>CAEFZP010001602.1:40000-47500 GCA_903064625.1 Mallotus villosus
CTTATATTAAACAGACAAATATGTTAGTTGGACTCAGGGTTGCCAAGCAACCGCCCCTATCATACCAATCCAGCTGGGTTTTTTAAGCCCCTGACATCATTAATTAGTAATCCCAATGTCACAGGCTGAATAATCACAGAACAGAAGACTGCAATTAGCTGTTCGATGCATTTGACAGAATCCTGACCAATAACTGTTGTTGTAGACCTCTTTCACTTTCACTCTTCAACACTGTCTCAACGGCTCGCAGGAAGGGAGAAACTGCCTACCTGCCTGCCTGCCTGCCTGCCTGCCTGTCTGCTTGTCTGTCTGTCTGTCTGTCTGTCTGTCTGTCTGTCTGTCTGTCTGTCTGTCTGCCTGCCTCTCTTTCTGCTTTTTCTGTGTCGGTCTGTCTGTCTCCTCTCTTGCTACCCATCTGTCTGTCTGGCTGCCTGTCTGAACAATCCTATCATTTTACATTCCTAGGACTCCCTCCAGGCCTGGGAGCTGATGTAAGTTTTAGCTTCGGGCAGCATCTGTCTTCTGTCTTTATGTGGAGTCAGGTGGCTGAGTGGTGAGGGAATTGGATTAATAATCAGAAGGTTGCCAGTTCGATTCCCGGCTGTGCCAAATTATGTTGTGTCCTTGGGCAAGGCACTTCACCTTACTTGCCTTGGGGGAGAATGTCCCTGTACTTACTGTAAGTCGCTCTGTATAAGAGCGTCTCCTAAATGACTAAATGTAAATATATACAACACTAACAACAATCGATTATCTGCCTTCTTCACTTTGAACACTTGTCAAGCCCCACTGGTTCTGAGGTTGTCTGGGGAGTTACGCAATACATGGGTGGTTAGTGTGTCTGGGTCCATCACCCAACAGGAGTAACACACTCAACGCGCACGCGCACACACTCTCAACACACACTCAACACACACACACACACACACACACACTTAAATGGGTCAACAAGGGATTTCTTTCTCACTCTGAGTGGGAAAAATTTCACAGACACACCATGACTCTCAAAAAGCTAATCATTCCCTATGCTGCTAACTGTTGATTATTTGTGTGTGTGTGTGAGAGAGAGAGAGAGTGTTTGTGTGCTGTCGAATCATGATGGGTCATGCAAGATTAAAAAAATCTGAGAAGATTTCTTGGTACAAATCTACATTTTACAAAACAAGCTGAACAATTGAATACATCATTCAAATGTTTGCCAATAAGGGCAGTACATAGTCTCTTTCAGATTTAAACGCTATTGTTTGCAGGGATCTCTGGATGAGTCATAAAAACTCGAAAACAGGACTGAGGTCTGATGTAGGTCACTGCAATGAGAACACATGAAGGGACACTAACACAAGACTGGTATTGTCCCTTTGCTCTGCTGAATACTGCTGTCTCTCTCTCTCCCCTCCCTCTCTCTCTCTCCTCTCTCTCTCTCTCCTCTCCTCTCTCTCTCTCTCTCTCTCTCTCTCTCTCTCTCTCTCTCCTCTCTCTCTCCTCTCTCTTCCTCTCTCTCCCTCTCTCTCTCTCTCCCCCCCACCTCTCTCTCTTCTCCCCTCTCTCTCTCTCTCCTTTTCCTGCTCTCCTTTCATCAACCTCAGCCCATTCTCATTTCCGTGCTTCCAGATAAATACAGAATAAATGTATTTGACAAATGAACACCTCAGTCTCGCTCTCCCCCCATCTGAGTGCTCCCCCCCTCGTCCCTGCTCTCCCTCTCTTTCGTTCCCTCCATCTCGTTCTCAGTATTTAGTTGATCTGTCTCGAGAGGTTTCTGTCTAGACAACTGATTATGCTAAATGCAAGGCAGTGCAGAGGTGAGAAGAGGAATGGGTGGAAGGGAGGAAAGGTAAAGGAGGAGGATATGGGAGGAGGGGTGACATGCAGAGAGACAGAGTGGAGAGAGTGATAGAGAGATAGAGAGAAGACGAGAGAGAGAGAGAGAGAGAGAGAAGTAGACGAGACAGAGACGAAGATCAGAGATGCCATAGCTCGTCTACTATACATAGACAGATCATCGAGCCTAGCTGCATCTAATCGCCCTCTGCCATCTCTGACCTAGAGAGCACTCGATCTACAGATCTCTATCGACTATCGATCGAGAGCTCTACTGCTCGAGCTCGCTATCGCGTAGAGTGTTTCTCAGTAGCACCCTGTTCAGAATCTGTCACGTGACGCTTTGGCTGCGTCCACCCTGTCTCCTGATCCTGGGGGGAGCAGTTCAAAGTTCTCCTTCTTCTCTTCTTCTTCTTCTTCTGCTTCTTCTCTTCTGTTTCTATCTTCTCTCTCACGGAACAGAAACGAAGAGAACACGCTCGCCACATCACTGAGTTAGAAGGTTTTGTTCTGTGAGCAGTAAAGAGGTGGGTGAAACAGACAGACATGTTGCACCAGTTCTGGGGTTTTGTTTTTACGTTCTTTTGTCTCCTCCTGCAGCCGCATCAGACCGCATCATCTCCAGGTCGCTTCCCTGCGTGTCACTTCCTTCTCAACGTGTCCTTCTAGAAGCTTCTCTTGAGGCCTCTGGTTACTAAACCACCGTTCCCTCCCCTTCTCGCCACACATATGATATAAAAAGCAAAAATGGAAAGGAGTTGTTAAATGTGCTTGTCTGTGTGTGTTTGTCAGTCTCTTTCTGTGTGTGTGTGTGGGTTTGTTGGTGTGTTTTGTGTGTGGGGTCTGTGTCTTGGGGGGGTTTGGACTGACACACGGTAGAAAATAAAGCTGTCACAGTTCAATGAGATTATGATGTTCACTGTCCTATTAAACCAACCAATCATCCATCAGCTTTCTGAGCTGCAGTTAGATGTGTGTGTGTCTGTGAATCTGCCTATGTATCTTTGTGTGACAGAGAGAGCAAGAGAGCGAGAGAGACAGAGAGAAAGAGAGAATGACAGAGAGAATGGCGGTTGTGTTGGCGGGAAATTGTACCAGAGATGTAGAAGTCAGTACGCTACAGTCTGTTTGTTTTCAAGCATTGGGGTTTGTCTCCTAACATGATGCAGCATCGCTTGCAGTCAGCAGACACACACAGGGGGTGTCAGGAGACGGGGGTGAAGGGAGGGGAGGTGGAAGGTAAGGAGATGGAGGCATGGCTGACGGCAGAGGGAGAGAAAAAAGAGTCCAGCAGAGAAAGAGAATGAGACTGACACTTGTTTATTTATTTGTGAAAGTCAGAGCACAGGAGTGCAGACACGAAGGGGATGAGAGAGGGAAGAGGCGGAGGTGTGTGTGTGTGGGGGTGGTGCGGAGTGTGTGCGTTGTGGCGGGGAGTGTGTGTGTTTTGAGGGGGGTGTGGGTTGTTTATTCTTGCAGGGTGTGCTAGACTGGCTCCCTCCGCAGTTTGGCGTCAAAGCCAGACGTTACCTCATGCCTGCAGAGGCACTGCCACCCTCAGAACCCTGGGAGTTACCCTGAGTCTGGGCATGGAGACTCCCTGCCTGTCTCTCTGCTTGCCTGTCTGTCTGCATGTCTGTCTGTCTGTTGTCTGCTGTATGCCTGCTGCCTGCCTGCCTGCCTGCCTGTCCCTGCCTGCCTGCCTGCCTGCCTGCCTGTCTGCCTGCCTGCCTGCCTGCCTGCCTGCCTGCCTGCCTGCCTGCCGGCCTGCTGTCTGTCTGTCTCTCTGTCTGTTTGTCTGTTTGTCTGTTTGTCTGTCTGTCTGCATGCTCATCTTCCTGCCTGCTGCTGCCTGCCTGCTGCCTGCCTGCCTGCCTGCCTGCCTGCCTGCCTGCCTGCCTGCCTGCCTGCTGCCTGCCTGCCTGCTGCCTGACTGTCTGTCTGTCTGTCTGTCTGTCTGTCTGTCTGTCTGTCTCTCTGTATGCCTGCATGCCTGTCTGTCTGTATGCCCATCTGTCAGCTAACCTGCCTATCTACCTGTCCATTATTCCATTAGTCCACCAGTCCGTCTGCCTTCCTGGTTATCTGCTTGTGTGTCTGTCTGTCTGCAAGCCTGGTTGTCTGCCTGTGCGTCTGTCTGCCTGCTCATCTTCCTGTTAACCTGCTTGCCTTCCTGATCATCCATCAGTGCACTAGCCTGTCTGTCTGCATTAGTGTTCCTCATATCAACAATATTCCATCAACTTTATATGAAATAGAATCACATCCAAACCAGCTGACATGAAAACGCACAACACATTGTGGACAACCTCCATTGTTTTGCTGTAGAGACCAGATTACAGTTAATCCGCCTACTTTTATAAGCAACATGGTAAATCTCTGTAAATCCTGCCTGAAATTGGATTGGGGCAATCTTGCAGCTGTGTGTGTCTCCATTGGTTATGAGAGGGATTAGGAGTGGGCTCACCTAACCTGTCTGAGTCAGTGTTGAGAGTCAACATGCCATGGTCCCGTTGCCGTGACGAGGATTAGACCTGTGTTAAGACTACAGGATGCCAATTAACACCTGGGTTACCTGGAGCCTATGGAACCCTGTAAGCACCATGATACATACACACAAACTTAAAGCACAACCTAAAGATCAAATAATCCACACACAAAACAGACACTAATTTAAACCTAAACATTTTTTTTGTTACACACATCGATGAGTTTGTCTTGATCTCTTCCATCTTTGATGATTTTATTAGGGCTTTCGTCGAGGGTAGTAGAAACAGACTGTGACTGCCGAACATACTGCAGTGCATCACTCACCATATGAGCCACAGCGTCAAAGCATTTTGTAATGGCCTGCTTCGCTGTAGCAAGCTGTTGGGTCTGGGACATAATGAGGAACTGTTACATGGTGATCGACACATACACTGCGCATGCTCCCTGAACTAACTGGCTGGTTGGAAACTTTATTATCACTCTGCAACTATAACTCCGTCCAGTAGGGGGGACGGTGGGCCAACTCAAACACGATCAATATTATTTTGTGGCCACTAACACCTATTTGTAGTCATGATTTGTAGCAGTTCCGATCCTTGATCTTCTGCTTTGATTTCCGAACGCACTATAGTTGTAAGCCGCTTTGAATAAAAGCGCCTGCTAAATGAATTAAATGTCAAATTTAAAAAAGTAATATGTCATGTTGTTTTACCCCCAAAACATGTAGGCCTAGGCCTATCTAGGGTGAGAGCGCGTGCAGTGAAGCGAACCCATAAACATTCTCATTTATTAGGCCTACAGTGGTCTATCTTGATGGTAAAATAGGCCTGCAAGGTGTATACGAAAAGGTCCTGAAGAGAATACGTTTAATCCGATCCAATTAACTTTAGATGCCACTTTAGAAAATTGTTTAGGTCATTTAAATAAGCTTAGGTAACAATGCCCTAAACTGCATAACATGTTTAGTTAAAGGCGTTATATAAGCGAAAATATATCTTTAATGTATTGAGGAACCAATCGTCTGAGAATATAAATGAGTGACACCAGGCTACCGGTGATCCACAGCGTTACAGCCGTTATGTCATTGTCCCAGACCGGCGGAAGGCCACCCTAATCTGACAGTCGGCGGCTTTGGAGGTGAGGGGAAATAGTAGGTCTGGGTGAGAAAGTTGGCATAGGTCTGTCGTAGCTCCGTAAAAGTATCTTTCGTCCTAGTGCCAAACAAACTTGGCGGAAATACACCTAACAAACCGCGAGGCAGGAGTGGTTCAATGCTGACAAGTACGCAGGGCGATACGTTATTAGACCGTAATTAAATGTGCAGATTGGCTAGCTAGGACAAACTAAACTGCGTTGACATTCAGTAACTCCAATCCAATTGGCCGACACGCGGTCTGTCACTCTCACCATTTCAAGTCTGGCGCTGACGTAATCATGTCTGCCTTCTAAGTCCCGCCCCTGGGAACGCTGCCGACTTGGACTTGAATGAGACGAGCCCAGAGCCCGTCAGACAGACGGATACAAAGTAGCACAGTCTGTCTGTTCCCGACCCTCGGCGATTCTGGAGTCCTACCCAGGGCAGACTGCGCGGCCCGGGGAGGGGGGGTGGACTACGGACACATAGACTCTTGACTTCAGCTCTCAACTGTAGACTTAAAGACGAAGGGAAACATCTAAATCTACGCGGTTTTTTGATGCGATTTCGATCCGCCTCGGCCCGGGGAATCGAGCGAAGTCAAGAAGAAGAGAAGAAGAGGCGGACGGGATCTGGCTGCCGCCTTGTTTCTCTCGTAGTTTTCAAGATTTCGATGTTAAACTTCATGGGTGTGATTAACGGTACCGCGGCCATCCAGACCAATGTATCTTGTACATGTAACTGCAAACGCTCCACGTCATTCCAGAGCATGGAGATCAGTAAGTAGGCTACATCTGAATTTTGTTTTATTATCACACTTGACTTGCTCGAACACTTTGTTATTCCAACTTGCCGTGCTAGACTACGCTCGGTTTGTTGGCGTCGTCGACTTCCATTAGGCTTCCATTACACTTCTGTCTCTCTCTTTCTCTCTCGTTCGCTCTCTCTTCTCTGTGGTTTGTTATATCTAGATTGGGTTGATTATGCGGGCATGGGTGGACTCGTCGTTATTATCTTAAATTCAACTCAAAACAACTATAGTTGTTAGGGTTATATGCGTCGCTTTCCTTGTCTACCATTTACGATCAACTTATTTGTCCGCACTGGGGACTTTGCCGGGGCTCGAGCGGCGTCTCTGTCTGCCACCCCGGTGATAGGCCAGACCTCTTATCTACTCGTCACAACACTGCCAACAGCGCGAGCCAGGCGTCTAGTCGTCCGACCGGGGAATCCCGGTGACTGTCCCTATCGAAGGTCACGAGAGAGCTCAGACAGGATTCCTACATGTATAGACTAACAGTCATGTTTGTGTCGGCTGCGCTTCATGTTTGAGATCCCATTCCGTTTGACTTAAAACATATTTACTTATTTTGAATCAAAGCCACGTACCAAAGTCCTACGTTAGTACGTAAAAGTGCTAAACAGGACAAGACTCAGTATAAACACGTATCTCAAATGCATCATCACAAAACGATCCATTTTCTTCTTGCAACTAAAAACGTAGAGAGTTGCATTACAAAACCACCTCTATGTGTGCGCGTGTGTGTTTTCTATTGTGTAAATTAAGATGGACTGTTCAAGTCAGACTCATTCCTCACTCAGAGAGACAGGGGAGAGAGAGTACAGGGGAGAGAGCAGACAGGGGATATAGAGAGAGAGTCAGGGAGTATAGAGAGAGAGATGAGAGAGAGAGACAGGGGAGATGGAGGCGGCATCTCCCTGTTTGTCGGTCCACTCTGCTCAGACCTCAAATATGTTCCTTAAAGTGAGCCAGAATATACTCTGTGTGTGGCAGCACATGAAAGAGATGTGCTCTCTCTTGATCTCTCCTCTCTTGATCTCTCCTCTCGCCTCGTATCAGCGTCCCACTCTCTCTTCTCTCTTCTCTCCTCTCACCCCTCTCGATCCTATTCTTCTTCCCTCCTCTCCTCTATCACCCCCTCCTTCCAATCTCGTCGTCCCCTCTCATCCCCACTTCTCTCCCCCCTGTCCTGTACTCTCACCTCTCCCTCACCCCCTCCCCTCCTCTTCCTCTCCTCTCCTCTCCTCTCCTC
>CAEFZP010001602.1:52500-70202 GCA_903064625.1 Mallotus villosus
ATCCTTACCTCAGTGCACGGAGATAGCAGATACCACCAGCCTACACTGTGTAAGGAGCCAGATGGCTGAGCGGTTAGGGAATCGGGCTATTACTCAGAAGGTTGCCGGTTTGATTCCGACCGTGCAAAATGACATTGTGTCCTTGGGCAAGGCACTTCACCCTACTTCCCTCGGGGGAATGTCCCTGTACTTACTGTAAGTCACTCTGGATAAGAGGGTTTGCTAAATGAATCAATGTACGTAAACGTATGCGTCAGCACAGAGGAGAGCTCTGTTTTGTTTGTTTATGTTTTCTGCTGTTTGAGGTTCAGCCAATGAACATGTTTGGTAAAGAATTCCATTCACCTTTGATATCCACCACTGATTGGTCTAGGATCTCGGTTCCCATACTCATTTCCTGTCTGTACCCAACAGACACTGTCATAATATTTATCCCAGTCTCCCCCCCCCTCCCCCAGAGCCCCTCCCAAACCTCCCCCACCCTCTCCTAGACCCCCTCCCAAACCTCCCCCCACCTTCTTCTAGACTCCCACCCTACACCTAGACACCCAGCCTACTCCTAGACACCCAGCCATTTCCATTTAATCATCATTAGGCTGTCTGGTCTGTGCTTAGCCAATATTTAAACCAGGGTGAGGACCGTCTTCTGGGGTGTGTGTGTGTGTGTGTAGGGGGGCGGGGTGGTCATGTAGGTTTCCATGTGAGGTGGGGGGTCACAGCCCTCTCCTCCGTCACAGCCCTGTCCTCCATCACAGCCCTGTCCTCCATCACAGCCCTGTCCTCCATCACAGCCCTGTCCTCCATCACAGCCCTGTCCTCCATCACAGCCCTGTCCTCCATCACAGCCCTGTCCTCCGTCACAGCCCTGTCCTCCTGTCCTCCATCACAGTCCTGTCCTCCATCACAGCCCTGTCCTCCGTCACAGCCTGTCCTCCATCACAGCCCTGTCCTCCATCACAGCCCTGTCCTCCGTCACAGTCCTGTCCTCCATCACAGCCCTGTCCTCCGTCACAGCCCTGTCCTCCATCACAGCCCTGTCCTCCATCACAGCCCTGTCCTCCATCACAGCCCTGTCCTCCGTCACAGCCCTGTCCTCCATCACAGCTCTGTCCTCCATCACAGTCCTGTCCTCCGTCACAGCCCTGTCCTCCATCACAGCCCTGTCCTCTATCACAGCCCTGTCCTCCTGTCCTCCATCACAGCCCTGTCCTCCATCACAGCCCTGTCCTCCGTCACAGCCCTGTCCTCCATCACAGCCCTGTCCTCCATCACAGCCCTGTCCTCCATCACAGTCCTGTCCTCCATCACAGCCCTGTCTTCCATCACAGCCCTGTCTTCCATCACAGCCCTGTCCTCCATCACAGCCCTGTCCTCCATCACAGCCCTGTCCTCCATCACAGCCCTGTCCTCCGTCACAGTCCTGTCCTCCATCACAGCCCTGTCCTCCATCACAGCCCTGTCCTCCATCACAGCCCTGTCCTCCGTCACAGCCCTGTCCTCCATCACAGCCCTGTCCTCCATCACAGCCCTGTCCTCCGTCACAGTCCTGTCCTCCGTCACAGCCCTGTCCTCCGTCACAGCCCTGTCCTCCTGTCCTCCATCACAGCCCTGTCCTCCATCACAGCCCTGTCCTCCTGTCCTCCATCACAGCCCTGTCCTCCATCACAGTCCTGTCCTCCATCACAGCCCTGTCCTCCATCACAGCCCTGTCCTCCATCACAGCCCTGTCCTCCTGTCCTCCATCACAGCCCTGTCCTCCATCACAGTCCTGTCCTCCATCACAGTCCTGTCCTCCATCACAGCCCTGTCCTCCGTCACAGTCCTGTCCTCCATCACAGCCCTGTCCTCCATCACAGCCCTGTCCTCCGTCACAGCCCTGTCCTCCATCACAGCCCTGTCCTCCATCACAGCCCTGTCCTCCGTCACAGCCCTGTCCTCCGTCACAGCCCTGTCCTCCGTCACAGCCGTGTCTGTTGCTAGTGGTTGTTCAGTGGTGTAGAAGTGAGGGAAGATGGTGGGCGATCTCTCCTCTCCACCCGTCTCCTCTCCTCTTCACCCCTCTCCTCTTCACCCCTCCCATCTTCACCCCTCTCCACCCCTCTCCACCCCTCCCCTCTCATCTTCTCTCCTCCCCTCTCATTGTTGCTACATGTCTAGACTAGCCCTCAGAGCACCTCTCTAGTCAGGCAGACGAGGCTCTCATGTGCGTAACACTGCTCAACGAGGGTGTGTGTGTGTGTGTGTCTGTTGGACACAAGCACCCCCCCCATCAGCACAGCAGAAACACTTGACACTTTCTCTCCTAAATTACACACACACACTCACACACAAACAACAAGGAGTTTGTCTCTGTGCCGTGGCCCTATAGGAAACAGCTGTGACGTCCCCTGATTTGCATGAACACACTCGGTGTGTCATTGTCTGTCACCAGACCGATGGCACAGGGGTCGGCAACACGGAGAGGCTCTATGCAAATGTTCCAAAGCGCCATGACATCATTAGTCATTTCTGGTGGCTTGCGTAACTATTAGTCAGACCGAGTCCGCCGTCAGACGGTCCCAGGGGACGGCAGGCCACACCTCGACCTGTCTCTGTCTGATGACATCACAGCCCCTCCACTGTCTGCGCCTGGTCTGACTGGAACCCTGTCATCTGTTTCAGAGCTCTAGAATGGAACCCCTTAGATCTGTTGTTACATGGTTCTAGAATGGAACCCCTTATATCTGTTTTACATGGTTCTAGAATGGAACCCCTTATATCTGTTGTTACATGGTTCTAGAATGGAACCCCTTATATCTGTTATTACATGGTTCTAGAATGGAACCCCTTATATCTGTTGTTACATGGTTCTAGAATGGAACCCCTTATATCTGTTATTACATGGTTCTAGAATGGAACCCCTTATATCTGTTATTACATGGTTCTAGAATGGAACCCCTTATATCTGTTGTTACATGGTTCTAGAATGGAACCCCTTATATCTGTTATTACATGGTTCTAGAATGGAACCCCTTAGATCTGTTGTTACATGGTTCTAGAATGGAACCCCTTATATCTGTTGTTACATGGTTCTAGAATGGAACCCCTTATATCTGTTGTTACATGGTTCTAGAATGGAACCCCTTATATCTGTTGTTACATGGTTCTAGAATGGAACCCCTTATATCTGTTGTTACATGGTTTTAGAATGGAATCCTATAATCTGTTACATGTTTCTAGTCTGACTGGAACCTTGTCATCTGTTTTAGAGTTCTAGACCAGAATTCTGTAGTCTGTTACAAGGTTCTAGTCTGTGTGGAACTCTATAATGAATTAGATTTAGTATAGACTTGGGTCTTGTGAAACTGCATCAGCCAGCACACAGAATCAGCCTTCTGGTTTGAGAATGAGTTTGTGTGAAACTGTCT
Organism: Mallotus villosus; assembly: GCA_903064625.1. Lineage (NCBI taxonomy): Eukaryota > Metazoa > Chordata > Actinopteri > Osmeriformes > Salangidae > Mallotus > Mallotus villosus. Next base: position 55,908 of record CAEFZP010001602.1, read on the forward strand.
GCCTTGAAACAGTTTACACGTTTTGTATATACACACACACGCATGCACACACTAATATACACACTCCCTCTCCCATACACTCTCTCTCTCTCTCTCTCTCTCTCTTCCCCACATGCACACACACATCCTGCATCCATGTTGTAACTGCTGCACTAATGACTGGTGTCCTCAGTAATGAGCAACAGAGAGAGGCTCTTTTATGTGGTCGTAAGGCCGTTATTTTAACTGAGACTTCCCAGCACAACATGGTTTGTGTGGGTTTAGTGTGTGTGAGTGTGTTTGTGTGTATGCGTGGGAGTGTCTGAGGGTGTGTGTGTGTGTGTGTGTGTTGTGTGTGTGTGTGAGTGCGTGCGCACAGTTATGTGTGTAACTCTCCAAGGGTCGTTGTGTGTACAGACAGACAGGAAGTTGAGCCAGCTGGCAGCTCTACACACAATGTGAACATGCACCTGGAGACAGCTGGTGAGCTGCAGAGGCCCTTCAGTCCTCCACCTACAAGTCAGCCCAGCACTGTCCTCACTAGCCCAGCACTGTCCTCACTAGCCCAGCACTGTCCTCACTAGCCCAGCCCAGCACTGTCCTCACCAGCCCAGCACTGTCCTCACCAGCCCAGCACTGTCCTCACTAGCCCAGCACTGTCCTCACTAGCCCAGCACTGTCCTCACTAGCCCAGCACTGTCCTCACTAGCCCAGCCCAGCACTGTCCTCACTAGCCAGCCCAGCACTGTCCTCACCAGCCCAGCACTGTCCTCACTAGCCCAGCACTGTCCTCACCAGCCCAGCACTGTCCTCACTAGCCCAGCACTGTCCTCACTAGCCCAGCACTGTCCTTACTAGCCCAGCACTGTCCTCACTAGCCCAGCACTGTCCTCACTAGCCCAGCCCAGCACTGTCCTCACTAGCCCAGCCACTGTCCTCACTAGCCCAGCACTGTCCTCACTAGCCCAGCACTGTCCTCACTAGCCCAGCACTGTCCTCACTAGCCCAGCACTGTCCTCACTAGCCCAGCACTGTCCTCACTAGCCCAGCCCAGCACTGTCCTCACTAGCTCAGCACTGTCCTCACTAGCCCAGCACTGTCCTCACTAGCCCAGCACTGTTCTCACTAGCCCAGCACTGTTCTCACTAGCCCAGCACTGTCCTCACTAGCCCAGCACTGTCCTCACTAGCCCAGACAATCCTGACTGGCCCAGCCTTGCCCAACACAATCCTGAACATTTCAATTCATTCATCTGTATCCATCCATCCATTCATCCATCCATGCATCCATCCATTCCGCCATGTCTTTACTCTAACCTGACAGTGCTTCGTCTAAACCAGGCTGGAAAGCTGGGCTTGTTTGGATTTGGTATGGATTTGTTTTGTCTAGACTTCCTCCACCCCATGCGCACACACACACAAACACACAATCCCTAATGCAAAACTTGTTATTCAGGTTTAACAAAAGGTAGACAGGAGTTCTGTTCAATAAACACAGACAAACAGATATAGACAGGCAGTCAGCAAGTCAGACAGAAAGACAGACAGGCAGTCAGCAAGTTAAACAGACAGACAGGCAGTCAGCAAGTCAAACAGTGTCGGACAGACATGCGTGTTGTGAAGGAAAGACTAGACAAAGCACAGCCTTCGCACAGACTAGATGGTGATCATTTTGTCTAGCTACGCCCTAATGTGTGAGAGTGACAGACAGTGAGAGGTGTGTGTGTGTGTGTGTGTGTCTGGGCTGCACAGCCTAGACGATCAGGCACTGATGACTTGATCTTTGCTCTCCAGCCTGCCTCTCACCCTGCAGTATGTGTGTGTGTCGTGTGTGTGTGTGGTGTGTGGTGTGTGTGTGTGTGTGTGCGTGGTGACAGCAGATGAATAGGTGGTGAGTGGTGGGGGCTGGGGATGTGGGGGCTGGGGTGGTGGTGGGGGTGTGGGTTGGTTGGGGTGGTGGGGGTGTGGGGGTGGGTGGTGGGGGCTGGGGGTGTGGTGGGGGTGTGGGGGTGTGGTGGGGGTTGGCTGGGGGTGGTGGGAGTTGGGGGTGGTGGGGGCTGGGGGTGTGAGGAGTGTGAATCCAGGACTAGGGTTGCTCCTGTTGGCTAGCATCATAATGAGCGTCCTGTCTTTGTCACACACACACACACACACAGGCACACACACACACACACCACACACACACACACACACACACACACACACACACACACACACACACACACACACCACACACACACAGAGCAGCTGATAACAGGGGGTTAGATTTTCATATGTTTCAGACAGGCTGGACCACAGGTCAACTTGCTCTGTCTGACTATGGTGGCTGGATTCTCTCTCTGTCTGGCTCCTCTCTCTCTCTCTACTCTCTCTACGTCTCTCTCTACGTCTCTCTCTACGTCTCTCTCTAAAGCTTTTCTTAACCTGATAAATAATAGTGTAAATATTGCCAAAGTAAAACAAATATGGAGAACAAAACTGTTATTATCAGGAGGTTTATAAAATAACAATGCTGATTTGATGCTATTAACAGGTTTTTATTCCAAGCTATGGTCTATATTTATAAATCCATTGAATAACTGATAGCTAACTAATAACCCACTAATGATGGAAACACAAGTTATTGTAATAATAATAATAATTGTTACTTGTCACATAAATAACATCATTAATATGGTAATTATTTATATATATTATATATTTATTAATTAAACATAAATGCATTAAAATACTAATAAAACAAACAAATAAAATAAATTATGTTGTTGAAGATCACACCAATTAATAACAATGCAATGACAATAATATTAATCATAATCAATAACATGAATATGCATATTATTCCACTGGCTGTCCCTCAGGTTAAAACAGGCTTCTTTGCTGCCAGTAAAGTCTATGTCTTCTGAAAACGATTTCATTTGGAATGAAGCCTTCCTAATCCAGGGTGTTTGTGTGTTCCTGCTCATTCCCAGCGGTCTAGTCGAGCTAGTTTACGTGCTGTTTATGGGATGTCTCCAGTATGTAATTATTAGTTTAGTGGTGTTCCTGTAAAGCGGTCAGGCCAGACTGACTGAGTGCAGTGGTGAGGCATTGTGGGGCTCTGGTTCTGTCAGGACCAGCCTGGAGAGGGGCTCTCCTCGCTGTGTTCCCCCTGGCAGTACAGGGCATGATGCCCTCCCCTCTCCCCCCTGTGTTCCCTCTGGCAGTACAGGGCCTGATGCCCTCCCCTCTCCTCCCTGTGTTCCCTCTGGCAGTACAGGGCCTGATGCCCTCCCCCTCTCCTCCCTGTGTTCCCTCTGGCAGTACAGGGCATGATGCCCTCCCCTCTCTCCCTGTGTTCCCTCTGGCAGTACAGGGCATGATGCCCTCTCCCCCCTGTGTTCCCTCTGGCAGTACAGGGCTGATGCCCTCTCCTCCCTGTGTTCCCCCTACAGTACAGGGCCTGATGTCCTCCCTGTGTTCCTCCCTGTGTTCCTCCTACAGTACAGGGCATGGTGTCCTCCCTGTGTTCCTCCCTGTGTTCCTCCTACAGTACAGGGCATAGTGTCCTCCCTGTGTTCCTCCTACAGTACAGGGCATGGTGTCCTCCCTGTGTTCCTCCCTGTGTTCCTCCTACAGTACAGGGCATAGTGTCCTCCCTGTGTTCCTCCTACAGTACAGGGCATGGTGTCCTCCCTGTGTTCCTCCTACAGTACAGGGCATAGTGTCCTCCCTGTGTTCCTCCTACAGTACAGGGCATGGTGTCCTCCCTGTGTTCCTCCCTGTGTTCCTCCTACAGTACAGGGCATGATGTCCGCCCTGTGTTCCTCCCTGTGTTCCTCCTACAGTACAGGGCATGGTGTCCTCCCTGTGTTCCCCCTGATGAGGGCAGGCAGCCTCTCTATCTCTCTGCCCTCCCCCTCCACTCCCACACTGGCAGTGGGAGTGTCCAGGCCCAAAGTTCCCACACTTGTTGGGTGATGTGTGACCCCCCACCCCCAACCCCCCCCTTCTCCTCCTCACCACCCGATGCCCTTGCCCCAACCCCCCCTTCCACCACCAGCATCATCACACTACTACGGCTGGGTCTTGCTCTCGGACTCCACCCACATTCTTTCTCATGGAAATTATCTAGCACATTTCTGTGAGCCTTTGACCTCGAACCCACCCCTGGCACACATGCACACTCTGTCTTTCACAGACGCACACACACTCATACACGCACACACACACACACACACACCAATCTGGCCACTTTAAATTCACAGTCTGTTGAGTCACTGTTGCAGGGAGGGAGAGAAAGTCCTGCGAAAGCCTCCCTCCCCCTCCACCCCTCCCTCCCTCCCCCTCCTCCATCCACCCCTCCCTCCCCCTCCTCCATCCACCCCTCCCTCCCCCTCCTCCACCCCTCCCTCCCCCTCCTCCATCCACCCCTCGCTCCCCCTCCTCCACCCCTCCCTCCCCCTCCTCCATCCACCCCTCCCTCCCTCCTTTCCTCTCTGTGTCTGCCTGCGTGCTCAAAGCTGTCTGGCTCAGCATTGACCGCACATACCCTGTCTGACTGGGGTGGGGTAGGGGGGGGGGCAAGGTTAACTTCCTCATGCAGCTCTTTCTCTTTGTCCCTCCCTTCCTGTTTCTCTCTCTCTCTATCTCTCTCTATCTCTCTCTCTATCTCTCTCTCACTCTGTCTCTGTCTCTCACTCTCTGTCTCTCACTCTCTGTCTCTGTCTCTCACTCTCTCTCTCTCACACACACACTATCTCTCTCTCTCTCTATCTCTCTCTCTCTATCTCTCTCTCTCTCTCTCTCTCTCTCTCTCACTCTGTCTCTGTCTCTCACTCTCTGTCTCTCACTCTCTGTCTCTGTCTCTGTCTCTCACTCTCTCTCTCACACACACAATCTCTCTCTCTCTCTCTCTCTCTCACACACTATCTCTCTCTGTCTCTCTCTCTCTGTCTCTCTCTCTGTCTCTGTCTCTGTCTCTACTCTCTGTCTCTATCTCTCTCTCTCTCTCTCTCTCTCTCTCTATCTCTCACTCTTTGTCTTCCAATGCCTTCCTCTCTTTTCCCCTCTTACTCACATTTTCCCTCTGTCTTTCTCTCAGTCTCTTTCTGTGTTTCTGTCTTTGCCTCCCCTCACCCCCCCCCCTCTCTACTGCTCTCCCTGTCTCTCCTCTCTCTCCCTGTCTCTCCTCTCTCTCCCTGTCTCTCCTCTCTCTCCCTGTCTCTCCTTTCTCTGTCTGTCTTTCCTCTCTCTGTCTGTCTGTCTGTTGACCTCCTCAACTTCTCCTTTTGGAGATGATGGTGCTCTTGGTCTGTTCCCCAAACCACACACACACACACACACACACACACACACACACACACACACACACACACACACACACACACACACACACACACCCTTCTGTTCCCTTGACACAACTTCCTGTCAGCTGGCTCTGTGCTCTTTCGGAGCTGTGTGTGTGTGAATGTGTGTGTGTGTGTGTGTGTGTGAACGTGTGGGTGTTTTCCGCATTTTGTTTTCTGGTTGCTTTAGTCTTGAGGTCTGTCTCTACAGCTGGTCGGTCAGGAGTATGCCTGTCTGTCTGCCTTTCTGCCTGTCTGTCTCTCTGCATGTCTGTCTGTCTTCCTGTCTGTCTGTCGTACAGGACACAGCGTGCTCCCAGGCGAGTGGAGCAGGACAGGGGAGGAGGGGATGAAGGGAGGAGGAGGGGGGGGGGAGGGAGCAGGGAGTGTTTGAGCTTAAGAGCAGTGTTCCAGAAAAAGAGAGAGAGGGTTTGTGTTTTAAAGAGAGAGAAAGAAAGATAATTCAGGGAGGTAGAGAGATATAGTCTGCTATGATGCAGCCCCCTTCTCCCCCAAGTCTGCCTGCTTTGCGTGTGTGTGTCTGTGTGTGCGTGTGTGTGTGTCTGTGTGTGCGTGTGTGTGTGTGTGTGTGTGTGTGTGTGTGCGCGCCTCAGGGCTGCGTGCCAGCTGAAAGAGGCTGGCCGTTCCAGACAGTGGGTTGGGGACAGTCGTTGGCACAGAACATGTATTTACCCAAGTGCTACACACACACACACACACACACACAGACATACACACACACTCCAGAGTTGACCACACACACCTAGCAACACCACTGTTGTTCCGCAGTTTGTTTGCAGGAAATAGACTGTGTCTGGGATTTTGTGTGCGTACGTTTGTGTGTGTTCAGGTGTGCACGTGTGTGTGTGTGTTCAGGTGTACACGTGTGTGTGTGTGTTCAGGTGTACACGTGTGTGTGTGTGTGTGTGTGTGTTCAGGTGTGTTGCGAGCCTGGTTAGAGACCTCACATGGTCTCTCTGTCTGATAGACAGGTTATATTCATTCATTACGAGAATGAATGTTCAGAAGAGGAACTCTTAAAACGTTGTTGTTTTAGCAACTCATCTCTCGCTCATCTCTTTCACTCACTTTACCCTTCCCTTCATCTGTCTCTCTCTCTCTTTGTCTCAAACCATCATTCTCTCTGTGCCTATATTCCTTTATATTTCTATCTATCTCTCTCTCTCTCTCTCTCTCTCTCTCTGTTTTTCTCTCTTTACCCAATATGCTTTATTGGCCTGAATTGTTTAGATTAAACATTCATGAGAATTCAAAATCTCTGTCTGCCTCACTCTCTCTCCCTCTCTCTCTTTCTGTCTCTCGCTCATCAGTATTCCTTCCATCTCTCTGTGACCCATCTGGTTGAGCTGGTCTAGACTTCCCACCACTCCCCCTCTCTACCCCCTCTCTCCCTGTCTCCTTCTGTCTCTTCTCTCTCTCTCTCCCTCCCCATTGTTGTTTTTAGTGAGTGGGGGTAGTCAGCTGTTGCTTTGTGTGTGTGTGTGTGTGTGTGTGGTGTGTGTGTGTGTGTGTGTGTGTGTGGTGTGTGTGGTGTGTGTGTGTGTGTGAGACAGACGAGGGGACAGGGCAGCAGGCAGCAGAGAGCCACAGTACGTGTGTGTCCTCGGAGGCAGATAGGTTTGTGCTGAGTAGAGAGAACTTACCACGTACCATGCAGCCTCTGTCAGGAAACAGCCCGCAGCAGCACAACTGTGAGCAGACAGAATGTCCTGGTGAGTTACCCCCCAGCCCTCCTCCTCTCTTCAGCTCTCTTCTACTCTCTACTCTCTTCTTCCTTCTCTCTTCTTTTCCTTCTGCCTTCTACTCTCTTCTTCTTCCTCTCTCTCTCTCTCTCGTCTCTCTCTCTCTTTGTTGTTCTCCCTGGGAAGACATGTGTTGTGGTCAGATGGAGGTTAGAGTCTGTTCTGGGGGTTCTGTGTTCTCCTGAGTCATGAGAACTGCTGTGGGGTTCTGTGTGGGGTTCTTTGTGAGGTTCTGTGTGGGGTTCTGTGTGGGGTTCTGTGTGGGTTTCTGTGTGAGGTTCTGTGTGAGGTTCTGTGTGGGGTTCTGTGTGGTTCCTGTGGTTGAGGAGGATGTGTTATCTGTGAGCTGCTGCTAGGTTTTGTTTGCATGTGCTGCCTAAAGTCTGTGTGCATTTACAAATAGAAGTACAGAGTGTGTTTCTGTAGACCAGGTCAAACAGGGTGGTGTAATATAGGTGTGTGACAGGCCAGGAATGTTGGAAAGCCCTTTTATCAACCCTGTCTGGTCTTGGAGGTGAAGAGAGAGAGAGAGAAGGAGAAAGAGAGAGATAAAGAAAGGAAGCGAGAGAGAGAGAAGTGGGAGGGGGAGGGGGGAGTTTAGAATGTAGCTGGAGGCAAGACTCTCACAGACTGGATTTGGCCATGAGCATGTCTTTCTCCCACATGGTGTGAGAATAAAGCTGTGTGTGTTTGTGTGTGTGTGTGTGTGTGTGTGTGTGTGTGGTTGTGTGTGTGTCTAAAGTGAGAATGTGTTGTCATTTCTCCTGTCCGTAGTGATGTTATTATCTTGTACTCTCCTTGAGTATCTATCACATTTTAGGACTCTAAATGGCTCTGTGTACTTGCTAGTGTGTTTGGTGTGGTGTCTCAGTGGGTGTGTGTGTGTGTGTATCTCAGTGAGTGTGTACTTGCTAGTGTGTGGTGTGGTGTGTGGGTCTGTGGCGAGGGGGTGTGTGTGTGTGAATGCGTTCTCAGTATGTGTGTGTGTGTGTGGTGTGTGTGGTGTGTGTGTGTGTGAATGCGTTGTCTCAGTATGTGGTGTGTGTGTGGGTGTGTGTGTGGGTGTGTGTGTGTGTGTGATGCGGCTCAGTATGTGTGTGTGTGGTGTGTGTGTGTGTGTGTGTGTGGGAGGGATGGTGTAGGGCTTGCTGCTCTAACCTCTCTGTCTGCAGATAAAGATATTCCTATCTGCCTCGAGTCCACACACTGAACTTTGAAACAGACCCCTCTGTCTGGGTCAATACCACACACACACACACAGAGGAAAACACACGTGCACACGCACACACGTGCACACGCACAAACATACAGGAATACCGTGTTTACTAAATGGCTGGTCTGAGCACACATGATGTTGGTGGTAATGGTGATGTCATCAGCACAACAGCTTGCTCATCTCATCGGCCCCAACACCACATCCAACAACACAAAAGCCGCCATCAAAAACCTATCACCAACCAGAAAACGACCCACAAGCAGTCTGTGGACAAGTGGAAACGACAGAATAAGAAAAGGAGAAACAAAGATGGTCATCGGGTGAAGAAGGATAAAAAAAAAACAAACAAAAAAAAGAATATGTTAACGAAACGGAAGAAGGAAAAGAAAAGAAACACCGACGACAAGACAACACAAACGCCAATAGCTACACGAGACACATCGACAAAGAAACAGGAAACAGAGACATACGAGAAAAACATACCAGAACAATAAACCCACACCGCGAAGGAACAAAATGACAAGGCCACCCCGAACCAAGAAGTCAAAAACCCCAACCGCGGTACAAAGAGAAACCACTCCCAACGGCCGGAAAAACCCCGAAAAGACGGTACCGGGAGGGGCACGCCAAAATCGGGAGATACGAACACAAACGAGAGAGGAGCAAAAAAGCAGAGGGGGACAACTGCTCTAGAAGGCGAACTGAGTCAAAAACACACAAAGGAGCAGCCAGAGGGAAAAAAAAAAAACCACACGAAAAGCCCCAAAAATAGAAAGCAACCCAAGGCTCAAGCACTAGAAACACACAACCCAAGAAAACAGAAACCGGAGCCGGCCTTAGGCGCAGGAAAGGAAACACAAAACAAGGGGAACGCCAACGGCGCAAAGAAGCAAACATACGAGAGCGCGCAAAACGGAGCGAGAAGACCAACGAATCACGACAAAAACAAAACAAAGCAGGCAGGGAAGCGCGAAAGGACAAGCCCAAAACGCCCAAAGATGCAAAAGTGAAAAACGCCGGAGCCCAGAAGAGAACAAAGACGAACAGAAAACATAGCAGAACAGCGGACGAATAAAACCAGACCCAAAAACAAAAGCAAGGCGAGAAGATAGCAAGACAAAAGCTTAAAAAAGCAAAATCCACAACAGGAGAAGCGGCCCAGCCCATAGAGCCAACAGCACACCAACGATATAGGCGGAGAAGCGTATAAAGACGGAAAACAAAAGAGAAAAAGAAGGACAGAGAGAACCGCGAAAGAACATAGGAGCAAAAAGAAAAAGAAAAAGGAAAGGAGCACAACCCACCGTACCGAAAAACAACCATAAAAAATAGCGCACCCGATCAAAGACATACCCAAAAGAAAAGCTAAACAGGAACAACGAACGCAACGAAACGGAACAAAGCCAAACAGAAGACCACGGGAACAACCGAGCAACAAAAGGACGAAAGAGTCACAAACGGAAAGAAAAAAACACACTCTCCCGAGCCGCAAAAATCCGAGCTGCAAGAACCTCGCAACACAGATGATGGGCAACACTACAAATCCGCACCAAGCACGAAGAACAGGCAAAAAGCAACAAGGACAGAAGCCTGCCCGGACGACGCTCTGAAAAGACCAAATACGAACGGTCGTCAAACTACCTAAGGGAGAAACCCAGCAAAATAAGCAGGAACAGACACGGAATCAACGAAAAGAAAGCGGAAAGGGAAAAGAAAGAAGTAAAGGCGGAGCCGCTGACCAAGAAGCGAAGGCAAGAAAAAGGCAAGAAGCAGGAAGGGGCCGGGGAACAGAACAAAAGAAAAACAAAAAGAACAACAAGCGATAAGAGACCAACAAAGGAGAGAAAACCGAAAAGGAACAAGGGAAGGGAAAAGAGTTATAAAAGAAAACAGAAAAAAGGTACGAACAGAGCAATAGGAAAAAGATGGGATAAGGAGCAGACGAAAGAACCAATCAATGACATGAGAGAACGAAAAAAACGAGGAAAACCCGGGAAATTGCAAGACAAGAAACCAAAAAAAAAGCCCCACAAAGATCGAAAAAGACGCCAAAGAAAATGAAAAAGATAGAACACGGACAAGTGCGGACGTAAAAAAAGCGAGCAAAAGAAAACGCGAAAACGGAGGGAGAGGAGACGAGAGGGAAGCAAAAACAAACGGGGGCGAAAACAAAAAAGGGGGGGAGCCCAAACACGGAGACAAAGAAACCCAAAAAAAGACATTGAGCCGACGGAGAAAGGAGGGAAGAGGACATAAACAGGGGTATAGAAGGGACAAACAGGGAAAAACCTGAAGAGAGCCAATGATAGAAAAAGAAGCGCGCGGCAAAGAGAACGAAAAGACAGACATAACATGCGAAGCAAACCAAGAAAACAGGAGAAAAACAGAACGAAGCATAAAAACAGAAAAAAAGAACAGTAACAAAGTAAAAAAACGGAAGAAACATAAAGCAGAGAGAACATACCTAAAAGCCCAGAGGGACAAGAAAACGATACGAAATAGAAAAAAAACCAAACGGGCGTGGGCAGGACAAAGAGACAAGAGAGGCGATATAGAGCAGGACAAAAAAAAAACAGACAAGGGAAGAAGGTAAAACACGCAGATAAAAAACAAAAAACACAGGAAAAACGACGGGAGAGTCAAAGAACAGAAAGTAATCGACAGATGGCTGAGCAAAAAGCAAAGAAAAAGAAAACAAAAAGCAGAGACCGAGACCAGAGGGAACATTAGAAGGGAAGTAAGAGGAAGGTAGAACGGCCAAGAGGCGACCAGAGGAGGATAGCAAAACGAAAATCAAGCCGCTAAAAAGTGAAAGGGGTGATCGATTGAGAGCCCCGCCTCCTTGCCGTCAGGCATCTCCTCCGGCCTTCCCTCCCTCTCCGCAGCCCGTTCCTCTCCCGTCATGCCCGTTGCCTCGCCTCCGCCTCCTCTGCTCAACACGCGCTCCGCCTTGCGCCCGGCAGCCCAGCTGAGTGGGGTTCCGATCCTTGTGGATTGTCATGTGATGATGGTGATGGTGGTGGTGATCACGTGTGTACTGGACCGGTAACGGACGCTCCGCTCGCTCACTGCTGTCCCGGCACGGCCCCGCAGCGCCGACCTCACCTCCCTTGGCTTCTGTAAGTTATGTGCTGCCCTCCTATTGGCTAGTTCCACCACACGCCATCTTCCCTTGGCTCCCACAGCTTGTAAAACCACCTCTTTGGTAGTGCAACCATATGCCATCTCTATGGGCTACACAACACGCTGTAACCACCACCTTTGGCTAGTTCCACCATAGGCCCTCTTCTATTGGCTACCACGCTGTAACCACCTCCTAATTGGCATAGTGACACCATAAATGCCTTTATTCAAATTCTATTGGTTAGCTCCCTGTAGCCTACCTTCCATTGGCTACTTAGCTAGTTTAGCGTATCGCCACCTCATATTGGCTAACACAGTTATAACTTAGCTCAAACGCCACCTCCTATTGGCTAGTGCCACCAACTCCATATTCTATTGGCTAGCTCCGCAGTCCAGACCACCTTCCATTGGCTAGCTTCAGGCTATATTTAGCTGTACGCCACCTCCTATTGTCTAGTTCACTGCTTTGTGTGTGGCGACATGCTGGTCTGGCACCTGACTGGCAACAGTTTCTAGAACCGTATGACCTCACTGCTGTCTTCTGAATCACAGTGACTAACATGAAAATGACTCACCAGAGATACACACACACAGCACACACACACACACGCCCCCCACACACACACACACACACACACACACACACACACACACATACATAGTAGATTCTCCAGGTTGCCCTGTTCAAATTAGCCCCTGCTGAATCTCAAGATAGACAGCCAAACACAGACAGCCCAGAGAAGCCACCTGGTGGTCATTCACTGAAATGCGCACACCAGTACTTTACAAATAAATGTTTTGCTCTCTTGTTTTTCCTCCTCTCTCTCTCCTTTCTCTCTCTCCTCCTTCTTGTCTTATCTTTCTCCAATCTTCTTCCTTCTGCGTTCTTTCTTCCTCTCCTCTCAGAGAGGAGTGTCTGTGGGCGTCAGAAGGTGCCGGGCCCTCTAGTGGACAGAGTGAGGTAAGAAAAGTAAAAAAGGCTCCCATCTTTCCGCTTCACACGTTTATTTCAGACGCGTCTCATTGGCTGGACCTCTCCTGTGCCGGTTAGCTTACGTAAGATAGTGCCGAAGGCGACGCCACCTCTACTCTGCACCTCCTAAAAAAACCCTCCCTCCCTCCCCCCCCCCCCTCCCCAGCAAAGCCAGGCGTTCACCCCCGCCCCCCCGAGCTGGTACCCTCCTACCTTCAGCGCGAGCTGGGCCTCTTCCAGCCCACCTCCCCTACCTTCCCCAGAGGCCTGAATCGACCTGGCCCCACCACCATCTCCCTGTCGACGGTGAGGAGCCCTCCCCCTACCAGGCCCTGCACCCTGCAGCTCCGAGACCCCTAGCAGCAGCTGGAGCTCAACCGCGATCAGTCCGCGATCCCCCCAACCGCAACCGTCACGACAGCTCACCTCCTGGACTCCTCCCACTGGCCCTCCGGGGGCCCGCGCCCCACCTTCACCCGGGGGCGGCGTCTCATGGCGACCACCGCAGCCTCGGCGGTCAGGGCGCGCGGTTGCACGGAGCCCCGCCCACTACACGATGTGATCGGTCAACTATTACCACACCCTCCTCCAGCACCCTCACCACACATCAGACTGGCGGCCCCCGCACCCCCCTCGCTGCTGCATGGAGCTCCCTGCCCCACATCAGCCCCCGCCGGCATCCTGGAGAGCGGAACGCTCGCAACTCCCATGATAGCGAAGCCCCAGCAGGTGTGACGCTCTCTCGGTGCCTCTCTCCCAACCCGCCCACACACACTTCCTCACTCCTGCTCGTCCATGCGTCAGCTGACCTCTTCCAATGCGTCACGACCCGGGGGATGTAGGAGCGCATCTGATTGTCGTTTGAGGTGGGAAGGGGTGTGTAAGCGGGGGTTTGGGATGGGGGGGGGGTGCAAGAGCACAGGAACCGAAATGCACCCCCTCCCACTCCCCCCCCCCCCCCCCCTTTTTTCCCACTCTGACACCCCCTCCTCCCCCCTCAGCCTGACGACTTTGTAAACTATTTTCCTGCTTATTTACCGTCTCAGTGCTCTCATTCATTTCTCTGCCACACACGAGATAAACAGAAGAAAAAACGTCATCGCAGACCGTTCACCTCCTTCCAAGTATTTAGGTTTTTATCTTTTGTAATAGTGCTCTTGCTACCAGCTGCATGTGCTAGTTTTTTCCCTCAAGAGGGCGCAAGGCGGCTGACCCGTCTGGACTGTTCTGGTGTGGTCTGGTCATACCGGTTCAAACCGAACCTCGCAAAATGAAATATGCCAGCAACTTCCGACCCTAAACCATGCTGAGGGTGTGGGTGTCATGCTACGTTAGCCACGTTAAGCATCCGAAGTGTTCATCTCTTACTCTCTGAAATTAGTTTTTCCTTCATAGTCCTGAAACATTTAGTTCTGTCTGGGCCATCCTGGGCATAGATTAGATCCGATGTTACATTGCTGACCTTTTCTCAAGAGACGTTTGCACAACTTCCAACTGTTGCTATATATGGAAACCCAGAAACTTCTTTGCGTTTGGTAGATGACAGGGAGAGCAGGGGTATTTTTGTAAACCATGGATTCTAAAAGAGAAATATGTTTTTTGTCTGCGCTGAAAAAAAGAAGTGAATTGCAATTGTTGTGGTGCCAACTGAAACATGGTTCTACTATGTGCTCCAACGCATATACAAATCCCTGTGCATATGTAGAACTGTGTCCAATATACCGTAGATATGTACGTATATACACACATATCGGGAAACTTAAAACAAACTTTAAAGATTATTTTAATATGTTGCAAAGAATTGCACTATGTTTTTTAATGTAGGAGATGAGAACGTAAATGATACTCCAATTATAGGAGGATTGTATCGGCACGCATGAGAAAGCCTGGAACACTGCTCTGTCTTTGGTTTCCA
>CAEFZP010001603.1:0-15000 GCA_903064625.1 Mallotus villosus
CAGAGGAGAGATGGAGAGAGAGCAGGTTGGGTCTCATAGCGTGGGAACTCCTCAGGAGCGTATGCAGAACAGCAGCGCCCGGCTAGACGGCCCCAACATGAATAACCCTGCAGCAGGTGAACAGGAGCCTAGAGGACAAGGGTCAAGGCCAACGACGGGGTCGCCCTCTGTGTGTGTGTGTGTGTGTGTGTGTGTGTGTGTGTGTGTGTGTGTGTGTGTGTGTGTGTGGCGAGATGCTAATGATGTATCCAGGCTGTATGATAAGCAGCAGCACTGAAATCTTTTGTTGATTCTGAGTTTAGAACTATTCTATAGTTAAAGAAAGGAGGAGAGCTGGGCTCAGATGGAGACTGTGCTGGCTGGCTGGCTGTCTAGGTCTGTCTGTCTGTACTGTCTGGCTGTCTGTCTGTCTGTCTGTCTGTCTGTCTGTCTGTCTGTCTGTCTGTCTGTCTGTCTGTCTGGCTGGCTGTCTGTCTGTCTGTCTGTCTGTCTGTCTGGCTGTCTGGCTGTCTGTCTGTCTGTCTGTCTGGCTGTCTGGCTGTCTGTCTGTCTGTCTGTCTGTCTGTCTGTCTGTCTGGCTGTCTGGCTGTCTGTCTGTCTGTCTGTCTGGCTGTCTGTCTGTCTGTCTGTCTGGCTGGTTGTATGGCTGGCTGGCTGGCTGGCTGGCTGGTTGTCTGGCTGTCTGTGGTGATCTGGTCAGTCTCTCTAGTCTGACATGGAACATGCTTCTCGTTTAAAAATCAAGAGGGATGTGATGCTTCTGTTCAAGGTTCCAGACACCTCCTGTACGTCCCACTAGGTTCTCTGTTCCTCAACTTATCCCTCCTTAAATCCACTAGCCCTGTAGGAGAGGGAACACTAGCCCTGTAGGAGAGGGAACACTAGCCCTGTAGGAGGGAACACTAGCCCTGTAGGAGAGAACACTAGCCCTGTAGGAGAGGGAACACTAGCCCTGTAGGAGAGGGAACACTAGCCCTGTAAGAGGGAACATTAGCCCTGTAGGAGAGGGAACACTAGCCCTGTAAGAGAGGGAACACTAGCCCTGTAGGAGGGAACACTAGCCCTGTAGAGAGGGAACACTAGCCCTGTAAGAGGGAACACTAGCCTGTAGGAGAGGGAACACTAGCCCTGTAGGAGAGGGAACACTAGCCCTGTAGAGGGAACACTAGCCCTGTAAGAGAGGGAACACTAGCCCTGTAAGAGAGGGAACACTAGCCCTGTAGGAGAGGGAACACTAGCCCTGTAGAGGGAACACTAGCCCTGTAAGAGAGGGAACACTAGCCCTGTAGGAGAGGGAACACTAG
The DNA here is from genome assembly GCA_903064625.1 of Mallotus villosus. NCBI lineage: Eukaryota > Metazoa > Chordata > Actinopteri > Osmeriformes > Salangidae > Mallotus > Mallotus villosus. Next base: position 1,305 of record CAEFZP010001603.1, read on the forward strand.
CCCTGTAGGAGAGGGAACACTAGCCCTGTAGGAGAGGGAACACTAGCCCTGTAGAGGGGAACACTAGCCCTGTAAGAGAGGGAACACTAGCCCTGTAGGAGAGGGAACACTAGCCCTGTAGAGGGAACACTAGCCCTGTAGGAGAGGGAACACTAGCCCTGTAGAGGGAACACTAGCCCTGTAAGAGAGGGAACACTAGCCCTGTAGGAGAGGGAACACTAGCCCTGTAAGAGGGAACACTAGCCCTGTAGGAGAGGGAACACTAGCCCTGTAGAGGGAACACTAGCCCTGTAAGAGAGGGAACACTAGCCCTGTAGGAGAGGGAACACTAGCCCTGTAGGAGGGAACACTAGCCCTGTAGAGGGAACACTAGCCTGTAGGAGAGGGAACACTAGCCCTGTAGGAGAGGGAACACTAGCCCTGTAAGAGGGAACACTAGCCTGTAGGAGAGGGAACACTAGCCCTGTAGGAGGGAACACTAGCCCTGTAGGAGGGAACACTAGCCCTGTAAGAGGGAACACTAGCCCTGTAGGAGAGGGAACACTAGCCCTGTAGGAGAGGGAACACTAGCCCTGTAAGAGAGGGACACTAGCCCTGTAGGAGAGGGAACACTAGCCCTGTAGGAGAGGGAACACTAGCCCTGTAGAGGAACACTAGCCCTGTAGGAGAGGGAACACTAGCCCTGTAGGAGAGGGAACACTAGCCCTGTAGGAGAGGGAACACTAGCCCTGTAGGAGAGGGGACACTAGCCCTGTAGAGGGAACACTAGCCCTGTAAGAGAGGGAACACTAGCCCTGTAGGAGAGGGAACACTAGCCCTGTAGAGGGAACACTAGCCCTGTAGGAGAGGGAACACTAGCCCTGTAGGAGAGGGAACACTAGCCCTGTAGGAGAGGAACACTAGCCCTGTAGGAGGGAACACTAGCCCTGTAGAGGGAACACTAGCCCTGTAGGAGAGGGAACACTAGCCCTGTAGGAGAGGGAACACTAGCCCTGTAGGAGAGGGAACACTAGCCCTGTAGGAGAGGGAACACTAGCCCTGTAGAGGGAACACTAGCCCTGTAGAGAGGGAACACTAGCCCTGTAGGAGGGAACACTAGCCCTGTAGAGGGAACACTAGCCCTGTAAGAGAGGGAACACTAGCCCTGTAGAGGGAACACTAGCCCTGTAAGAGAGGGAACACTAGCCCTGTAGGAGAGGGAACACTAGCCCTGTAGGAGAGGGAACACTAGCCCTGTAGGAGAGGGAACACTAGCCCTGTAGGAGAGGGAACACTAGCCCTGTAGGAGGGAACACTAGCCCTGTAGAGGGAACACTAGCCCTGTAGGAGAGGGAACACTAGCCCTGTAGAGAGGGAACACTAGCCCTGTAGGAGAGGGAACACTAGCCCTGTAGGAGAGGGAAACACTAGCCCTGTAAGAGAGGGAACATAGCCCTGTAGAGGAACACTAGCCCTGTAGGAGAGGGAACACTAGCCCTGTAAGAGGGAACACTAGCCCTGTAGAGGGAACACTAGCCCTGTAAGAGAGGGAACACTAGCCCTGTAGGAGAGGGAACACTAGCCCTGTAAGAGAGGGAACACTAGCCCTGTAGGAGAGGGACACTAGCCCTGTAAGAGAGGGAACACTAGCCCTGTAGAGAGGGAACACTAGCCCTGTAGAGGGAACACTAGCCCTGTAAGAGAGGGGAACACTAGCCCTGTAGGAGAGGAACACTAGCCCTGTAAGAGAGGGAACACTAGCCCTGTAGAGGGAACACTAGCCCTGTAGAGGGAACACTAGCCCTGTAGAGAGGGAACACTAGCCCTGTAGAGGGAACACTAGCCCTGTAAGAGAGGGAACACTAGCCTGTAGAGGGAACACTAGCCCTGTAAGAGAGGGAACACTAGCCCTGTAAGAGGGAACACTAGCCCTGTAGGAGAGGGAACACTAGCCCTGTAGAGAGGAACACTAGCCCTGTAGAGGGAACACTAGCCCTGTAGGAGGGAACACTAGCCCTGTAGAGAGGGAACACTAGCCCTGTAGAGAGGGAACACTAGCCCTGTAGGAGAGGGAACACTAGCCCTGTAGAGAGGGAACACTAGCCCTGTAAGAGGGAACACTAGCCCTGTTAAGAGGGAAACACTAGCCCTGTAAGAGAGGGAACACTAGCCCTGTAGAGAGGGAACACTAGCCCTGTAGAGAGGGAACACTAGCCCTGTAAGAGGGAACACTAGCCCTGTAGGAGAGGGAACACTAGCCCTGTAGGAGAGGGAACACTAGCCCTGTAGAGGGAACACTAGCCCTGTAGAGAGGGAACACTAGCCCTGTAGGAGGGAACACTAGCCCTGTAAGAGGGAACACTAGCCCTGTAGGAGAGGGAACACTAGCCCTGTAGAGAGGGAACACTAGCCCTGTAGAGGGAACACTAGCCCTGTAAGAGAGGGAACACTAGCCCTGTAGAGAGGGAACACTAGCCCTGTAGGAGAGGGAACACTAGCCCTGTAGGAGAGGGAACACTAGCCCTGTAGAGAGGGAACACTAGCCCTGTAGGAGAGGGAACACTAGCCCTGTAAGGAGAGGGAACACTAGCCCTGTAGAGAGGGAACACTAGCCCTGTAGGAGAGGGAACACTAGCCCTGTAGAGAGAGGGAACACTAGCCCTGTAGGAGAGGGAACACTAGCCCTGTAGGAGAGGGAACACTAGCCCTGTAGGAGAGGGAACACTAGCCCTGTAGGAGAGGGAACACTAGCCCTGTAGGAGAGGGAACACTAGCCCTGTAGAGAGGGAACACTAGCCCTGTAGGAGAGGGAACACTAGCCCTGTAGGAGAGGGAACACTAGCCCTGTAGAGAGGGAACACTAGCCCTGTAGGAGAGGGAACACTAGCCCCTGTAGGAGAGGGAACACTAGCCCTGTAAGAGAGGGAACACTAGCCCTGTAGGAGAGGGAACACTACCCTGTAGAGGGAACACTAGCCCTGTAGAGAGGGAACACTAGCCCTGTAAGAGAGGGAACACTAGCCCTGTAGGAGAGGGAACACTAGCCCTGTAGAGGGAACACTAGCTGTAGGAGAGGGAACACTAGCCCTGTAGGAGAGGGAACACTAGCCCTGTAGAGGGAACACTAGCCCTGTAGGAGAGGGAACACTAGCCCTGTAGGAGAGGGAACACTAGCCCTGTAGGAGAGGGAACACTAGCCCTGTAGAGAGGGGAACACTAGCCCTGTAGAGGGAACACTAGCCTAATTGTGGCTAATGGTGTCCCTTTAAGAGAGGCTGGCATGACCTCATCAGGGAGAGGAAGAGAGAGAATGGGTGGAGGAGTACAGCTCTAACTCTCTCGCTCTTCTCCTTTATCCTGGGGGTGTAAGCTTTATTAGTCTGCCTGAAAGGAACAACAGCTTTCAGGCCTCCTCAATAGACCTATAGACCTGTCTCTCTCTCACACACACCACACACACACACACACACACATATACCACATCTCACATTCATACGCACACACACTGGCCCACACACTTACATAAATATACACACAACTCACACACACACACACACATCTCTCTCTCTCACACACACAGAGAGCAGGGACAGAAGGCCTAAAGAATGCCTGGTAATGACACCTTATTGAGCCTCTCTCTCTCTTCTTCTTCTCTCTCTTTCTCTACCTCTGGTCTCCATTTCTCTCTTTCTATGCCACACATGTCCCCCTCTGTTATCCATATGATCACCCCTCCCCTGTACCTGCGTGTCCCTGCGCCTCCCGCCCTCCTCCCGCCCTCCCTCGCTCGACCCGTCCCACCTCCCGCCCTCCAGCTCCCGCCCTCCCTCCCCTCCCTCCCCCCTCCCTCCCTCCCTCCCTCCATCCCTCTCCTGCGCTCCCTCCCTCCCCTCACCTCTTGTCCCTCCCCCTCCTCCCTCCTCCCCCTCCCTCCCCCCTCCCCCTCCTCCCCCCTCCCTCCCTCCCTCCTCCCTCCCTCCCTCCCTCCTCCTTCTCCCTCCCCTACCTCTTTCCCTCCCCGCCTCCCTCCCTCCCTCTTCCTCTCTCTCTTCCCTCTCTCCTCCTCCCTCCTCCCTCTCACCCTGTTTTAACACTGTCCTTTTAAGACTGTATTCATAAAGATGTGTGGCAGTAGGGATCCTGTTGTTCCAAAGCTTTAGAGAGAGAGACAAACAGAGAGAGAGAGAGAGAGATGAGAGAGAGAGAGAGAGAGAGACAAACAGAGAGAGAGAGAGTAAGAGATAGAAACCGAAGAGAGAGACAGAAAGAGAAAGATACAGAGAGACCAGAACCTTTAGATTTGTTTAATCTATTTCTTGTCAGGCGCATTGTGGGCAGCTATGTGGGGTCCTTCCCAGCGATGCGAGTGGGAGGAGCCAGGAGCCGCAGTGATGCTGGGAGGTGATTAGCATATCCAGCCGCCATGTCTGCATCTGATGACTGATACAACACAGACTCAATAAGACTAGGATTAGTAGTCTGTCTGCTCTCTCTCTCACACACACACACACACACACACACACCACACACACACAAACACACACACAGGATAAACACACAAGACTGGTTAATGGTGTGCACAGTCAAATATCATGAAGAAGAATTGAATCTATAACTACAGCATAGACTGTGACCTGGTGAGGAGGGTGGAGGAGGGTGGAGGAGGAAAGAAGGGGGGTGAGGAGGGTGGAGGAGGAAGGAGGAGGAGGAGGAGGGTGAGGAGGGTGGAGGAGGAAGGAGGAGGGAGGAGGGTGGAGGAGGAAGGAGGGTGGAGGAGGGTGGAGGAGGAAGGAGGGTGGAGGAGGAGGAAGGAGGAGGAGGAGGAGGAGGGTGAGGAGGGGTGGAGGAGGGTGGAGGAGGAAAGAAGGAGGGTGGAGGAGGAGGAGGAAGGAGGAGGAGGAGGAGGAGGGTGAGGAGGGTGGAGGAGGAGGAGGGTGGCGGAGGAGGAGAAGGAGGAAAGAAGGGGGGTGAGGAGGGTGGAGGAGGAAGGAGGAGGAGGAGGAGGGTGAGGAGGGTGGAGGAGGAGGAGGGGAGGAAAGAAGGAGATAAACTTCAGTAGAAGCGCAGGCTCCACTCAGAAATAGCTGCCTTGATACCAGCTGCCATAGGAGATAGAGAAAAAGAGGGAGAGATGGAGGGAGAGAGAGATGGAGGTAGAGAGAGAGAGATGGACGGATGCAGAAAGAGGGAGAGATGGAGGGAGAGAGAGATGGAGGGAGAGAGAGATGGAGGGAGAGAGAGATGGAGGGAGAGAGAGATGGAGGGAGCTCCAGAGAGTTGGAGGGATGCAGAAAGAGAGAGAGAGATGGAGAGAGAAAGAGAGGGAATATAAATACTGTGGCCTGGTTTGAGCACCAGAGGGACAGAGATACTTTCATCTCCTGCAAAGTGAGTTGGGACTGGCACTGTGAAACACACACACACACACACACATACACACACACACCCACACACACACACACACACACACGCACACACCCACACACCCACACACACACACACGCACACACCACCACACACACACACAGCCTGACCCTGATAAGCTAAGTGAGTCAGAACCAGCTGCATGAGTCCATGTTGAGGCAGCAGAAAAGTCCGTGGCCCAGATTCAGACCTGCTTCCACATACAACTTTATTGTTCTTCTGTAGTTCGCTGCTTTTGTGTCATTTTTGCATTGTGTGTGTGTGTGTGTGTGTGTCACACAGACAGCCCATGACCTTCCCCTGCTGTGAGACTGTGGTTCCCATAGCTGGGGGCTGAATCCCCACCACACACACACACACACAGTATTGGTATAGCAGTTCCCTGGCCACCCATTCAGGGCTCAGTCACGGCCACTTATAGAGGCTCAGAACAGGGTCTCAGGCGAGCTGTGATCCAATGACATGTTTTTATAATAAGGAGGTCTGGGGATGTCTTTGTTGGACGGACACAATGTCAGGGGTGGAGGGATAGGGAGGGGGGGAAAGTTTTCAGCTTTTTCTCCAGGACTAGGTTAGATGTACTTAACCAGGCAGGACTAACCCAACCACAGGATCCTCCTGGCAGGATTGAGACAAACACTCAAACAAGCAGACACTTACCACCACCACACACCACCCACACCACCCACACCACCCTCATCACACCCCCCCCAGGGCCCTACACCACCCCCCTCCCCCCACCCAGAGCCTCCCCAGACAGTTTGAAACCCATCCCAGACACCAACCCTTCAGACTCCCCCCCCACCCTCTCCCCTCCCTAACGTCCCCTCGACCAGCCAGCCAGCCTGGTCTGGCTCGGACACCCTCAATTACAGCAGGACCCCCCCCACACACACACACACACACCATGTGTTTGTAAACCTGGAATATAGACAGGATATACACCCACTCTTTTCTGGCGTTAGTGAAGGACTTTGGATAGACAGATCTGGGTTATTTGTCTGATTAAAACTGATTAGACTGGAGGATTAGACAGGGTTAGAGTTAGGGCTAGGGTTAGGGCTAGGGTTAAAGTTAGGGCTAGGGTTAAAGTTAGGGGCTAGGGTTTAGAGTTAGAGGGTTAGGGTTAGAGTTAGAGGGTTAGGGTTAGAGTTACAGGATTAGACAGGGTTAGAGTTAGGGCTCGGTTAGGGCTAGGGTTAGGGTTAGGGTTAGGGTTAGGGCTAGGGCTAGGGTTAGGGCTAGGGTTAGAGTTAGAGGGTTAGGGTTAGAGTTAGGGCTAGGGTAGGGCTAGGGTTAGGGCTAGGGTTAGGGCTAGGGTTAGGGCTAGGGTTAGGGCTAGGGTTAGGGCTAGGGTTAGGGCTAGGGTTAGGGCTAGGGTTAGGGCTAGGGTTAGGGCTAGGGTTAGAGTAGAGGGTTAGGGTTAGAGTTACAGGATTAGACAGGGTTAGAGTTAGGGCTAGGGTTAGAGTTAGGGTTAGGGTTAGAGTTAGGCTAGGGTTAGGGCTAGGGTTAGGGCTAGGGTTAGGGCTAGGGTTAGGGCTAGGGTTAGGGCTAGGGTTAGAGTTAGAGGGTTAGGGTTAGAGTTACAGGATAGACAGGGTTAGAGTTAGGGCTAGGGTTAGAGTTAGGGTTAGGGTTAGAGTTAGGGCTAGGGTTAGAGTTAGGGCCCCAGTCAGTTGGAGGGTGTCATATTTTTCTTCCTGTATCTAATGCATGTCGTCATAGAGACTGTAGTATGACAACTCAGTGTTGGTCTTTTTTTGGTTGTCGTTGCCGTGCATACCGTTACCGCGGTTACGCCGATTACCAACCGTCCGTGACTGCGTGAGTTTTAATCCCCTATCCAGACCGGTCATGTAGCCATGACGATGCTGAAGCCAGACAGGAGAAGTGCGTGTGTGTGAGAGTGTGTGTGTGAGTGTGTGTGTGTGTGTGGTGTGTGTGTGTGTGTGAGTGTGTGTGTGTGTGTGTGTGAGTGTGTGTGTTTTCCCTGAGGTGTCTTTCTGGCAGTCCCAGCTGACTGCTCTTCCTCCAGACACCCCCGATCCAGACCAATCCCACACACACACACACTCACATGTGCTGTATGCCCAGACGCACAGGCTGTGTGTGCTGACCTGTGTCTGTGTGCTGACTGCAGGGATCAGAGACCGGGGGGAGATAGGGGCTGATGAATCAAGCACACCCAGACAGACTGACTAATCATAGCTCTGTTATTAAAGTTCATACAAGGACACACACAAACACTCATAAGCTAATTAATCTCCAGTGCTGTAGAGAGATACAGCTTTGTTTACAGTCCCACAAGCCTGACGCTCTGCTTCCTGGTTCGATGAGTCAGCAGTGATGTCACAATAGCGCCGGGTCACAATAGCCCTCTCACTCTCGTTTCCTCCCATCTGCTTCACAGGAACCAGGACCAAGGTGTGGGGGACTCCGATTGGCCGCCCAGGAGGGTCGATGGAACCAACGCACGTTCCGGATTGGCCCCAGCTGAACTTCACGTGACACGGACGGAGCTCTCCTATTGGTTCATGCCCAGGAGTGTAAGCTGTGAGGTCACAGATGTGACGAGGAAGGCAGTGGAGAGGGATGGAGAACACACGAGATTTGAGCGACACTGGACAAAGACCGCGACACGAACATTAAATCATATTTCCGAGGATGTTTTATAACCACCTTGTATGAGCTGTTCACAGCGGTCTGAGTGTTCCTGTATTTAAAAAATAATTTAATGTGTTATTTATCTCAATATTGTTTTACAGTAAAAAGGTTTGCGTTTGCAAGAATCACAGATGTTGTGTTGTAAGAAGAATCTTCAAATGTAAAATAATTATATTCTTTATGTATGAAGTTGTTCATCTTAAAGCATTGTAATTAAACAATAAATATAATATTTTATCTCTTTGGTATATGATGTATCACTGTATTTTTTTAAACTGTTATTGGTATGTCTGGGACAAACAAATGTGATATTATTTGACTGTAATTAAGACATTAATCTAAACTGAAAATATTTACAACTGCAGTTAATAAGCCTTGATTTCACTCTCCTGACTGAGTACAATAATGTTTAAGAATTAGCTAGCGTTACAAATGAATTGATCAAGAAGATAACATAATAGTAATGTTTTGCTTTGAGATGATTATCTATTCATAAAGTATACAGTACAATAAGCGAATAAATTATTGAATACATTCCAGATAATTATAACGTATCTGTGGGGCAGAAGGACAATTTTATAACTGAAAGAAACAAATATACTGTCTGATTTAGAAAGAAAACAAGCTAACCTTTTAAAAGACTACTTGAACTGTAAAATTGAACCAAAAACTATAAATTAGAACGAAACTATATAATTCTACAGAATAAAGGTACAATTGTACATGTAATGTTCCATTTTTTACATTTACATTCCATTTAGTCATCAAGACGTTCTTATCCAGAGCGACTTACAGGAAGAATAGCGACATTCCCCAGCGACATGTTTCTGGTGAAAGGTGTAACAGATAATATTTTATAAAATATACACAATATATATTGATAGATGTAAGACAGGTAGACAACTAACTTTCAATTAACGGATATTCATAAACCCTGATTGTATTTTTTTTCTCTCCACATTTTACATGCAATCATGAGTTTTAATCATCTTACAGATTGGAGCAGGTATTATCTTTTTTTTGTCTGTTCTCGATACACACTAGCAAACGATAAAAATGGTCAGATGTTCAAATGATCAGATATATTACAGTGGACTGATGGAGGTGAGAAATGCTCTAAAATTGTAGCTTTCTTTGATTTGGAACCAAATTATGAAATACCTACTTTATTTTAACACTGTGTGGTTAGGTGAGAGAGACAGAGACACAGAGAGAGAGAGAGAGAGAGAGAGAGGGGGGGGGAAGGGAGCTTGAGAGAGAACTGTATATGCATTAATGTGTGTGTGTGCATGTGTGTGTGTATGGGTGTGTGTATGTGTGTGTATGAGTGTGTGTGTGTGTGTGTCTGTGCACACGTGGTCCGCGCCTGCGTTCATCCCTGCATCATTTGAATACATGCAAATTGGCTCTTGTGCTCTACCTGGCATCCCTGCCAAGTATCTATAGCAACAGCCTCCTATGTCCCTCCATCCTTTCACCACCCAGCAGCCCTGTTCTCCTTGTCCACCCGCCTCCCGTCTCCTCCACTTCTCCTCTCCCTCTACACCTCCTCTCCTCTACATCTCCTCCACATCTCCTCTACTCCCCTCTCACTCTCCTCCACATCTCCTCTACATCTCCTCTACATCTCCTCTACTCCTCTCGCCCTCCCTCCTCACTCTCCTCCACATCTCCTCTACTCCCCCTCTCCTCTACATCTCTCCTCCACATCTCCTCCTCCACATCTCCTCTACATCTCCTCTACATCTCTCCTCCCTCTCCTCCACATCTCCTCTACATCTCCTCTCCTCCACCTCTCCTCCACACCCCTCTCCTCTACATCTCCTCCTCTCCTCTACATTTCCTCTCCTCCTCTCCTCTACACCTCCTCTCCTCCACCCCTCCTCTCCTCTCCATCTCCTCCTCTCCTCCACACCTCCTCTCCTCTACATCTCCTCCCCTTCACACCTCCTCTCCACACCTCTCCTCTCCTCTATAGGACTCTAGACTGGGGAGGGTGAAGAGGTCACAAGTATTGGGCTGGTGGAGTGGGAGTTAAGGCAGCTGGGTGAGGGTTACACACTTGTAAACTTGGTTCGCTTCCAAAACATCCTCTCAGATAAGTCTAACCAACCGTAGGAGGTCGGAGACATAGGGTAATAGGAACAAGTTGTATTTCTATAAGATCTAAAGATTCTACTGTATACAGCTCTGGAAATCATTCAGAGACCACTGCAACCTTTTTCTTTCATAAACAAAGGTGAGAATGACAATTTTGAGTGAGGAATGGAAGGGTACAATTTGCAGTGGCCTCTTAATTTTACCCTTCAAAATTGTCCTTCTCAACTTTTTCACATTTTATCATTGATTAGCTGGAAGGGAGTGAAACAGCCTTTGTGTAGAATTAAAAGAAGGTTTGCTTCTGTGAGTGACGGGCCGATCCGTCAAGGTCAAGTTCATGTGGAGATCAGAGAGCGTGGAGCAGTCCTGCGTTGTATTATACTGCCACCTAGCGGCACCTCTGGTGAAGTCCCCGGTTGTGTATTTTGTCATCAACAACACATGTCGAAATATGTTGTTATTTTTGTATTATGTTAATTTCAGCGATAAATACGTTCATTTTATTCAAATACGTTCATTTTATTCAAATACGTTCATTTTATTCTGATACATTATAAGTTTATTTTATTCTGATAACTTCCGTCACATAACTTCCGTCACGCCACGGTTACCGTCACGCCTGGGTGTTTGTTGTCACGCCTGGGTGTTGTTGTCACGCCAGGGTGTTTGTCTCCGGAGTAGGGTCCAGCTGCAGCCCCGGAGAACAACCACCCTGGCGTGACATAACACCCAGGCGTGACGGAAGTAACCGTGGTGTGACGGAAGAGATTTTTTTACACATCGCTATCAGAAACCAAAGATCAACCATGGAAGTAAGTGAGAATGTCAATGTACTTAATGTGCTGAGTAATATTCATGTTAAAGCCGTGCCGTGGTTTATTTACTTTTCGCTAAATTCGGATATAGCCTAATAATATTATAATACCGCGCCCTTTTTTTGAAAAATTAGCCAACAGTATCCAGCTGCACTTCGTTCATGGAAGTAACCCCAACCCTAGGTGAACCGAGCCCTGGTACTTTCTCCTAACCCCAACCCTAGGTGAACCGAGCCCTGGTACTTTCTCCTAACCCCAACCCTAGGTGAACCGAGCCCTGGTACTTTCTCCTAACCCCAACCCTAGGTGAACCGAGCCCTGGTACTTTCTCCTAACCCCAACCCTAGGTGAACCGATGGTCATTTAGTTAATGAGTAAACTGTATAATACACTTAGAAATACATTGCGTCAATGTATATTTATATCGAATTGTGATGATATCCTTAACAAAAAATACAATTTGATTCTATTAGACATAACAAAACAATTACGGTTACTGACATGTCGAAATATGTTGTTATTTTTGTATTATGTTAATTTCAGCGATAAATACGTTCATTTTATTCTGATACATTATAAGTTTATTTTATTCTGATAACTTCCGTCACATAACTTCCGTCACAACCACGGTTACCGTCACGCCTGGGTGTTGTTGTCACGCCAGGGTGTTGTTGTCACGCCTGGGTGATGTTGTCACGCCAGGGTGATGTTGTCACGCCAGGGTGATGTTGTCACGCCAGGGTGTTGTTGTCACGCCAGGGTGTTGTTGTCACGCCAGGGTGATGTTGTCACGCCAGGGTGTTGTTGTCACGCCTGGGTGTTGTTGTCACGCCAGGGTGTTGTTGTCATGCCAGGGTGTTGTTGTCACGCCAGGGTGTTGTTGTCACGCCAGGGTGTTGTTGTCACGCCAGGGTGTTGTTGTCACGCCAGGGTATTGTTGTCACGCCTGGGTGTTGTTGTCACGCCAGGGTGTTTGTCTCCGGGGCTGCAGCTGGACTCTATTGGTATTTTGTCGATTATTTTGTCGATTCGCATTCCAACTTTAGTATTACGGCGCTCTCTAGCGGTTAGCGCTCTTTATAATGTCGGTACGGAATCGGTAAAGGAGCCTATTTGTCGCAAAGTGAGGATAAACCGGGATGTAATTTATTTTTGTTCATTTAAGTTTTGCCGGTAGAAAACTGTATGTCAAATTTAGATCCAGTAACGCAGAAAATTAACCTAGCCAAATCACAAGTGGCCTATATTGTCCGTTTTTTAACAGCAGGATTCATCTAAAAACTACCAACAAGTTCGAATCGAACCGTTTTAATCCAGTAGAAAATCGTTAAAACCGTTTAGCAAAGGCACGAGGAGAGGCCGCTAATGTATACAAGTTTATTTCTGAGAATAATAAAAGCTTCGTCAAACTCTCAATTTTTGAACGACACCAATAACGACACTACAAAGCCAGTTAGTGTAATATACATTCCATTGGCACAAAAAAATAGAATTGACAAAACAAGTAATTTTGTTATTTGTTATTCTAACTAGTATTCTCATCAATGCACCACAAAACATCTGTAAGATAAGGGTTATTTCTGTAGTTACGTGCAGGTACATTAATACTGTATGTTTATGCACACATATGTCTGCTGTAGCTGCAAGAGAACAAGTGTTTAAACCAAAACAATTTACAACGGCCTTTGCATCTGCATTGGGTAAAAGTCCCCCGAACATTTTAAAGTTCAAAATTAACGAACTCAATGTTCAGTCTTGTTAAGCCACTTTCAAGTTTGACACACACACACACAACAATATATTGTGTGCCTTTATAAATTCTGGATTTGAAAAAAATAAAATAAATCACAATATCATCTTGGCATTGCTTGATTGTCGAAAGACTGAGAATCGTCAAATGTTCTGGTTCTGAAGAGATGCATTAGACATTCTAATTCGCACGGACCCAGGCCCATCTCTCATGTCCTCTTTAACGGCAGATCTTACGGCATGTAATCAGATAAATAGGTGCGTATACAGCGAACACATCGGCCATGTCTGCGCAGGGCCTTCGTGCAACAATCAAGCACAGTGGGCTGCGTCTCAATACTGAAAACGTCCATACTTTATCAAAACACCACACAAGTCCAGGTGGGATGAAACCCCCCCCCCTTTCCCCCGACATCCCCACAGATGTCAGGACAGACACAAGGCTGAAATACTAAAACAGAACCAACGACACACAGATTCACGGTTAGTTAAAAGGTTACTATAGTTACCTAAAAAGGTCAGTTACTATAGTTACCGTCTGTCATAGCAACACGACGAGAACACCGTCGCTCTTTAGGCACTTAGGGGTCTGGGTCTCAGACAGACACAGACGAGGTTTGGTGAAGGAGGAGGGAGGACGTTCCTGTTACAGATTCAAGATGGCCGCTCCTAGTGAGAGTCATGTGTTTGCTGGTGTGAGATCTGCTCTAGTGTCTCTGTGATCAAGACTTTGCTTGTGCTCACAAACAACTTGTGCTGCTTAACAATCACACACAATCGTGCTCTGGAGAGTTTTGTTGTGAAAGAGGAGATCAGGGTGTGTGTGTGTGTGTGTGTGTGTGTGTGTGTGTGAGGGGGGGGGGCAGCTTGGATAGCAGGACAAAACTCTTAAGGTTCTTTAGAACAGAGCAGAGACACGACCAGGTGAGCCTCCTCACAGGTGAGCCTCCACACAGGTGTCG
>CAEFZP010001603.1:20000-24220 GCA_903064625.1 Mallotus villosus
CTCCCCTTTCTCATTCCTGTGGAGCTAAAAGAGGTACGGTGAAATACAATAGGCTTGTTTCTTCCTGAGGCTCGACTATGACAGCACCATTACTCAGCTAACTTCAGAGACAGTTGACCCTCAGTACGGCTGGCCTACATTTCAGGGCTATAAAAAGTGACGGGGTAAGATAGCAGCTAGCAGCGCCTTCTGTGGACACGCCTGCTGCTGACACCTCCATCTGGGTGAAAGGTGTGTGTGTGTGTGTGTGTCACTGTGTGTGTGTGCGTGTGTGTGTGTGTGTGTGTGTGTGTGTGTGTGTGTGTGTGTGTGTGTGTGTGAGAGAGGGGATACACTCTGAAGATCAGGAGCTTCGCTGACGCACCCACGCACGCCAAACAGACACACACACATGCCAAACAGACACACACCCTCACACACACACGCCAACAGACACATACTCTCACACGCACACCTCATGGATTCATGTCACACATTCACATGCACAATCGACTGCAGTTAATGTTTGTCTCCAACAGCACAATCCTACACATCCAACACAATCCTTGTTGGCAGTAAAACACACACACACAAGCTGAAGACACTCACACACACCATAAACACACTTACACAGACTTACACAGGACAAACAGCCCCGTAACCTATAGACTAAATAATTACTCAAATATGAATCATTCTTCAGGATCAGAGTTAGGAACAGATAACTCAGAGAAAGAACACTGCACAATCAGTAACTACTGGCAACGCAGCCCGGCCCCAGACGACGGCCGGGGAACGAGGCACGCAGCAGGAGGAGAGACGGAAGAGATGAAGAGATGCCTCTGGAAGGACAGCAAACAGAGGCTCGTGGAGAGTCTGGGGTTGTTAGGGGCAACTTGTGTTTGCATCCTGGCAGTCGTGGCTTCCAGCCAGAGTCTGGAGAGGAACTTAAATACCTCCTTCTCCTCCTGCCAACCCCCCTCACCCTCTGTCACCCTCCCCCCCCCTCACCCTCCTCCTGGCCAACCCCCCCCCTCACCCCTCTGTGCCCTCACCCTCGTCACCCTCATCCTGTCACTCACCCTCTGTGTCACCCTCGTCCCACACCCTCATCATGTACACCCCCCTCACCCTCTGTGTCACCCTCCCCCCCCTCACCCCCATCCTGTCCACCCTCCCCTCACCCCTCCCTCCCTCACCCCCTCCCCTCACCCCCCATCCCTCACCCCACAGATTTACTCTATTTCACACCCTTTTCTTCTTCTCTGCTATTCCCCACACTCTTATCCTCTCTCCTGGCTTTCACTCAACCCTCTCCTCTCTACTCCCTTCTCTCCTCTCTCCATCTCCCTCTCTTCTCTATCTCCCTTCTCCTCTCTATCTCCCTCCTCCAGTCTCTCTCCATCTCCCTTCTCTGTCTATCTCCCTTCTCTCCTCTCTCTATCTCCCTTCTCTCCTCTCTCCATCTCCCTTCTCCTCTCTATCTCCCTCCTCCAGTCTCTCCATCTCCCTTCTCTTCTCTATCTCCCTTCTCTCTCTCTCTCTATCTCCCTTCTCCTCTCTATCTCCCTTCTCCTCTCTATCTCCCTTCTCCTCTCTATCTCCCTCCTCCAGTCTCTCTATCTCTCTCCTCTCTCCTCTCTCTATCACCCTTCTCCAGTCTCTCTATCTCCCTTCTCTCCTCTCTCCATCTCCCTCTCCAGTCTCTCTATCTCCCTTCTCTCCCATCTCGCTCATCTATCAATAAGATATGTTTACAGCGCTCCTCTCACAGGTCTCATACCTCTACAATAACACCACACCACACACAGACCACACACACAGCAGGAACGCGTAGGCAGTCAGCCACATCACTCATCCATTTCCAAGGTCTCAAGGTTCACTAAGCCTACGTTATGAAAAAAGCTATCACTGTTTTAAAACTGAACCAGATTATGATTGTAATGCCTAACTAGATGTTATAAAGACACAAAGGCCTGTGTAGTGGGGGTAAGGTTCAGGAAAACATGTTTGCTACTTCTACACCAAACAATTACTCAGGGAAAGATCTTTGAGAATGAATGAACGGCAAGCCCTCACTAGCTGCCACTGAAGCAGTCGTCTGATTAACTGCAATGATGACACAGTACATTAGTCAGATGGCTGAGTGGTTAGGGGAATCGGGGCTATTAATAAGAAGGTTGCCGGTTCGATTCCTGGCCGTGCAAAAAATGACATTGTGACTCCTTGGGCAAGGCACTTCACCCTACTTGCCTCAGGGAGAATGTCTCTGTACTTACTGTAAGTCGCTGTGGATAAGAGTGTCTGCTAAATGACTAATGTAAATGTAATTAGCTGTGGTGAAGAAGATGGTCTTAGGGTAAAAGGTTAAGGGGACCTATTTCAGCCTGTTTTAAGTGTAAGGTATTGTCATGATTCATGAGCATGTGAGTCACTAAATCACAGCATAGAAAGCTTAAGCATTAATGCACCACACCCCTGCAGCTTTACTGTAGGCAGGCTTTTCTGGTTTGCTCCATGGATGAGTTTGGTAAATGGGTGCATCTTTAATCGTGCGTTTCCTCGTACATGCCATAAAGACATACTCCACAGAACGGTTATGTTATAATAACATACCGCAGACCTTGACATGTTAGGATGTGTCCATCAATGTGATCGTGACAGGACAGCGGGTGTCAATAAGTGTGAAATACATTCCTAGCCTATCTAGCAAGGCTGTAGGAAGTTTCGAGGGCTATTAATATACATATGTTGTACAAGCGGTACATAGTAGGGCGTTTCAGGACACGGTTTAATGCGTCATTATTTCTGACACGAAGCTCACTTTTGACAGATTGGTGTCTTGCTAGCAAGCAACACTGGAGACTTATCTCAAACTGACATGTTTGGTCTATAGGTTGGCAATGCTAGATTGCCGTCTCGCTTCTCTTGTCAACACTTCCCAAGCGCGCTTCGATATGTTGGGCTGTGTGGCTACCTAAAGAATGTAGGTGTTCAGCAACTAGCAAGTTACATATTATCAGCATTCTAACCATAAACCTAAAGAAAGTCTTACCTTGTCGGTATCTTCACGCCACCTGTAGATTCCTCTTGTTTTGGTCGTATATCTAATTCAGCTTCCTTTTTAAATATCGCTGAGCGGAGGGACTATGTACTTTGACTGTCTTGAGTGTATTTAAGTGTCAAGTTCGTAACTATTTACAAACAAATACTGTACGTTAGCAAGCATTAGCCGGTCTGCTAACAAGCTAGCACAAGCTAGCTGATAATTGCTCAAAACCTATTAACGTTCTTCGAAAAACAAACTCTACAAAGTTGACTTAATTTGGGGTTTTAACATGTTTCAAACCTGGAGAACACAAATTTTTTTGCTGTTCCACTGCCCCAACTGACTTTGCGTGACTGAACACTTCCATGCTGTTTTGCCTGACTGACACAACGATCGTGGCTAGTTTGACAAGGGCGAGTACAACGGAATTCTGGGAGTTGAAGTCAGTGGGAGGTAGCGCATGCCTGGATAGGTCCATTCGAGGGGCGTGTACAAGAACGTGAAATTCGATTGTCTTTTTTTTTGTCCCTTTGTGCAGTTAAGGAAAACATATTCACACATTCACAAAGAGTTCGTATCCTAGTTGTTTTATTGTTTTGGGCATTCAAGTTGTAAACTTAACTCTAGAATGAACACGTAAGTGTGCGAATATTTCCAGTTTTACATTTGCATAATCGCAGCAGTTAATAAATAATATTAAAAACGTTGAACTTGAATGTAAGTGTATACATGTTCTATCATGAACGGGATGTCTGCTGTCTGGGCTCACGTGCAGTGAGAATCCTAAGGCATGTAGTACATAGTAGAACAAAAACGTACAAGTTTGCAGAAACCGAATTTAAACGAAATGATAACCAACGACCATCACAGTGAAGGACCTGCAACACAGCTCCGTTAAACTAAGTACACTTCATAATCGGGCCCGTTGCCTGAAACACACTAGTTTGAAATCGATGTTGTCAGACGCAACTTACAGCCAAAAATAACAAATAAACATTTTATACATACAGAATCAACAAAAACACAAACTGTATAAGCCATATGCCTTGACACCTATAACCCCAGTGTTGTGTAAGACTAGAGCTTGTGTAATGGGACTGTACACAGTCTAGTGTGCATCGTATCTACAGCGAGAGGACAGGGCTCCAAGAAACTGTTTGAGAGATCATTACAGAGACCCTTCACATTTATT
>CAEFZP010001604.1:0-25000 GCA_903064625.1 Mallotus villosus
ACACTTTTCACCTTGAACGCTTCTTCTGAACGCCACCATTTTGAAGCAAACATTCTTCCCAACGCTCAAGAACTTTCCTTTTCTGTTTATACATGCTGGAGCAGTGGGACATGGGGTGAATGACCAGTGTTCCTGAAACAAGCTGTCGGAGTCCCTCCAGCGAGCTAGCGAGCGCAGACCTCCGTCCAGCCTGGAGATCTGTGTCCTTCAGGGGCCTCGGAGGGAGGCCTCCCCCCGGGAACAAGCAGTGCTCCTGGGGGATCGTGGGCTGTTTCGCGGGGTAAGGAGGGAGACGGAGAGCCAGCCAAGCTTGATCGTTAGGGTGGAAGCCAGCAGCGATCTGTTACGCTACAGCAGCTAGGCTCTGACGCCAGGCCCTCGGTTTTGGCTTACTCAGCAGATTTGACCTTGCTTCCCCTCCGCCCCCTCCCCCCCTCTCCCCCTCCTCTCCCTCTCCCTCTTCACTGTAGTCCCTCAGCACGGCTTCACCCCCTCCCCCCCCCCGCACACAGCTCTGCAGAGTCTACATGACCAATCACGCAATCTCATCAAACTTTATTTATTTTAAAATCCGGACATTGGACAGGGCAATGTTCTGTCTAGTCTGACGTGGTATGACAATCAAATCAATAGTTTCAAATCAATAATCTCAATCCCCCAAAAATCTCCCCTTCATCTTTTTTCCAAACGGTCTCTTTACAGAACATCGGGACAGTCATTTAAGTCAAGAACATTAAGCATCTCATTTCATGCTCACAAAAGTTTCAGATTCCAGATCAATCAATCAAGCTGCCGATCGATAAAAAGAATCAGTGCGTCTGACTGTGTCCGCAGAAGGTGTTCTCCGTCACAACAGTCCCGTCTCAAGTTCCTCACTCACACACTCACACACTCACACACACACACACTCACACACTCACACACACTCACACACACACGCTAGCTGCTGTTATGTAACAGGATACTGCGGCGTTGTATGAAGACACGCACCACAAGCACTCCCCTGCCCACTGAGAAGAAGTTCCTCTCTGCTCCCCTCTCTCACTCCTCTCACCCCTCTCTCATCCCTCTCTCACTCCTCTCACCCCTCTCTCATCCCTCGCTCACTCGACTCCTCTCGTGCCCTCTTTCACCCCTCTCTCACTCCTCTCTCTCTCACTCCGCTCTCCCCCTCTTTCACCCCTCTCTCTCTCACTCCTCTCTCACCCCTCTCTCACTCCCCTCTCACCCTCTTTCACCCCTCTCTCACTCCTCTCTATCCCATCTCTCACTCCTCTCGCACCCTCTCTCGCACCCTCTCTCGCACCCTCTCTCACACCCTCTCTCACCCCTCTCTCGTCCCTCTCTCACTCCTCTCACACCCTCTCTCGTCCCTCTCTCCCCCTGCAGTGTCTCCGTGCATTAGAAAGAGACCACACTAACACAGCCATAACTGGATGTCTTTGTCTGCTGTAATTATCCAGAGTGGATTTCTCTCCACAGAGAGGGACTTCTCTAACGAGGGTACAGTAGGTCCTGCTGGAACTAAGGGAAAGAAGAGAGAGGGGAGGAGAGGAGAGGGGGGAGAGGAGAGAGGAGGAGAGGAGAGGGGGAGAGGAGAGGGGGAGAGGAGAGAGAAGGAGAGAGAGAGAGGAGGAGAGGGGGAGAGGAGAGAGGGAGAAGAGAGAGGAGGAGAGGAGAGAGGGAGAAGAGAGGGGAGGAGAGGAGGGGGGGGAGAGGAGAGAGAAGGAGAAGAGAGAGGAGGAGAGGGGGAGAGGAGGAGAGGAGGAGAGGAGAGGGGGAGAGGAGAGAGAAGGAGAAGAGAGAGGAGGAGAGGAGGGTAGATCATTGCTTACCTTCACAGAGACGTGAGTCCAGGGAACAGCCGTGTGTATCACCTGCAGCACTCAGACTGCCTGCAGCAACAACAAGACAAGATAGACCGGTGGAGGGAGAAAAAAAAACGACACTTTTGCTTTCTCTCCCTCGAAATAGTGTTCAGTCCAAGTCAGGGGAGCTGGCTGGCAGGGGGGACTCGTCCGGAATAGCCCACTCTGTCACCCGCACGCGCACACACACTCACACACACACGACTTGTCCTGCCCTGCTGTGTTAGTCAGAGATGGTGGAGCGCAGAGGCACCTTAACATTCTCACACACGGAGAAGAAACAGCAGTGGTCTAAGGGAACTGCTCTGCCTCTCTCTGCTGTGCTGTGTTCCGGCTCTGCGTCCTCATTGGCTGAGAGCTGACTCAATAAAACTCCTACTTGTCATCAATTGGGCGGAGGAGATTTTCTGTGGCGCACTAAGAGCTGCACTTCTCATCCACTGTGCTGTGGTACACGCAGAGGAGAATGCTGAGTATTTAAAACCAGACGCAGGGCGAGAAGGAGGGGGGGGAGGGAGGCGGAGGGAGGGAGGGAGGGGGGGAGGGGGGGGGGAGGAAACGGGGGGATCGATGAGAGGAGTGCAGAGGGATGCAGACTCTGAGCCGGGCTGAGGAACCGAGAGCAGCTGTCCAGCAGCCCTCTCCCCCCCCCTGGCAACACCGTAACTATGCAGGACCAAGGTGCGGTGGAGTGTGTGAGGAGAGGAGGAGAGGAGAGGAGGAGAGACCGGGGAGGAGGGGAGAAGAGAGGGGAGGAGGGAGGGAGAAGTAAGAAGAGAGGAAGGAGGAGAGGAGGGAGGGGAAAGAGTGAGAGAGAGTCAGAAAGAGGGAGGGGTGGAGGAAAGAGGGAGGAGAGGAGGGAGAGGAGGCGGGACTCAGCTGCTAGGCTTGGCTCTTCTGCAGTTAAAGCACACAGGAAGTTCTTTCCCGAACAGCCTTGAATGAAAAGACACGAGTTCATCTTTTTTACAGGCAGCCAACATGCAGCTGGTGAATAATTGAATGAGCCGGCAGGAGAGGAGTTGTGTGCAGGAGCATCTCAGCTCTGCTGGCTTTACGCTCTCTCGTTAAGAGAGCTAGCCTGTGGTACTGGCTGACAGGAAGGTCTGTTTCCACCTGAATACCCCCCCTAATTATACACATCCCACTAGAGCCTCACACAGTGGGCTACATTCCGCACTGTGTTCCTAACCTTTATATAAGGTAAGAGAAAAGCACAGCCCCTCAGTACAGATATAGACTCTTTGTCTCTTTACAGACAGTGGATTTGCAAATGATCGCATACTTAGTTATTTACCTACCTAACTACCCCTCTCTCTCTCTCCCTTCCTCAGTCCCTCCCTCCATCCATCTATCAACAATTTCTCAAGCGAGTGAGGAGGATGAGGTGAGGAGGATGAGGAGGATGAGGTGAGGAGGATGAGGTGAGGAGGATGAGGTGAGGAGGATGAGGTGAGGAGGATGAGTGAGGAGGATGAGGAGGGTGAGGTGAGGAGGATGAGGTGAGGAGGATGAGGTGAGGAGGATGAGGTGGGGAGGATGAGGGGAGGATGAGGTGAGGAGGATGAGGTGAGGAGGATGAGGTGAGGAGGATGAGGTGAGGAGGATGAGGTGAGGAGGATGAGGAGGATGAGGTGAGGAGGATGAGGAGGATGAGGTGAGGAGGATGAGGTGAGGAGGATGAGGTGAGGAGGATGAGGAGGATGAGGTGAGGAGGATGAGGTGAGGAGGATGAGGTGAGGAGGATGAGGTGAGGTAAGGAGGATGAGGAGGATGAGGTGAGGAGGATGGGTGAGGAGGAGGGGTGAGGAGGATGAGGTGAGGAGGATGAGGTGAGGGGGATGAGGTGAGGAGGATGAGGTGAGGAGGATGAGGTGAGGAGGATGAGGTGAGGTAAGGAGGATGAGGAGGATGAGGAGGATGAGGTGTGAGGAGGATGAGGTGAGGAGGATGAGGTGAGGAGGATGAGGTGAGGGGGATGAGGTGAGGAGGATGAGGTGAGGGGGATGAGGTGAGGAGGATGAGGTGAGGGGGATGAGGTGAGGAGGATGAGGTGAGGGGGATGAGGTGAGGAGGATGAGGTGAGGAGGTTGAGGAGGATGAGGTGTGGAGGATGAGGTGAGGAGGATGAGGTGAGGAGGATGAGGTGAGGAGGATGAGGTGAGGAGGATGAGGTGAGGAGGAGGATGAGGAGGAGGATGAGGAGGATGAGGAGGATGAGGTGAGGAGGATGAGGAGGATGAGGTGAGGATGAGGAGGATGAGGTGAGGAGGATGAGGTGAGGAGGATGAGGTGAGGAGGAGGATGAGGAGGAGGATGAGGAGGATGAGGAGGATGAGGTGAGGAGGATGAGGAGGATGAGGTGAGGATGAGGAGGATGAGGAGGATGAGGAGGATGAGGTGAGGAGGATGAGGAGGATGAGGAGGATGAGGTGAGGAGGATGAGGTGAGGAGGATGAGGAGGATGAGGAGGATGAGGAGGATGAGGAGGATGAGGAGGATGAGGAGGATGAGGAGGATGAGGAGGATGAGGAGGATGAGGAGGATGAGGAGGATGATGAGGATGCGGTGAGGAGGATGTCCTGGGACTAGGAAGCCCTGTCCTTCAAACGAACGGAACTGACGATGACTTACGGGAAAATACATTTGAAAAGACTTCTGTTTGGAAGCCGAACTCTGCGTTTGTACAGGCTCCGACCGTGGCGTCACGGTTTAGAGCGACAGGACCCCGGAGCGCCCGCCGGTTTCACCATTAGGTTATTGAGCGTCTGGGCTCCGTGCCAGAGCTGGGAAGCGAACGGCCGCTAGCCGGCTTGAATGCGTCTCCTCGCTGACTTGAGAGATACCCTTGACGCAGGACGCTCTCTGCTCCACGCTCTCCGGAGCGACTCAGCCGTGGGGCAGAGCGGCACAACAGTCGGTGTTATGCACTGCGACAGGGTCGTATACGTTTTAAAGCCTGATACAAAAAGGTGAAAACTTTGGTGTTTTGGTAGACAGACAACGTGAACAAATCTGTGGCCCCAACTTTTATGAATAAATCGAATTTCAAATGTCTTGGTTAAGAAAATCTGTGCCACCCACAAAACAATCCTCCCCTGCAGTTTGGAAACCTCACCCCGTAGACTGTGTCGCTCAACACGGCCTTCTAAGCTTTAGGCCTACGGCGTCCGAGTGGAAGGATTCAGCACAGGTACAGGGAGAGCATCAACCTGCGGGAGGTTTCAGGTTCAAACCCCGTTAAGAAGCTCTTAAGTGCTCAGAGCTTCTTAGGAGCTCTCTAAGCCAATGAAAGCTCGCTAAACGCGCTCCAAAGAAGCTCTTAGCGGGAAACCCGGCCCTTGTACGTTGGATGAAAACGACAGCTCGGCCTACGTCACATTCTCCCTCTGTGCTTGTGTTTCCGACGGCTCAGCGGGGGTCAGATGGCTGAGCGGTTAGGGAGTCGGCCTATTAATCAGAAGGTTGTTGGTTCGATTCCCGGCCGTGCAAAATGACATTGTGTCCTTGGGTAAGGCACTTAACCCTACTTGCCTCGGGGAGAATGTCCCTGTACTTACTGTAAGTCGCTCTGGATAAGAGCGTCTGCTAAATGACTAAATGTAAATGTGTTAAACTTCCAAGCGGTCTCCTAACTCTCCGAACTCTTTACGTGTAACAGTGAGGCTGGCGGCTCCTGGAACAGACGGATATCTGTCATAGTTCAGAGAGAGGAGAACGAGCGGACGTAAACTCATTTAGCCTGAGTGCTTCGCGTTCTGCCGCCCGGGTATAAATCACACAACTCTGACGCGTCATCAATCTATCAGCCGTTATCACCGTCCCTGTTGTAGAATGAATCCATTGTGTGGGCTCAGAGCCATAGAAAAAGAGAGTTGCAACACTTCCATAGACTCCCATTCATATTATGTCTATGCTCCCATTGTTATCGAAGAATGCGGAAGTAAAGCGTGTCTCACGCGACCAATAGTTCCAAACATTGTATTTTCCACCGTTCCACTTTTTTCCAAAATATGTTTTCCCATTTTTTTTCCCCAATTTTTTTTTCACATTTTTTTCCAAAAATAATTTTCCTACTTTTTTCAAAAAATACTTTTCCTACTTAAAAAAAAATACTTTTCCTACTTTTTTCAAAAAATACTTTTCCTATTTTTTCTGTAACCTTTCAAACCTTTTAAAAAATATTTTTGTCAAGTGTCAAATATATCGGTCAAAAAAATAATTTATAATTAAAAATAAAATTAAAAAATAATTTTCTTATTATAATAATGCGAAAAAAAGAGAGTTGCGACACTTCCATAGACTCCCATTCATATTATGTCTATGCTCCCATTGTTATTGAGGAATGCGGAAGTAAAGCGTGTCTCACACGACCAATAGTTCCAATCATTGTATTTTCCACCGTTCCACTTTTTTCCAAAATATGTTTTCCTACTTCATCTTATTCACCACCCTCTCACCCCCCCCAAAGCTGTAAACCTAGGAGAAATACTGTATAATGTATTATATAACGAATAGCCCTTTTATCCATCTCAGTGCATATTTGTCCAACTCAGCTGGACTGTCCGTGGATGTCGCCGTTCCCATCAGAGAACAGCAGAGGGGGCTGTTGTCAAAGAAAGTACCACCTCCGGAATGTTCGTTGGTTTTCCAACTGGGCCTGAAACCCCTCAGCAAGTCATTACTGTAAGACAAACCGATTCTAATCGGCTCGCTGTGAACGTAAACTACGTTTAAACTATTCACATCGCTATCTCTGGACATAACCTTCATGTCTCAGTCAGCATTTTAACTGTCACTATGCTAGTGTGTCTAACACTATGTCAATAATGCCGTCTGATAATATCGCTGCATTGCTTTGCTGCCGTTTATTCTGGTCAAAGCTATATCGCGCTAGCGGATGTGGGTCAGCTGTTAAAACACACTTCTAATGTTTCCATCGCCGGGTTTTAAAATGTTATGTCTTTGATGATTAAAAAAAGAAGACGTTGATTTATTTTTGTATGTCAATTCCATTTAATGGAAAAAAGTAACAGTAATCATCATAATTTTGTCTCACTATAATAAACCGAATGTACCGTTTTTAAAGCGGTTTCCATGATTGTGTGGGCCTACCTCTGTCCGCATGTTGGGATGTCCAGCAATGTCATTTTCTTATGTCAGACATCCCTTAGAAGCATTCACGTTACATTAATTCAAATACAATCAATATCATAGACTATATACATCGAAGACAAACACATAAATCAAAATATTTTATTGTAACAAACAGTCAAAGGTTGTCTCAAGTATAGAACAGCTAACTCACAGCTAAAGAACAGCTAATTTAGCTAATCCAGGCTGTAGAATTATTGTTGCAGAGTTACAATTGGACAAACCAATGACAAATATGAATATATCATCACACAGTGAACCTGCTGAATCGGGGGTCTGGGCTTCGAGTGATCGGATTTGACCACGAGGCATGTAAACGTGTTGATAAAGATGACACACGTTTGATCTCCATAACGAGAGGTGAAGTAGGTGGATCTGCGGTGGTGGTTCCAGGCTTACGTACATGTTCCTCCCAGAATGATGCACCGTCCTAAAGAAGTACACACAGGTTTAGTGCATGAGAACCTTTGCACATTCTCCACTTCCTGCCTGTTGCTATGGAGGTGCGGTTTTTTGTTGTTTAATTTATTACAATATATAGTATATCCAAAAGTAATTTCCATGACTAAGGAGCAGCTAAAGAATGACTCACCTTTTGTTGTAAGGAGCCTCATTCCATTCTCTCCTAATTTGGGACTGTAACAGATGAACAGGTGAGTAAATAGCTAGTCCGTTACATACATGTTACACTAGCAACCAGTGTCAGTTTGAACCATCTATACAACACAACCATGACAGGAAAACAGGCAACGCCAGTTCACA
Source organism: Mallotus villosus (assembly GCA_903064625.1). Classification (NCBI taxonomy): domain Eukaryota; kingdom Metazoa; phylum Chordata; class Actinopteri; order Osmeriformes; family Salangidae; genus Mallotus; species Mallotus villosus. The sequence continues at coordinate 7,785 of CAEFZP010001604.1, forward strand.
GGGAGACACGGTGTTATAAAACAACACAGGCTAATTATTACAGATATTTTAGACCAACTTTACAAAAAAAACTCCAAATGGCAACAAAACTCAACAAGTTAAAAATCACAGTAACATGTCCCACACTGCTACAGTTCAGAGTTGATAACTGTGGGGTTGATGATCCAACAGATTTAGTGTGCAGGAGAGAGCGAGGAGAGAGCGAGAGAAAGGTCCCAGTGATGAACGGTTGTGTCTGTCTCTGATACTGCTGAGTCAAGGGAATTTGATTTGAGTTTCCCGGAGCCAAGAGCAGGGAGCGTCACCGCTTCGATTTATGACCTTAATCACGCCCCCGGACGCCCAGTTTAGTGACCTCCATGTATGGACATGGACAGCCTGCCGTAGAGAAGACACACGTCCCTCAGAGACAGAAATAGACTCCTGTTCAAACCTGTAAGGCTACAGGTGCTCTGCTTTTAAAAGCAAGACCACTCGTCACTCAGAGTGAGAACTTGTTGGAATCACAGTTCACTACTGTCCCTTCTGTGGGTGTCATGGAAACTAGCTCCATTTGTGAGTTTCAGTAAAAGCGCCTGAAATGAGGACGAGGACTCAGAGCGCTAGCTGTTAGCCGTTAGCCGACTTACGTCCCAACTCCTTGTTCAGGGATGATCTTGCTGGATTCATGTACACGAGGAGATGTGGAAGAATAGTAATTCACTTTTGTAACATGAAAGAGCTGTTCTGACTATAGCATACTTGTATTGAATTAGTTTTTTTGTTCCATAAACTGAGATGTAAAATAAGTGTACCTCACCTGTAATCGTGTTAGCCTTTTACTTCTCTGCTACTTCTTCTATAACCGCAGGCTCTGTTGAAAACAGGTAAGAAACAGTATTTGCATCATGGACAGATGATCACTTTTACATTTCTCAATCTATCATATTTTAACTGGCTAAAAATAACAAAGCTGATTTTAACATTTATCCTCATCATGATCTTTTCCCCATCACCACCATCACCACCATCATCACCACCACCACCATCACCACCATCACCACCACCATCACCACCATCACCACCTCCTCAGCACCTCCGGTCTGACTCACGTTTGACCTCCAGCTTGCAGGTGACGATGGCCTCCCCCAGGGGGTTCTTGGCTCTGCAGGTGTAAACACCGCCGTCCCAGTTTCCTGGTTTGCGAATCTCCAGAGAGCAGATTCCCTCGGTGAACATCTGCCTGTATTTGGGATCTTCTCCAATGACCATCTGGTTCCTAATCCACTCGATCTTAGGCTGCAAAAAGACCAGAGAGACCACCAGTTGTTCACACTTGAATACATACAGACTTGAAAGCACAAAAAAACTAATGATAGTTTACTTTATTATACCAAACAAACAACCAAGCAGAAAACCCAGTGAACACCTAAACACACCATACAGTAGCTGGACACTGACCCAGACTGATCAACATTCCATCATCGAAAGAGGAAGTGGCTTTGGTTACCGTGGAAAAACCAACATCATAACTAGGGTGTGTAAAATGTTTCCCATGGTAACCGAAGCTCCATCCTGTCCGGTTGTAAGAGCTACGTGAGACGCGCTGCTCAGGGTGTCTGGTGACAGGGCCTCGGCCCAGTAGAGAGAAGCCCTCTGAACCAATCAGGACCCAGGGTGTCTGGTTACAGGGCCTCGGCCCACGTAGAGAGAAGCCCTCTGAACCACTCAGGACCCCACAGGAATGCCAAACATCTGACCTGCATCCCTGTCCATCACTCTATAAGTACGGGGGAAATGTGTGTGTGTGTGTGCGGGCGTGGGGGGGCTTGTGTCTGTGTGTTGTCGGTGTGTGTGCGGCTGTGAGTGTGTTGTTAGTGTGTGCGTGTGGTGCATGGTGTGTTTGGTGTGGTGTGTGCACGTGCTGAGGAGGTTGGGGTGAGGTGGAAGTGGGGAGGGTGGAGTGGGCCTTAGGAGGAGGTGAGGTGGAGGATGAGAGGAGGAGGAGGAATATATGTTGGGGAGGATGCAGTCCAGTGGCAGATAGGGGGGGGCTTGGAGGAAGATGGACCTTGCTAGTGTGCAGGGGTGGAGGAGCTGGAAACAAACGTGTAACTAACTACCCTTCAGGGTCAAATAAAAGTCTAAATAAACAAGGGCCGTGCACTGTACCTTGGGGAACCCCCTGACCGACGCCAGCAGTCTGGTGCTGTAGCCCACGGTGGTCGCTCTGTCCGACAGAGGGGTGGTGAACTTGGGCGCCTCGTTGAAGTCATGTGACTTGAACTCAGGAGGCTTGTAGTCGATAGCTATGGAAGGAGACCGAAACAGTGAGACGGTGAGGAGACAGGAGAGACTACAGGAGAGAGACTACAGGAGAGACTACAGGAGAGAGACTACAGGAGAGACTACAGGGGAGAGACTACAGGGGAGAGACTACAGGAGACTACAGGAGACTACAGGAGACTACAGGAGAGACTACAGGAGAGAGACTACAGGAGAGAGTCTACAGGAGAGAGACTGCAGGGGAGAGACTACAGGAGAGAGACTACAGGGGAGAGTCTACAGGAGAGAGACTACAGGAGAGAGACTACAGGAGACTACAGGAGAGACTACAGGAAAGAGACTATAGGAGAGAGACTACAGGAAAGAGACTACAGGGGAGAGACTAGAAGGAGAGAGTGGTATTCAGTTGGCAGGGTTGGCAAACCTGTTTCTGCTTTGTAAGGGAAGCTTAGTAAACTGAGACCACGAGAATCAGATATAAAAAGACTGGAGACCAGAAACAGATGCTGAGCAGAGAATCGGGGGGACGTTCTGTAAGAACAGAAGGAGTCTAACCTGTCTTCAGGATAGAAGATGTTTCCTTGGCCATGGTGGCTTCCTCGCTGGTGCCACACTTGTTCTCAGAGAATACCCTGAAGGAGTAGGTGTTGCCCATGATGAGGTCAGAGATGGTGGCATTCATGCGGTGGTAGTGTTCCAACACTGTGAACCAGTCCTGGGGAAAACACACAGAGAAACACACACACACACAGAAACACACACACACAGAGAAACACACACACACAGAAACACACACAACGTAACATCATTAGAATGAAAACTGTATACATAGCAGACATAACTGTCTCACTGGCCCCCTCCCTCCTCCCCTCCCTCCCTCCCTCCCTCCCTCCCCCACAGGGACCATAAAGTGAGTCTCTCTCTCACCCCGGTCTTCTTGTCTGACTTCTGGACGGTGTATCCGGTGATGTCTGTGTTCCCCGTGTCCTCGGGAGCCGTCCACTCCAGAGCCACGTTGAAGCCCCAGGTGTCCAGGACCTTCACTGTGGCGGGGGGGCCTGGCAGCTCTGGGGGGGAGATCACCACACTCTGCTTTAGAACTACTCACTCCTGTTACTAAGCAGTGACTCCTGTCACTCCTGTTACTAAGCAGTGACTCCTGTCACTCCTGTTACTAAGCAGACACCGTTCAAACAACACAGGGAGGGGTTCCAACCTTTCCATTCTCCACATGGTTATTGTGACCAGGTGACATTCCACAAACCCACAGTGTTCAAATATAACAAACGTTTGAAGTGGTTTGAGTGCTGAAGAGTTTCTGTGTCTCACCGACGATCTGCAGGATGATGGTGACCTTGTCCTCGAAGCTCTCGACCTTCACGGACATCTCGTAGTGCCCCTGAGTCGTCCCTCCCTGCCGTGCGGATGAACAGGATGCTGTCTCTCTCCGTGCTGCGGATGTTCACCTGCCACAGCATCACACACACATCGTTGTCTTGGAAACATCAACAGGAGTGAATTGCAGTGTAACTGTAGTTCTTTAACAGCAGAATAACAGCTGGTCTGAATGGTCTGATATACGTTCCTTGGAAACATACGGTATCTGCTAGTAAATACAAATAACAGTGCATACAGATACAGTATGTCTGTCTCCCATAGATATGAACACACACAAGACCTATGGTAGCCTATATCCACACACTGCCATCCACCACCACCACTTCCATACTGGCCGTACCTTCTTGTTGTCCAGAGGCTGGCCATCCTTCGTCCAGGTGACCAGTGGTTTGGGTTTGCCCTGCAGGGTGACACAAACCCCCGTTAGACGAGAATACCAGGAATGACCTTCAGATTCAGTTTTATACAAGGATTAACATTCAAATGCACGGTTTTCCAAAGCCGATAGATGTGAAATCTCACACCAACGATGTAACTTTGAATGTTTACACACATTTTAAATTTGACGTATTTTAACACATTTCATTTCAGTTTTTTTTTCTGGTTTCTCTTCAGTTGGGTGTTCTTACGCTGAAGGGAATGGTGAGGTTGACTTTGTCTCCAACGCTGGCGACATGTCGCTGCCTCAGGATACGAGGCAGACGAATATGAGGACGTTCTAGGGAGAGGAAACAGCGTTTAACACGACCACCTTCTAAAACTGACCGAGGTCAAATGACTGACATCTGCACTTCTTAACCCTTGTGTTCTATTCGGGTCATTGTGACACTTCAGTCATTGTGACCCCCCCCACGTGTTGTGACAACTGTACCTCATACAAAAATAAAGTGAAGCATTTTATTTTAACCGTCGGGCTGTCTCACACCCCCCACAGCGCAAATGTTAAAAGAAAATGCTTTTTATTTGTTTTTGTATTGGGTAAAATTGTGACCCGAAGGCAGCACTAGGGTTAATCAAGAAACAAGAAACTTCCTAGATGAGAGAATACGCTGGGTATATATGTGTTTATTTGTGGGTTAGGCCTTGTGGGTGTTTGTGTGTTCAGACAGTGTGAGATGAAAGAGCCAGTTGCAAGTTGCTGTCCTTCTGTGAAGGACATATTCTGTAACTACAGTGCAGTGCTGTTCTTCTGAGACCTTGAAAGTGACATATCTTCAGAAGAGTGCGGTTTAAAGAGTTGCTTTTAACTCGTCGGACAGGTCAGGTTTTACGAGAGCCACCTGCCACGTCCAAGACGGTAGCACTCTGCAGGTCTGGAAATAGACTGGAGTTTCCAACCGTGGTCTGATCACGTGGTGTGTGTGTGAGGAGGGTGTGTGTGGGTGTGAGGGGGGTATGTGTGTGAGGAGGGTGTGTGTGAGGAGGGTGTGTGTGTGACGTGTGTGTGGGGGGAATGTGTGTAAGGAGGGTGTGTGTGTGTGGTACGTGTGTGTTGGGGGGGTATGTGTGTGAGGAGGGGGTGTGTGTTGGGGGGGGGGTGTGTGTGAGGAGGGGTGTGTGTGAGGAGGGTGTGTGTGTACGTGTGTGTGGGGGGATGTGTGTAGGAGGGTGTGTGTGTGTGTGTACGTGTGTGTTGGGGGGGTATGTGTGTGAGGAGGGGGTGTGTGTGCGTGCGTGTGTGTGTGTGAGGAGGGCGTGTGTGTGGTGTGTGTGTGTGTACCTATGAGGCGTGTGTATTAGGGAGTAGTGTGTGTGGGTGTTGTGTGTGGGGTGTGTGTGTGAGGGGTGTGTGTGTAAGGGGTGTGTGTGTGAGGGGTGTGTGTGTGACGGGTGTGTGTGTGTCTGTGAGAGAAGGAGGGGTTTCTATATATGTTTGGCTCCATCTAGATGAAAGAAACCGTAGAATGAACGTGCTCCGAAAGTGGACGGAGAACGCTTCCTGAAGCAATCGACATCCAAAACCTAAACTGCATCATGATCTCACCTAGATCAGGAAAACCACAACACCTGAGATCTTGTGGGAAAGGGACCAAAGCAATAACGCTTCTCTGTTTGCTTTTAACCCTTGTCCTGCCTTATGAGGTCACAATGACTGAAGGGTCACAATGACCCGAAGATAACACAAGGGTTAAACTCCAGAAGTAGTTCTAGAGCCCCGAGACCCTCACGCCTCCTCTGGAGTGTCCCAGCTGTGAGGGGCTGTGAGGGGGCTGAGAGGGGCTGTGAGGGGCTGTGAGGGGCTACAGGGGGCTGTGAGGGGCTGTGAGGGGCTACAGGGGGCTGTGAGTGTCCCAGCCTGACATCCCCTCATGAAGGAGGCGTTGGGTCCGAGTGGAATCCCATCTGTAAGAGTCTGTGGCATGTTTCAAAATAAACATTGGATATCAGTCCGGCTCAGAGGCCTTAGCTGCCATCTGAGAAGGCAGATCCCCCTTCCCCCCTGGGTCGGGAGAACTTTCCGGAATGTTTCTCCAGGACCACCCCCACCTCGTACAGCTGACACTTGTCACCATCGCTCTTACTGGAATCATCTTGACACCTCCTCCTCCTGCCCTCCTCCCGCACCAGCAAAAAGAGAGTTCTGCTTTGACGCAAAGCCAACCCTTCCGATTTTAATCTGTTAATTGCAAACACATAATCGGTTTTCGTCCCAAGGCATGCTGGGAAGGCTAGCGACTTTAGAGGCTTTTGCGGGACACGGTTCTTCCCGGCCGCCTCGAAGCTGCAAGTGTAGCCGGTGTGAATCGGTGAAACTCACTTATGTAATGGGCCACCCGCGACAATGAAGAGCTAGCTTTTCTTTGGCGTAGTTGGTAGTGGTTGCGCTTGGAAGTCGAGAGGTGGCAGGTTCGACTCCACGTGGGAGCGAACATTGGCCAGTATGCCTCTGACGGAGCTTGCAAGACCACGTCCGTTACACAAGGGACACCAGACCTTCTGGCTGGAGGACCTCCAGACCTCAACACGATCTCACGTTTAATCCGAACTCACTTCAACTTCTCACACGGTCACTTCTCTCCACAGCCTCAGGCCTAGCATGCGGGTAGAAAACCTGACCCTTGCGTTTTCCACAAGTCACTATAGCACTTGCCCTTTGTTTAGGGTGAAAAGCACTTGAGTCATTAAGGGTGCACACCATTCCAAACACGCACGCTAATGATATAACCCAGCGTTGGTTTGAAGGTCTCACAGGGCCTGCGTGGTGAGGAGGTATGGGATCGCTGCAGATCAGGCTCTCTCAGGGCCTGCGTGGTGAGGAGGTATGGGATCGCTGCAGATCAGGCTCTCTCAGGGGCTGCATGCTGAGAAGGCCACGACTCCATCATTCTGGCTACCCAGGGAAGTGTCAACACGACCCGGATACCTGAAACCAGAGACACTGCTGAGCTGGTCCTCGTAGCAGGCAGATGCTGCCTTCAGCTACAGCAGTGCTGGCAGACTTCAGAGTCCTTCTGCCGAGTGGTAATGTAATACTGGGCGGTAGATGTACAGAGAAGTCCTGTGTGGGACAGGTAGATGTGGGGGGAAAGACTTTCATGTGCCAGAGCAGCTGAATATAAACCGACAGAACCTGGAACGCCGACCAGGACCGTGAGTTAGGCTGTGAAACACATGTTCTGAAGACCAAAGAGGTCCCAGGTTCAAATCCTACCCAGTACAGTCTGTGACTTAGGTGGTTTTATTGAGTGTCTGGTATGTGTTTTGTCCACGTTTCACAAAACTAGGAAGGAGGATGGTGGTTAGAGGATCTATCTGTAGATCGGTTGCAGGTTCAAATCTAAAATGTTATCCTCTGGATAAAAGCATCTGCTATCTGTGTACATTATAAGGATGTTCTTTGTCCACATGTTTAACAAAACTGAGAAGGGTTGTGACTCACTGCTTAGAGCACACAGTAGATCACAGGCTCAAATCCCCCCCTGTACCGTACCTCCAATCTCCTTGACGAGCACCGCCTCGGGGTGGACGGCGGGGGGGCTGCGGCCCCCGGGGTTCATCGCCGCCACCCTGATCTTCAGACGGTCGCCTGTCGTCTGGTTCTTGATGACGTAGCGACAGGAAACGGTCAGATCCTCGTTAGCGGCCTTCCAATCCTCGGCTGAGGAGAGAGAGAAAAACAAGCTGAGGACAATTTTCATGCTTTACTTGATAGTTTTATAATTGGAAATGGGACAGGAAGGGCAGGGAGAGAAAGAGGGGAAGACATGCATCAAAATGACCCAGGTTGGATTTGAACCCAGGCTGCTAGAGTAAAGCCTCAACCTACATGATCTGCACACTTGTCTGGTGAGCTACTGGGCCACTTCCTGATTCTGCATCTGTCCTGCTCATGTTTGAAGAGACAGTGCCGTTCTCCTCTACTATAAGCTCAGTATCTAACCAGTAAAGAGATCCTCTCAGTGTCTAATCTAGCTGTTGTGTCATCAACACCTTCATGGTTTTGACAAAGGACGCAACGAGGGCAACGACTACTGTCAACGATCTCAACAACATCCCCATCAAAGATGTCACAGCCGTATAAAACTGTAATTAACGCTTTGCGACGGACGACATTTCAAGCATAGCAGTCCCGAGGTAAATCCGTTTTTAGATTCGAGATAGACTACATCTGTGACGTTATAAAATGTGTTGATGCATACTGGATGAAGGAAGGAAGGAATGAAAGTCCATGCGTAAGGTGTTGATAGACAAGACAAGTCTGTAACCACTTCCACAACACAGTAAGCTGGGTCCAGCACATCGCCCAGCTCGTTTCAGGAGGGTGTTGATGCTGGGGCCTGTTAGTGATGTCTGTGAAGGAGATCTAAAAGTGGGCCAGTTGGGAGCTTGCTCCAGAGATTCCCCGGTCCTTTTACGGAGAGGTTAGGTACAGTATAAATCCCCTGGTGACACGTTGGGGGACAGGTGCAACTGAGGGGTCTGACCAGCTAGTAAATCCTGTCGTTTACAATGGTCCCGGGCTTAAATTAAGGCACCGTGTTCTCATTCGCAGGCCTTGACCGGCATTTACAAGGTGAGGGTGGAGGGTAACATTTCTGTGGTCGTAGAGATCATCTGGGAGCAAGTCTTTCATTTAGACCTTCAACGGACAAAGTCATCAATTTCAGTTTCTAGTTTTTTCTTATCTCTGAATCTGTCCCCCCTCATAAGCAGACTCCTCCCTGCAGAAGCAGACTCTCCCCTCAGAAGCAGACTCCTCCCCTCAGAAGCAACTCCTCCCCTCAGAAGCAGACTCCTCCCCTCCCACCTCCCCCAGACAGACACACTTCACCCTAGCAGCTGAGCAGAGAGAGCATGTGAGGACAACCCTACACAACACACCTGACAGACAGCTGGAGAGACAGACAGCAGGAGAGACAGACAGACTGACAGACAGACAGCTGGAGAGACAGACAGCAGGAGAGACAGACAGCAGGAGAGACAGACAGACAGTAGGAGAGACAGACAGACAGCAGGAGAGAGAGACAGACACACTGACAGCAGGAGAGACAGACAGACAGCAGGAGAGACAGACAGACAGCAGGAGAGACAGACAGCAGGAGAGACAGACAGCAGGAGAGACAGACAGCAGGAGAGACAGACAGAAAGTAGGAGAGACAGATAGACAGCAGGAGAGAGAGACAGACACACTGACAGCAGGAGAGACAGACAGACAGCAGGAGAAAGACAGACAGACACCAGGAGAGAGAGACAGACAGACAGCAGGAGAGACGAGACAGCAGGAGAGACAGAAAGCAGGAGAGAGAGACAGACAGCAGGAAAGACAGACAGACAGCAGGAAAGACAGACAGACAGCAGGAGAGAGAGACAGACAGACAGCAGGAGAGAGAGACAGACAGACAGCAGGAGAGACAGACGGCAGGACAGCAGGAGAGACAGACAGACAGACAGACAGCAGGAGAGACAGACAGACAGCAGGAGAGACAGACAGACAGCAGGAGAGACAGACAGACAGCAGGAAAGACTGACAGCAGGAGAGACAGACGGCAGGACAGCAGGAGAGACAGACAGACAGCAGGAGAGACAGACAGACAGCAGGACAGACTGACAGCAGGAGTGACAGACAGACATAGGAGAGACAGACAGACAGACAGGACAGACAGTCTCCCGTACTCACTTCCCTCCTTGCAGATCTCCACAGTGTATCCTTCCAGACCAGAGTTTCCGATGGTCTCCGGGGGTCTCCAGGTGATGGTGATGGACGTGTCGCTGACGTCCTCCACAGCCAGCTCCTGGGGCACGCTGGTGGGCTCTGGGGCGAGGAACACACACCCCGTCACTCACAACCCCAACAAGGACAAGACTGCAGGCTTACGTGGAACCATCACACACTACAGTAATAAACATTGTAGTACAATAATACAGGGGTTTAGGTTTGTTTTCAAATGGATTTGTCAGTTGGGATTCTTTCTCAAACAGTGGATTAGACCAGGCTCCCTGACTCCAGCACAGCTTGGAGTGCTCACTGTGGGACCAGGCTATCTGACTCCAGCACAGCTTGGAGTGCTCACTGTGGGACCAGGCTATCTGACTCCAGCACAGCTTGGAGTGGTCACTGTAGGACCAGGCTATCTGACTCCAGCACAGCTTGGAGTGGTCACTGTAGGACCAGGCTTAATCTGCACCTGGGAACCCAGGTGACTAACCCAGGTGACACTCTGCAGGGGACCTTCTCGGAGCGCTGGTTTACCTTGCGGTGGGGGCGGGGGGGGTGAAGGTGCTTTGGCTTCCTCTGGCACAGCAGCTTCTGCAGCAGGCGTTAACACACGTTAGGAAAGCACGGTGACATTAGCTGGACAGTAAAAGCAAAGGACATTGTCAGGATACTCAGCATTCAATCAGATCCTCAGACCTCCCTCTCTCTCTCTCTCTCTCTCTCCCTCTCTCTCTCTCTCTCTCTCTCTATGTAAACCATATTCATCCTGTTGCATTCTGGCAACCACATCCAGACAGGGAACCTTAATCCCCCCAACACACACACACACACACACACAGCCTGGAACAGGAGTACCCAGGGTTATCAGCAAAGTGACCGTTAGCCTAGCTTTTAGCTGTAAGGTGTTTCAGAGAACGTGTTGTATGACTTTATAGTAAAGAGAATCTCATTTTACGGCAAGTTAGCAGCGTTTTTACCGTCAGCAGGGGCGGCAGCGGCAGCGGCGGCTTCCTCTGCGGGGGCAGCGGCAGCTGGTGTTAAATGTTAGACGATTATGTTAAAAACATCACTTTAAATAATAAAATAAACAACAAAAACGAATGAAGTAATCAAAGTCTCAAATGTAAACACTAGATGTCAGTATAAAAAGGTTAAAGCCTAGTTAATTTGTTAACAATAAAGTGAATTCATGAAGGTAGACTATCTCCTCCGCCTACCATCGGATGGTTGCTCTGCTTCAGCGGCAGGTGCGGCAGCGTCCTCAGCGGCAGGAACAGCAGCGGCGGCTGGCGTTAGATGTTTGTTAGCACATAACTTATGTCATAAGTACGATTAACTGTGACCCGTGTATGCAGTGGTGTGAAAATGCCTCAGAAATGACTGGTCAACATGCTAACTCTGTCGAAAGGCGTTACCGTCGGTTTCAGCGGGAGCTTCTACAGCGCTTCTGCAGGCGCTTCAGGAGCAGGAGCTTCCGCCGCGGCTGCAGGAGCTGTTAATCAGTTAATAAGGCAACCGAGATTTAATACAGCATGCCACATATATGCCCCGTGAGACCTGGACACTTAAGGTCCCTTGTGCGTAAAAGCGCTGGTTTGCGAGATGAGGAGACCAGTTAATAGCGTGGCAAACAGTTTTGACCATATTCATCCTGTTGCATTCTGGCAACCACATCCAGACAGGGAACCTTAATCCCCCCAACACACACACACACACACACACACTCACACACACACTCACACACACAGCCCGGAACAGGAGTAGGCCTACCCAGGGTTATCAGCAAACTGACCGTTAATAGTAGCCTAGCTTTTAAGGTGTTACGTGTTGTATGACTTTATAGAAAAGATCATCTCGTTTTGCTGCCTCTAGAGCCGGAGGTACGGCAAGTTAGCAGCTTTTACCGTCAGCAGGGGCGGCAGCGGCAGCGGCGGCTTCCTCGGCGGGGGTCAGCGGCAGCTGGTGTTAAATGTTAGACGATTATGTTAAAAACATCGCTTTAAATAATAAAATAAACAACAAAAACGAATGAAAGGCTAATAAAAGTCTCAAATGTAAACACTAGATGTCAGTATAATAAGAAGGTTATAGTTAATTTGTTAACATTAAAGTGAATTCATGAAGGTAGACTATCTCCTCCGCCTACCATCGCATGGTTGCTCTGCTTCAGCGGCAGGTGCGGCAGCGTCCTCAGCGGCAGGAACAGCAGCGGCGGCTGGCGTTAGATGTTAGATGTTAAGATGTTAGCACATCAGTACGATTAACTGTGACCCGTGTATGCAGTCGTGTGAAAATGCGTCAGAATTGACTGGTCCACATGCTAACTCTGTCGAAAGGCGTTACCGTCGGTTTCTGCAGGCGCTTCTGCAGGCGCTTCTGCAGGCGCTTCAGGAGCAGGAGCTTCCGCGGCAACAGCTGTTAATCAGTTAATAAGGCAACCGAGATTTAAATACAATGTTAATAAGTCATATAATGACGTTAACATGTTCGAAGAAGACAATGTGTGAGCAAGCAAAGCATGCGTTATACCAGATGGCTTGTGCGTAAAAGCGCTGGTTTGCGAGATGAGGAGAAAGCTTTGACCACAAACAACATCATTGCTGGATTTGTCCGCGGGCTACCAGGCCGCCCAGACAGGCGGAGAGCAAAAGGTGCGCTAGTTTGTGTGAGAGAGGCAATGCTTTATCTTTCCTCTGAATTAAACCGGGTTGCGTTTAAGAAAGACGGCAACATGCCCTATGTGTCACTATGACCTGGACAGTGAGGTCCCTCGTGCGTAAAAGCACCGGGAGGCGCGGTGTAGACAGGTGAACGCCTAATAACGGGACAATAGCTAATGTAAATTACTTTTGGCAAACAACTGATGTGCACAAACAACATCATCGCTGCACGTGTCTGCTGGCCACTGCAGACAGGTGGAGAGCAACAGCGAGCTTGTCTGTGTGAGAGGAGAGCCATGGTTTATCTTTCCTCTCAATTAAAACGGTTTGCGTTTCAGAAACGTTAATACCATTGATCCGCAGCTTACCACATGTTGATGTTGACAAGGAGCCGCTAGGCCTACCAGAATATAGAAGGTTTATAAGAAAGGATCAAAGGATAATTCACCGAAGTCGATCATTGCACTAAAGAGATGAGACCTACAACCAAGATTACGCGCTTGAACGCTATCCCACTGCTCTCTGCATTGATCTCAAATTACCCTCTGGTGGTGGTGGGGTGGCCTCCTCAGCTGGCGGGGCTTCCGCGGGGGCGGCCTCTGCCTCGGCTGGTGCGGCCTCCGGGGCTCCCTCCGTGGCTGGAGCTGCTTCGGGGGCTTCGGCTGCGGGAGCCTCGGTGGGGGCTGCTTCGGCTGGGGCTGCTTCGGCTGGGGCGGCCTCGGCAACGGGTTCAGGGGCTGGCTCAGACATGGTGGCGGTTGAAGCTAATTCCTAGTCAGTAAAGTCCTCAGAACTGTATCTAATGCCATCGGGCATGGGGGAGTTCCTTGGTTTTATAGAGGTGTGTAGCTCGGTCTCCACCCCCTTATATATTTTCTGTAACAGATAGCTGACTACATGCTTATTATAGAGCCGTCTTGGCAGTGGAATCATAACTAGCTATAGTCAGTCCTAAACATGTCTTGCTGCCTCGTAACTCGTAATGTTTAGAGACATTTTAAATGATATTTCTAATCGATTACGTATATTGAATTCTGATATATTTTTGGGGGGAGCAATGACATTGCACGGGACTACGACACACGTGATAATGAGCGGTTTTATTGATTCCAACAAATAGAGACTCGTGGATGAAAATGTTTTCGTTGTTTTTCTTTCAAGAAGCATGGCATCTCCATTACTGTGTGTCCACTCTAAAGAGGATACCATGCTCAAACATTTTTCCCAGGAATGATTGTTGTCGCTTACAGAATGCCGATCTTTATACAATGTTTACAATAATGATATCCTGTACAAAATAGAGAAATTAGATTTTACAAAGGATTCTTTAGAAAAAAAAGAAAGATCAAATAGCGTCTTAAAAGGGAAATACATCAGCTGAATTATCTAACAACACGTTCATGTAATATCTCGTCACACAGCAGTTTACATGCATTTACAACATTTAGAATTCCATCAAATTGTTTCACATTATTCTAGGCTCTATAGCTTCTTTTCGTCATTATATTTAGAGTCATTAACCTTTGCAAGAATGGGTATGACTATTCAGCAACCTGTAACGGCCTTTGTGTGGATAAAAAAAACATTTAAATTTTAAATATGTTTTTATTCTTTTCAGGCGTGGGAGTTTTTAGGACGGACTTGGGTAAAGTTGCGTAGCCTACCACGACCAACAGGTAAAACCAACCTCCCTTTTCTCAATCCTTTTGCTGGATTTGTGCCTTTTACACACTTTTCCAAAATCGCAATTCATCTGTGCCTCAATACAAGGGCTTCAAAAGTTCAGTGGGTTCAAATAACAAGACTTAAGGTGTCGAACCCACAGTGCTGTTATGCTTTGCATTGCGTAGCAGAACCATAGTCACTCAACAAACATTCCATCAAGTTTATCACCCTCAATCAGGAGCTACCGTGCCCCTGGACTGGTGACCGTCTCTCTAAGGCCCCATAAGAGAACCCTGTCTAACACACTATCTGTGCTCCAGTATTTCTTCACACTGTGTTCGTATCAAGGAGATCTTGGGGGCGGGCTACACATTTTAACCTCGAGTGACCCCGAAAATCTCCGACACAATCCGAACACAGTTTTTCACAATAAGGCTCAGTAAATTGCATTTACCAGATCCTACGATCTTTCAATCCGGTTTCTTTCAACATTTGGTCCAACCGCAAAGCGAAACAACAGGGCGATGCCCAAGCAAGGGCAAACCGCATCGTCCGAAAAACAAGTTTGGACGTTTCCGATTGCCAACACCAGTAGAAGTTGCTGCATAGTCCTCCTGATAAACACTAGTTTAACACACACACACACACATCACAGCGACAGACCCGCAACTACAACTAGTGTGAGGGATGAGCCGGTGGTATGATCGGCGTGTGTTACCTGTCAACTGGGGGGCCTCTGCGGGTTTGTGTTACCTGTCAACTGAGGGGGGGCCCAGGGGGGGTGGGGAAGGGGGGCGTGTGTTACCTGTCAACTGAGTGGGCCTCAGGGGGCGGGGGGGGGGAGAGTAGATCTGAACGTCGAACTTCTTGATCTGAAGTCAAATGCTATAGGCCTACCACTGATCTATAGGCCTATCTATAAAACATGGTTGTAAAACATATCTGATAGTACACTAAGGAGAGTTATACATTGCACTGAGTGGGGTTCAGGATGAGCAGCCCAATATGTTGTCATTGTAAAATGCGTTTAAAAAAAAGCAAATATCCGCTTGGATCGATTACTGCAGTTTTGAATATGTGAACAAGTCAATGAGCAAAGGCCATTCGCTATAGCGGCTGCGTGTAAAAGCAAACACAAGACAACCATGTCTTTAACTCGAAGGCGTAATAATAACCATGAGACAAATAAATTAATCTGTCATAGGCTAATTTACAGAATATTTACATGTGATAGGCCTATATGACGGCTTACCATGATACATCGGTGTCGGATAGTTTTGGGCCGTATGATTAAACATTACCACAAACACACTTTACGTCATCTCTATGCTTCACGTTTCACCATTAAGCCAACATAGGCTAATAAATAGCCTGCACGTAATGTCACTGGTTGTTACTCTTGAACACTGCTTTTTTACTGTCTCTGATATCGTGTTATTGGTTAACGATCTGCCATGCAGGATTCCACCCTGTTTGTTATTGGTTAACGATCTGCCATGCAGGATTCCACCCTGTTTGTTATTGGTTAACGATCTGTAACCCGATCACGTACTTCCGCTGACCTGCTCCAGTACTACGACAATGGACGCTACGTGAGCCTACCAATCAACATGATGGTTGGTTGTAGCATTGCAGGTCAATGGTTGCACCAACTAATCACTGATATCTGGTTATGACTGATATCTGGTTATCACAAGTGCCTTCATCGCAGGTTTTGTTTTAAGTTGACGGAGAGCACAGCCCCACTCGTAAATGAAATGAGTAGCCTATATAGGCTAAACCAACTAGTTGGAAATCACTAGTGTCTTTGTGAATATTTCCATACAAATCCTTGTGGCATTGCGACAAGGCTTTTTTTTCGTGACGTGTTTAAATGGCTACCACATTAAGTACAAATGTTACAGTTACATTCATTTAAGCACTTGTACTCGGGACCTCTAACTAGACTGTCAATATGCAAGGTTACAGTTAAAGAAACGGTATTTGGTTCAGCATATTAAATAACCGCACCATGCAACTATAATGGTCTTGTATTTCTTTTTTTTTACAGAAACTATGTACATGAAATCTTATTACTCATTTGAGTTGCCTAATTCTTAAAGGATATTTGATGATATTTTACTATATGTAAAATAGCCTAAATTACCCTAGAAGCAACAAGTGAAAACCAACTGATGAAAAGCACTATGCATATAGAATACATGTCTGTTTTATAACACCTGTTCATAAACTCTTAATACCTGATTTAGATAGCAACGGTGCGAGCTCGACCATCGCCATAAAGCAGGTAGTTAGTAGGCTACATTAGCATGGTTTTAGAAACTGTATGTAAAGTTGAAATGAGAATGATGTCGCCGTAAAGGAGATAAACTTGCACCGTAGATGGCGCAATGCGCAGACGCACCACTTTCTTGAGCGTACATTTTTCCGTAAAGAAAAATTGAAAAATAGCATGTCCGCAACTGCACCAAGCAGAAGAAACATCCTTAATGGCTGCTAAGCTTTTGTAATATATTGGCACATTTTCCATTTTAAGTAGCTAATGAAGACAGAACAGAAATAATTATCTTTCTTTGACGACCTGTCAGGAAATGAGTACCGTGTCCATGACAACCGACATCAACACACATCGCCTTCTCGTGCCGTTTAAAACCCCGACTAGAACAGAGCTGAAGAGGTGGACCTTCAGGTTGAGCGACCAATGTGAGAACCGCTGTTGTAAAAGCAGCAAGAAACACAGGCTGAAGTAAAGGTGATGGTTATTCTGGTGTTAAGGCATTCCCCTCGTTTGATTAACACTTGTTCTCCTGACTGAAAAGACGGTGAAATTGCATAAGTCTAAGATCTGTCCTCCAGCGCCTGGTAAAGTAGATATGTGTCACAGGGACGCTGGACAATCTGTAGCGCTCCGCAGTCACACCTATTGGCGTTGCAGAGCTGCAGTGAGCAAGTGTAACGGGTATGTAATGGACGTGGTCTTGCAAGCTCCGTCAGAGGTATCGGGCAATCGTCCCGCACTGGGTTCGAACTTACCACCTCTGGCTTCCCAAGCGCCACCACTACCAACTACG
>CAEFZP010001604.1:30000-38596 GCA_903064625.1 Mallotus villosus
GAGGGAGGGGAGGGGGGGAGAGGGAGGGAGGGAGGAGATCAGCCTGGATGAAGATCCATCCTTCCTGACACACCAGAGCCGTTTGGGGGATGTAGAGATGCAGAGGTTAACGTTGTTACTTGAACCTCAGAGAATTCAGAGAGTAAAGGCCCCGTCACACCATAACGTTCTGGTCAACGTTCTCTGAACGTTCTAATCGTTCAATTTCGAGCGTTCTAGGGCGAGGTGGACACATCTAGGCGTGTGACTAGCGTGTGACTACGTGTGACTAACGTGTGACTATCGTGGGACTAATGCATGAGGAGCGTGTAACAGCGACCGAGTAAGACACCCCTGACAACTATTAGCGTGTGATGACGTGTCACTGGGTCGCGACGACGTGTGACGGAAGCAAACGATGAATAACAACCAAGGAACGCTAGGGTAACAACTGACTAACGATGAACGTTAGTAAAACGTTCCACAATTGTTCTTCAGCGTTATCCAGCGTTTAAAACTTTTTTGGGGTCCGCGACACCAGCGTCCACACAACGCTCTTCTGGCGCTACACCAGCGACCATGCGACGATTACCAACGTTTCCTCTAACGTCATAGAACGTTGACCAGAACGTTTTGGTGTGACGGGGTCTTAAGATGCTGTTTGATCAGGATGAGGATCACATCTAGACCAGGTTGATTGACTCTTTTAATCTGTCCTATTTTCTTTTTTGGTCGACATGATTTTTCCACCCCTTTCTTGTTTTTAACCTGTAGCACTTTGAGATTTTAGCTAATATAAAGTGCATTACAAATATTATTATTATTATTACCACAGAAATGCTGTAAAATCTCGACGTATGCTGCTGAGTTTGCCAACACATTCTCTTCAACACTTCAGGACATGCACGTCTGGGCTGAACTTCATATAGATTTACTTCTGCATCATGTGGTGTTCATAAACAACTTGAAGTGCCAACAGTCTACTCTCAAAATAACCCTGCTCATCCTGCCCCCCCCATCCTACCCCTGCTCCCCCATCCTGCCCCCCCCCATCCTTTAACCAGCCCCCCTTTTCCTAGGATACCAGTTCCTCCCCCTCCTCCCTCCGGCTCCTCCACGTCTCCATCTGAGTTTTCCACTCCCCCCTCCTCTCTGCTTTCCCTGCCCCCCTGCCCCCCTGCCTCCCTCCCTCCCTCCCTCCCTCCCTCCCTCCCTCCCTCCCTCCCTCCCTCCCTCCCTCCCTCCCTCCCTCCCTCCCTCCCTCCCTCCCTCCCTCCCTCCCTCCCTCCCTCCCTCTCTCCCTCCCTCCCTCCCTCCCTCCCTCCCTCCCTCCCTCCCTCCCTCCCTCCCTCCCTCCCTCCCTCCCTCTCTCCCTCTCTCCCTCTCTCCCTCCCTCCCTCCCCTCCCCCTCCCTCCCTCCTCCCTCCTGGTGTAGAGTCGCTCCAGGGCCCTCTATAGGAGGGTATTTAATGTGTCTGCTTTGAGTCCTTGAAGCCAGTGTGCAGTCTAAAGTAGAGACTTCCTTCTGTTTGGAATCACAAACTCCAGTCGTACTCGCTTGTCTTTGCCTTAAGTTTGTCAACCCCCTGGGAGATTGCTTGAGAATAAAAATGTAGCTCACTAAAGTGATAGAAAGTTATTTTACTAATCTAACAACATACATTGAAATATATGTAATCTCCAACTTGCAGCTGGATCATACGCATGTACCATCACACTAGATCAGGACTGTGTTGACATACCTGCCTCTGTTTGCCAGCCAGGTTGCCAACAGACATATAAACGTAAATGTATAAGTGATATTGAGAAGTCCAAGTGATTCAAGCAATGCTAATAACAGTGCCAGGAGTATCTGCAGAATGTTTCCACAGCTTGAGACCTGCGTTGGGTAACTGGAGGACGGATCTGCCCCCGGGGGGTAACTGGAGGACGGATCTGCCCCCGGGGGGTAACTGGAGGACGGATCTGCCCCCTGGGGGTTCAGCCCAGTGCGGGGACACACTCTCATAGGGGGCCGCTGTCTGGTAGGGGGGCCAGTCCGGGGGGGCCGCTGTCAGGTAGGTGGGGGGGTCTGGGGGGCCGGGTCTGGTAGGGGGGCCAGGGGGGGGTCCGGGGGGCCGCTGTCAGGTAGGGGGGCCAGGGGGGGGTCTGGGGGGCCGGGTCTGGGGGGGCCAGGGGGGGGTCTGGGGGGCCGGGTCTGGGGGGCCAGGGGGGGGTCTGGGGGGGCCGGGTCTGGGGGGCCAGGGGGGGGTCTGGGGGCCGGGTCTGGGGGGCCAGACCACCCTGGTGTAAGGGATCTGGGATCTGGGCATCCGGAGAGGTCAACCAGAACACTGACTGATGTGAGCTGGGAAACAGACTCCCAGGGGGCGTTACACAGAACTTTTGTAAAAATTAAATATATGTTGGATGCTGTCGTCCTCTCCTACTCTTTCTCCTAACGAATCTACCTATTGACCCTGTATTTATGCTTGAGCAGCACTGGTTGAAGCCTGAAAATATTGTAAACAATGCAGGTAGCAACGCTAGTGCTAAATAAGTATTTATCTGGTCGGCTCCATGACGCCGGGTAAGTAGGGCTCGTGAGACGGCTCACCAAAAGAACCAAGGGGAAGCAACTTGTCTAGCAGATTAAGACATGTTCGTAGGTCACCTCAACTTTCCTAGACTTACTACGGTACTAATGCTGAAGGGTCGCTGATATCGCATAGCGTCGTTGCTAACGTGTGATGTTGTGACTGTGTGTGTATTTGAGAGACACGTGAATGACAGAGAGACGGAGGGAGAGCAGGGAAAGGAAATTCAGCTGAACGAATACGCTGCATGTTTTAGATAGCGTTAAAACTATATATCTAACGAACCGCAATATGTGGCGGCCGGTGTTGATTCTGTGGCGCACCGCCACAAATTAGTCTATGTGTGGGAAACACTGACCTCATCAGACACCAAACACAGCTTTACAGTCACAAACACACGTCTGTCTCTATTACACACACACACACCCCTCTTTCACACCCAGCCAAGGTCTCACACACAGCTGTATGATGTAAGGCACCTTCTCCAGAGCTAATCCATCACGGTCGTAGTGTTGTGGTTTCACCCTGGAGGATGTATGGAGAGAACCCAGTCTGAAGGAGAGTGTGTGTGTGTGGTGTGTGTGTGTGTGTGTGTGTGTGTGGGTGTGTGTGTGGGGTGTGTGTGTGTGTGGGTGGAGGGGTGTTGTGGGGTGTGTGTGTGTGTGTGTGTGTGTGTGTGTGGGGTGTGTGTGGGGTGTGTGTGTGTGTGTGTGTGTGTGGAGGGGTGTGTGTGTGTGTGGAGGGGTGTGTGTGTGTGTGTGTGTGTGTGGAGGGGTGTGTGTGTGTGTGTGTGTGTGTGTGTGTGGAGGGGTGGGGTAATTACTTTCTTATCTATATCTGACCCTGGGGAGAATGCAGTATCCTCAGTATGGGAGAAAGCAAGGTCTGGAGGAGTGTGTGTACATCTGAAAGAGAGAGAGTGTGCGCGTGCCTCAGTGTGTATCTCAGTGTGTGTGTGTGTGTGTGTGTGTGTGTAGCCAGCGAGCCTAACCTTTGAGGACCACGGTGATGCAGGGGGGGGCTCTGGGGAGGCAGAGGGAGGGCTGGCAGGGGGGGGGCGTGCCCCCCAGTACCCTGCTCACCCCCCCCAGGCTGTAGCCGCTCACAGAGTCACATGACAGACCCAGGCTGCTGGAGGGGTCCACCCTGGTCACATACACCTGGGAGTGTGAGAGAGAGGGAGGGGGGGTTAGGATGACCAATTAGGGTTTGCATTACCTTGAGATGTACAGGTAACGTGCGGCTCACCTTGAAGGCCTGGGTCACAGCGGAGTCCAGCATGGTCCAGTCCATTCTCCCGTTCACCCGGACCGTACCAACGAAGAAGTCCTGCTGTTTGACCTCCTGGGGGGGGGGAGGGGAGGGAGACACTGGTTACAGCCATGCTCCCAGACCTTCAGAGGTCACAGCTGGGTTATAGTGTTACAGCTAACTGGGTCGTAGTGTTACAGCTAGCTGGGTTATAGTGTTACAGCTAGCTGGGTTATAGTGTTACAGCTAGCTGGGTTATAGTGTTACAGCTAGCTGCTAGCTGGGTTATAGTGTTACAGCTAGCTGCTAGCTGGGTTATAGTGTTACAGCTAGCTGGGTTATAGTGTTACAGCCTAGCTGGGTTGTAGTGTTACAGCTAGCTGCTAGCTGGGTTATAGTGTTACAGCTAGCTGGGTTATAGTGTTACAGCCTAGCTGGGTTGTAGTGTTACAGCTAGCTGGGTTATAGTGTTACAGCTAGCTGGGTTATAGTGTTACAGCTAGCTGGGTTATAGTGTTACAGGTAGCTGGCTTATAGTGTTACAGGTAGCTGGGTTATAGTGTTACAGCTAGCTGGGTTTTAGTGTTACAGCTAGCTGGGTTATAGTGTTACAGCTAGCTGGGTTATAGTGTTACAGCTAGCTGGGTTATAGTGTTACAGCTAGCTGGGTTATAGTGTTACAGCTAGCTGGGTTATAGTGTTACAGCTAGCTGGGTTATAGTGTTACAGCTAGCTGGGTTATAGTGTTACAGCTAGCTGGGTTATAGTGTTACAGCTAGCTGGGTATAGTGTTACAGCTAGCTGGGTTATAGTGTTACAGCTAGCTGGGTTATAGTGTTACAGCTAGCTGGGTTATAGTGTTACAGCTAGCTGGGTTATAGTGTTACAGCTAGCTGGGTTATAGTGTTACAGCTAGCTGGGGTTATAGTGTTACAGCTAGCTGGGTTATAGTGTTACAGCTAGCTGGGTTATAGTGTTACAGCTAGCTGGGTTATAGTGTTACAGCTAGCTGGGTTATAGTGTTACAGCTAGCTGGGTTATAGTGTTACAGCTAGCTGGGTTATAGTGTTACAGCTAGCTGGTTTGTAGGCGACTCACGTCTGTTACGAGCCACAGGTTGGGACGCGACGATCACACGGACACGCATGTCATCTCTGAGGCTGGAGGATTCATCTGGGAGGGAGAGGAGTGGAGAGGGAAGAGGGAGGAGAGGGAGGAGGGGGAGGGAGGAGGGAGGAGGGAGGCGGTAGGAGGAGAGGCGGAGGGAGGAGGCTGAGGGGGAGGGGGAGGGAGGAGGAGGAGGGGAGGAGGGGAGGAGCGGAGGGGGGAGGGAGAGGGGAGGAGGGAAGAGCATTACTGAGCCTTATTATGAAATACATAGTGATAATAATACGACATGACCAATATTCTTTAACATATCGTGATAACACTTTATGGGCCATATCGTCCAGCCCTAAGTCAAACCGTTGTCTCACCTGTGTTAAGTCCAACAGTGTCTCACTGTGTTAAGTCCAACAGTGTCTCACCTGTGTTAAGTCCACAGTGTCTCACCTGTGCTAAGTCCAACAGTGTCTCACCTGTGCTCAGAGTCTCGCTGAGCCCGGGGGGCACGTCTTGTTGAGGGCTACAGACTGCCGAGGAGACAGGCTCCCCAGGGAGGTCAGCCCGGAAAGACTGGGAGAGGGAGCTGGAGGGCCCGGGGGAGGGGCCAGTGGGAGGGGGCCAGGGGAGGGGCCAGGGGAGGGGTTAGGGGAGGGGTTAGGGGAGGGGCCTCCGGTCTTCAACTGGTCGTTTCAGCCTTGAGGTTCTCAACAGTACCTAGAAGACGATCATGGATTAGGCGCTTTATCAGGGATTTAAACCTGCAACCTCTTGATCTGCAGTCAGGTGCTCTACACTAAGCAGTCCTCATCCTCCCAGGATTGTGTACTATGAAGTCCCAGAGGATGCCCGCTCTCTCTCTCTCTCTCTCTCTCTCCTTCCTCTCTCCCTCTCTCCTCTCTCTCCTCACCTGCATGTTGGTCATGGCTTCCTGTAGCTGTCCGAGCTGGTGGGCGGAGCTTAACGCATCCAGACGGATGTCGGTCAGTTCCTCTCCTTCTCCCAGAGCTCAGAGCGAAGATCCAGCACCACCTTCTCCCCCTCCTCCTCCTCCTCTTCCTCCTCCTCTCTCCTCTTCCTACTCCTCAGCCCACCTAGCATGGAGGGAGAGAGAGAGAGACATGAGTCAGCTTACGGGCATGGAACCACCCCAGCAGGGGATGGTTCTCACCTTCCCAGAATGCAATGCACACCTGAAAGACCAACATGTGGACACTGGGCCCCTCCCAAACCCCCCCGTACAGTCTATCCACAGAACTTTACATCACCGTGACAACAAGAGCAGACTCAAATCTAAGTGTGTGTGCTCGTGAGAGGTGCTGTGAGAGTTTACCCTGAAGAGGTGTGGAGAGCCTGGGGGCGTGAGGTAGACAGGGGCGGCGTCCAGGCCGTGGTGGACCTTCGGAGAGGAGGGGGCCGAGGACTCGGGCGTGGCAATCTCCTCGATGTCAGCGTACGGCCCCGCCACCTTGGAGCCCTTCTACTGAACGCCTTGTTAAAGGAACTCCTCAGCTGTACAGAGGAGAGAGACGAGGGGGGAGGGCAGTGAGGGGAGGCAGAGAGAGGGGGGAGAGGAGAGGGGGAAGAGGAGAGGGGGAGTGATAGAGGGGGAGTGATAGAGAAAGGGATAGACAGAAAGAGGGAAAGAGAGATGAGATAAGGAGATTAAAAAGAGGGAGAGTATAACCAGAGCACCTGTCTTGTTATGTAAGTTGAGTTGTGTTAAACATGATTCCCCAGGGACACATGAGGTGGTTAAACAGGTCAGAGAGCTGGAGCACGCCATGGGATGTGGCTGCAGTGTCAGGGCTAGCGTGCAGGAGGAGACAGATGCTTCATTACACCGCAGAGGAAGAATCACTTCCATGACGAACAGGAGACAGATGAGGAACACATCTTTTGAAAGCGTTAACCGTTTGATTATCCAGACTCATGTGTAGATCTTTCAGACTGATGTCTAGGGCAGCTGGTGAGTTAGTGTTGGAGATTGAGGCTGAGATACGAAGTACCCAAACAGAAACAGACTGTCCAAATATTACTAAGTATGACTCAGGAGGTGGGGAGGGACAGGAGAGGAGGAGGGAGGGGAGATGACAGGACAGGAGAAGGACGGGGAGGAGGGAGGGGGGAGGGGAGAGAGAGGGAGAGGTGGGGAGGAACAGGAGGGGAAGGAGGGAGGGGGGATGAGAGAGGGAGAGAGGATGAGGATGGGGGAGGACAGGAGAGGAAGGAGGGAGGGGGGGGAGGAGGATGGGGGAGGAGGGGGGAGGGGGAGGGAGTGGGAGGAGGAGAGGAGGGAGGGAGGGGAGGATGGGGGAGGAGAGAGAGGATGGGGGAGGACAGGATGAGGAGAGGAGAGAGATGGGGGAGGAAGAGGGGGAGGACGGAGAGGAAGGAGGGAGAGAGAGAGAGAGAAAGCTAATGGATCCTTAAGTGAACATTTCAAGCAGTGAAACTGCATAAACAATGTCAACATAGAATTTGTTTAATTTTTAAATGTGATAATGCGGTGTCAATCTGTGCATGACGTCAGGCTGTCGTGTGTGTGGTTCTAAAGCAGCTGTCTCAACACTGGTTCAGGACCCTCAACCTGGTCTATCAGGACCCCTGCCCTGTGTATGTTCTCATTCGGGATGTTAATCAAGTATCAATTAATGGCCGTTTAGAATGTAAGCGGTTAAAATATATTAACTTCACCGTCTGCCTGTTAGTCTATAAACGGCAGTAATTGGCCCCAGGGTTTACGCTCATGTCATCATTGCTGCTTCAGAATTGCATGAAATGTCTATAAGTTTGTGACGCTGAGACTCACACGCTGCCACTCCACGGACCAAACCAACGGTCTTCAGAGGACGTCATACACTCTCGAAGTCATGACAACCAAATAAACAGCGCATGACACTTTCCGCTCAGTCAGGCAATGACAAACAGGTCAGAGGGTAGTAGGCTACGTTACAGGACCAAAGAACTAAAAAAACGGTTAGATTTAACTCGCTCACGTTAAGTTATATACATTTCAATTTACAACTTTGTAACATGGTATTAGCTATGTATGATGTTTATTGAAGTTTATGGCCAACTATGGCCAACTAATGGCCAACTAATGGCCAACTAATGGCCAACTACATTAGTAATACCGTATTTCTTCGAATTAAACTCTGACGTCGAATAAACGCTGCACCCAAAAATGAACGTTATTAATAAACGCTGCAGCGTTATTCGAAGAAATACGTGTATATATATTGTTGTGCTTCGTAATAAATGTTTTCTAGTTATTAATGTGCAGCTATTCATTGTTTAAATACTAAAACTTTGAAAGGCGTGCTTTTTCTTAAAGATTAATCGATTATTAACGTATCAACTATCAGTTAAGGAAAATCACGAATGTGCAACCCTATGCTACATGGTCCCAACACAGCTGATCAAACACTGTGTCATTATCAGGCTTCTGCAGAGCTTGATAACAGCCCATTCGGGCTCATTGACCCATGTGGGTGTTGGATGCAGTGGGGGGTGGGGGGTCATGAGCTCACCAGCTCTTCTTCTTCTTCTTCTTGCGCTCTGCTCCTCAGGCTGCTCAGGCATGCTGATGCTGCTGAGACTGCTGAGGCTCTCTCTGACGAGTTCTGACGCTTGATCTGCAGCTCTGCAGGAGGGGGAGGGGCCGGACGGAGAACAGGGAGGATGGA
>CAEFZP010001605.1:0-7500 GCA_903064625.1 Mallotus villosus
TTTCCAATCAATCCTTCTAAATGCAAGTTTAATACTTTCAATAGCAGCTTTCTACCCCCAGAGGGTCGCTAGATTTTCACTCTCCTTTCAACCACTCACTCCACCCCACTCTCTTTTGGCGCTGGTCTCCCCCCTCTCCCTGTTTTTCTCATACACACTACATCATTCTCTCTTCAGTGGTCTCTTGTCTTTCATGGGGGGTTTCCCGAGGATGCTGGCAGTGTTTGTTCCCTACTCAATTATCCACTTCATCTGGGGTGCACGTGCTAACTGAACCTGCACGCCCCCTGCCTCATTCCACTTCCCTCCCTATCCCTACATCCTGCTCTCTCTCTCTCTCATCTCTCTCTCTCTCTCTCACTCTCGTCACTCTCTCTCTCTCTCTCTCTCATCCCCCTCTCATCCCTCTCTTCTCTCCTCTTCTCTCTCCTCCCTCTCCCTCCCCTCCCTCTGCCCATCCTTCCCTCCTGTCCCTCCCTCCCATCTACTTCCCCAGGACAATCAGCCCCAGACAACCAGTGAGTCCATCAGAAGTGTGAGTGTCTGAGTGAGTCAGCTGCTTCTCTCCACCCCCGTCATCTGCAAAACTGATCTCACTGTCGCCTCTCACCCCCCCCTCTCTCTCCACGCCGCCCACGACCAAAGTCAATCCGAAAGAGAAAGGACGAGAAACGAAATGCTAAAAGTACACGACGTTGAGTCGACTCTTCCTATCTCCACGTCCTCCACCACCTGACTTCGTACTGACAAGTGTGCCAAGTGTGTGTAGGTGTGAACGCGCACGCGCGTGTGCTTCTGCATTGTGTGAGTGTCACGCACAGCGATTCAAATGAGACCAATTTGAGGGTGTCAAAGGGAGTAAAACGCCTTCTATCTCAGTCTATTAAAGCGTCTGGTGAGGGCTGGGCATTTTCTAGTCAAGTCTTCAAAAAAGCCGTTTTTATATTCCGCCTGTCCTAATGTTCTGCTTTTTATGAGCTATTGAGCGTTTTCATCCAGTTCTTGTTGCACGGTGCATTTGGGATTTTCCTCTTTATGCTTGCTACAGTAGAAACATTGATTGCAATGGAGTGTCTTGCCCACAGTACCTAATGTTTACAATGGGCAATAATTCACTGCAGTGGCTGATTGGTCCAAATGGATTACATGCGTTGAATGGTTCCCTCTCGCTCACCCACATGCAATTTCACGTCTTCAAATAATTTACATAGCAAACGCACGTATGCTCGCTTACACGTGTACACCACACACACACACACACACACACACACACACACAAACACACACTTATATTTAGTACACAGCTTTGTGCTGTAGCTAATGTCACACAGTGTGAGTGATTCATTGCTCTCCAGATTCCTTATTGAAAACGCTCAAACAGACATCTCGTCTGACTATGACTCATTCCAGATTCTTTAATTCCTCCTTGCTGAATTAGACAATTCTTTGACGGTGTATTAGCAGCTTATTACATGAATACATTTCTGACTGCAGAGAGAGAGAGAGAGAGAGAGAGAGAGAGAGAGAGTGAGAGACAGATATAGAGAGATAGCTCATCTCTATCGCCTCCTAGATAGATCTCTCTACTCGCTCCTCTCGCTCTCCCTCTCTTGCTCGCGCCTTGCCTCGCTCTTCTCTCGCTGTCTTTCCTCTCGCCTCCACTCGCTGCCCCGTGTGTTTCCGTGTCGTTTCCTCGTGTCACCTCTACTTCCTGCAGTTCGTCATCCTTCTGTCCCTTCCCCACCTCCCTGCCCGTACACACACCCAACCCAGCACACATGGGACACCAAGCACCGCACCCACCCTACCTCCACTGACCCCCCCACATCCCCCACGCACCCACACCCCGCTCACGCGACCGCAGACACCTCCACCACACACCACCCGCATACACCGCACGCCGCATAGCTCGCCGCGCCACGCGAGGACTGCCGCCGAGCACTCACCCTGCTCTCCAATCCTCTCGCTGATATGTACAGCATGTAATCACTCACTGCTATTGAAAGACATGTCCAGAAAAGACAGTATCTAAACCTACAAGAAGTTTACATGTGTGTTATACATGTGTGTTATACATGTGTTATACATGTGTGTTGTCAGGGTTTAGGTATACCTAGATCATTCCATTACATTTCTACAATGATGGTCATATGTTTTTTGACCCATTGACAAATGAAATTGAATCAAACCTAACATTAGAGTGTGTTGTATGTGTGTGAGAGTGTGTGTGCGTGAGAGTGTGTGTGTGAGAGTGTGTGTGTAAGAGTGTGTGTGCGTGAGAGCTTGTGTGTTTTGCTGTCCCCAGTAACAAGGTCAAAACACATTTGGCCCGATACATTTTAATCCGGATTTTTCTAAATGGAATATCATTTTACGCCACCGGATGGGAGCCAGTGTGCATGTGTGTGTGTTTGTAGAGAGTGACCTACTGATATATGGTTTGTGTCTGTGTGTGCGTGTAAATATGTGTGCACCTACAGTGTGTGCGAGGGAATCGGAGGGTGTTAATAGGGCAAGCAGCTCGTCTGGTACTGCAGGGCACATTTAGTTGTGACTTTGACTCAGTGACTTCCTGTCACATGGTCAGGGTTAAGTGCAGTGCAGCCTGGGTAACTTGGGTACAACATATTAAAAAGTAATGGAGGTCCCTTGGCAGTGAGCTCTCTCTGCCATGGGGACGAAGATGGACCCACAGACAGGTCTCTCCCATGGGAGGAAGTGGACCCACAGACAGGTCTCTCCCATGGGACGAAGATGAGCCCAGCAGGTCTCCCATGGGAGAAGATGGACCCACAGACAGGTCTCTCCCATGGGACGAAGATGGACCCACAGACAGGTCTCTCCCATGGGACGAAGATGGACCCACAGACAGGTCTCTCCCATGGGACGAAGATGGACCCACAGACAGGTCTCTCCCATGGGACGAAGATGGACCCACAGACAGGTCTCTCCCATGGGAGGAAGATGGACAGATGTCCCCCCTGATGCCCTGCTGGACATCCGCATCAGGACAACCTCGTCGATAGAACCAAAGGAGCGTTTGTGTGTTTGTGTTGTCGTGTTTGTGTATACGTGTGTGTGTATACGTGTGTGTGTAGACGTGTGCGCGTGACCTTGTAACTGGGGAAGGCATGTGTGCGTACGACGCGCGTGTGTGTGGTGGTGCATGTGTGTATGTGTGTGTGTCCTGTATTCCAGCAGGCGCACTAAGCAAGGCTGTGACCTCTCGGTGACCCGTTGCTCTGGCCAGCCGACGACACAAAGCACCCCGTGCGCTCGTAATCTGACAAAGTAGCAACTTACTAGACTTAAAAACCTCTGGAATAGAGAGAGCCCACCTCCGCACGCACGCACCCATACAAAACTCCCACACACAAGTTCCAGCACCATCCGTCCTCGTTCCAACACCTGGGATGAACTGAGTTAGACGCTGACGGTTGAAGATACACCTACCCTGTGGCCATTTTCAAATGACACTGTGTGTGTGTATAGTGTGTGTGTGTGTGTGTTGTCACACTAAGAGGCTCTGAGCACAGCTCGTGGCAGGGACAGTCCCTATTCTAGGAACATGTCTGCGTCGTTGTCCCGTCCCCATCTGGTGCTCGACTGCTCCAGAGTGCCCCGTCCTCGTCCCTCCTGGAGGCTCCATAAACATGAGTGCTCTCGACTTGACTGGGCAATTTGCTCCGTGCAGTAATAATTCAAAGCGTCGAAAAATAGAAGCATGTGTATCTGCTCGCGTTCTCTCCCTGCTGGCTGGTGTTGGTGGGAGACGCAGAGGCGAGAGGGGGGGGAAACAAAGAGGAGGAAAACATCGAAAACACAGGAAAGGAGAGAGATGCACGCACAGAACAAGGCAATTGGCACCAAAAAAAAAGTGTCAAGCTGGATACAAACAACCTCTCTCCCCAAATGCCATCCATTGTGCCTCGTCTAGATAAGAGTTCCAAATGGAGCTGGAAAATGCGAGCTCCATTTCTTTGTGTGGAATTATCATCCCTTTGTTTTGACTCTGGGCCCTTTGTCTTCCTCTTCCTAGTGTGTGTGTCTGTGTACAGTGGTGTGGAGACATGTTTGTGTGTTTGTCTGTGTGTGTGTGTGTGTGTGTTGGAGCAAGAGAGTGTGCTAGAGAGTGTGTGTGTGTTGGAGCAAGAGAGTGTGCTAGAGAGTGTGTGTGTGTGTGTTGGAGCAAGAGAGTGTGCTAGAGAGTGTGTGTGTGTTGGAGCAAGAGAGTGTGCTAGAGAGAGTGTGTGTGTGTGTGTGTTGGAGCAAGAGAGTGTGCTAGAGAGTGTGTGTGTGTTGGAGCAAGAGAGTGTGCTAGAGAGAGTGTGTGTGTGTGTGTGTTGGAGCAAGAGAGTGTGCTAGAGAGTGTGTGTGTGTTGGAGCAAGACAGTGTGTTAGAGAGAGTGTGTGTGTGTGTGTGGAGACAGACAGTAGTGCTGAGACAGCTGAGTTGTAGAGTGTGTTTCAAAGAGGGCCTCGGAGCCCATCTCAGGTTTGATTTGGCAAGCCCCAGAATAATCTCCTCTCCCAGTCTTCTGCAGGGCAGGGAGGACATGGGGGAACCAGTTAGCCTGAGATACCACCCACCACAGCCTCCCCCCAGTCCCATTACCACCACTACCAGCAGCTCATCTCCCCCCAGGCATACCACCTGGCTCTGCCGCAGAGCTCCAAAGACCTGTAGAAGCCGTCTTTGTTTTAGTCTCTCTCTCTTTCTGTCTTTCTTTCTCTCTCTCTTTCTGTCTCTCTCTCTCCCTGGCCTCGTGCACGTTCGTCTAGCTCTCCTCGCGTGCCGTTCTCTCCCCCCTCGCATCCCAGACGCCCTCGCTCGCTCTCTCGCTCGCTCTGCGCGCCACAGTCTCCCCCTCTTTCTCTCCCTTTCTGCGTTTTCGGTGTGTAAATTGCGCTCTAACAGCTTTTTAAGAGCTGTTTTGCCGGAGTTTAATCCTCCCAGCCTACCCTTTCAGTCTTTCTGTCATTGTGAGAATCTTGGCTTCGACCAGGACCCCTTTTACAGAGCCCAGTCGCTCATCCGCACCCCCCCCCCACCCCCCGCCCTGCAGCCCACACCCGATCCTTTCTCCTCCATCCCTTCCATCCCTCCACACGCCACCCTATCTGCCAGTGCAGCGCTCCCAATTCCTCTGTGTATCTCTCATACCTCCACAGTCAGCCAGCCATGATCCCTGAAATCAATGCCTTGCAGGCCCCTTTTCAGAGTTATATAAGGTGTTACTAATTGTTGATTTGCCTTCTCCACGGCTCTTTCTGCCACCTCTCGTCTTCTCCAGGCTCCCTGTCAGCCACGCCGTCCCCCCTGAACCCCCCCCCAAGCGCCCGCACGCCGCCTGCCTCCCACCCTCTCCTCACCCCTTCTCCCCTCCCCACCTCTCCATATCTTCTCCCCCACTCCCCGTCCCCTTCTCTCACTCTCCGCCACTCTCTCTCTCTCTCTTTCCCCCCCGCGCGGCGGGAACATCGCAGGGGTTTGTGTCAGCTTGTCAACACGCCGGCACTAGAAACCAGGGCAGCGGGAACAACAACACACACAAAAAAGAAACCGCACAAAGACCCGGAAAAAACCGAGGTGGAAAAGGAAGGGGGGGGTGTGGGGGGGGGCAAAAACAGAGGGAAAAAAGTGGGCTCCTGTCAGCCTCCGATTGTGCAGGGCTGGGCCAGAGAGAGGGTGCTGATCGAAGGCTGTAATCAGTGTGTCTCCAGCGCCGTCACCCTCCGGGTGCTGTGTGGCTGTGTGGGGGAGAGAAGAGGCAGAGGGCCGGGCTCGTCGCATGGGCGAGCAGCGTCTGGGTTTCTCCCAGGGCACCTGCTACGGCAGAGGCAGTGGAGAGAGTAATAGAGAGGTAGAGAACGAGGGAGGAGAGGGGGAGGAAGGGGTGGGGGGGAGGGCAGAGTGCTGATGTGACATTGTGAGGGTGTGTGTGTGTGTGTGTGTTTGTGTACAGCGGTTGTCTATTTGTCTTAGCCTATGTAAGTGTCGGAGTGTGTGTTTATAGGTCTGTGGCGGTGTGTGTGTTGCATTTGTGCACAACCCCAGGAGTAGCTAAGCTGCAGTGGCTGACGCTGTTGCAACAAAACACACACCCAGACTCTCTCTCTCTCTCTCTCTGGTGTCGCTACTGAGCAGAAGAAGTTCTCAGCCTGTCACTTTCCTCTCTTCCTTTCCTTCTCTCTCTCTCTCTCTCTCTCCCGCACTCCTCCTTTCCCCCCTTCCCTCCATCTCTTCACATCCCCTCGTCTCTCGCACTCCACATCTCCACCACTCCTCTGTTCCACTCCAGCTCTCCCCCTACACTTCTGAGCCGGTCGAGAGCCTCTATAGCTACATGTCATCAGACAGCTGGCTGGCTGGCTGGCTGGCACGAGGACAGCAAATGAAAAAGCCACGGATGAAAAAAAGGAGAGGGGAGGCGGTATGAAATTGTCAGTACACATCAGCCAGCAGTCTTGACAAGATGTTGATTGAGCCAGCCTTGTCATTCCGTTCCCGCTTGCCCCCTGGTGTTTTCACTACACGACGCCTGCTGGCTGGGTCTGTGTGTCACACTGCCACCCCCCTCGCTGTCTCCCTCCCTCCGTCTCGCTCTCCCCCTCTCTCTCTCCCCATCTTTCCTCTCGCTCTCCCTCCTTCTCTCTAGTGCTTGGAAGGGCTTTCAGTATAATTTACTGTGCTTTTAAATCATTAACTTCTTGTGCAGTTTGCAAAAGCCCCGGTTTAGTGTGTGCACAACAGCTGACATGCTGGATAAAACAGTGCCACTCCTCGACATGTGACAGGAAGCTTGCTCAAAGATGGGTCGGAAATAAATAAATGAAGCGTCTACCCACCCCAACTCGCTCCCCAGCTGTAAGTAGCATCAAGTAAACAAAACAAATAAATAAAGAATAGATTAAAAATCCATAAAACAATGAAAAGATAATGTTAAAAAGTGCTTCCCTCGCTCTCTCGCACACACACACTTTCTCAAAGGCAAAAGAAAATGAAAACAAAGGAATTTTCCGCTTAGACTCTGCCATTGGGACTCTGGGCCTAATGCCCTGGGGTGTCAATTAATTTAGTCTGGGGATTTGCGGCCTACTCTGCCTAATTGAGCCCAGTGGAGAGCCCCTTGGCTCTTCGCGATAGGAAGTAGTGTGTTTCATAATTAATACTTTTTTTCTACTTTATTATTATTATTTTTTAATGAGGGTGGTAATGTTGTAAATGTATGCATCTCATTAAGGAAGAAGGGCCCGTCTCTGGTATTGTTCTCTGTTGCTGTGTTTGCTGCCGGAGAGAGATGAATCGGAGAGACAACCTCTGTTGCGAGCGGCGGCGCATTGAAGTCAAAGGTATTTCTTTCTCTTTTTTTTGTTTCTGGTGGGGTGTGTTTGAATATGAAGCGTGACTGGTTCAATGAGATCCTCATTAGTGTTGCTTAATGTGTGTGCTTTTTACAGCTCAGAGGTTAATGCCCAAATGGCAGCCATGCCGTTGAA
>CAEFZP010001605.1:12500-14395 GCA_903064625.1 Mallotus villosus
GGGGGGGAGAGACGGGAGCCGCGGGTCCTCTTTCACATTAACGGTCGCCACCAAAACCCCACCGAACCCAGACAAGAAGAAGAAAAGAGTCCCTTCTCCTCACGCCGGCTCATTTGAGCCTGAGAGGCTCGCTCGTCCTAGCAGGGCCTCGCCGGGCGACGTGTGAACTTTCTCGCCGGTGCGATTCGGGCCCGCTTCTACCGAGACGGCTCCTCTGATTGGGCCTGCTCGCCTGGCTGTTGTGGTCTCCCACCTCCCCCCTCCCCTGCTCACGCACTCAGCCACGACCGCTAATTACAGAGTCGGCTCATTAACGTGTGAGAGAGGATCCTGCCATCCCTCTGACACTTGGGAGGGAAGAAAGCACACAGCCCCCGGACCGAGACAAGCCATCGTCACCCTCGCCAGGCCCACAAAGCGTTTCATTAATTGGTGTGAAAACACACACACACACGCCCACACATATATATACACAGACACACATTCACACGTCTACGCGTACACACATCCATACCCACACACACACACACTCACACGCAAACACTAATGTTATGGGTATTCCGAGGATCTTCTGCTCGTTAACACATTACCCAGGATCAAAGAAGGGACGGTGGAGGAGAGGAGAGGAGAGAAGGGTGGCTATTTGGAGAGGGAAATTGCACACCGGTGTTATGTTTGTCCGTTGGCTAGGCAGAGTTATAGCTTCCGCCGTTCCACGCGCGCGCCCAAAAAAATCATGAAACAAGCTTCTCTTCTCCCGGTCTCATGTTTGAGACGGCTTTGTTAACCATAGCCTTTTGGAATCAAAGCTCCGGGATATGAGGCGGTCCTGAGCCCTGAGGAATCCCACATGACTGCAGAGCATTTTCACACTGTCACAGGAACAGTCAGGCTTCTATGTAGATGAATTGGACTATTGATTGTTCTCATTCAACCTCTCCGTCACCTAAGAAAACCCTAGTCCCTTGAACGTCTGACATGAAACTACCCAGAGTTCATAAAACGGTATACACACACACACACACACACACACACACACACACACACAACCACACAACCCTTTACAGCACATCAGAACCATACACAAACACACACAACAACACACTCGACACCCCTTGTGTTGCCATGGAGAGATATAAAGGACAGAGTCTAAATTGGCCTTTAAAGAACTCTGAAAACAAAAGGGGAGTTGACTGGCGCTGTTTTGAGCGAGCGAGGCAGGGAGACAGAGGTCTGTAGAGAGAGGGGATGCCTCAACTGGAGTGGTGGTTGCTCCAGACCCTCCCTCCGGCCAATCTGAATGGCCCTCGGTCCACTCCTGATTGAACCCCGGGCTGTGGTCAGCTGGTTTAACTAGCCGGTGATGGAGTGGCTTCATTAAGAACCCATTTATCTTTCCCCTGCGTCACGGCACTGAAAGAGCGGTGACACTCTCGACACACCCACAGAGAGACTAGCACTTACGTGTGCACACACACACACACACACACACAGACAAAGGTACACAAGCTATTAAAACCTCACAGCCCATCCAACATGACCCAAACCCAACACCACCAGTTTCTAATGCGCCTCTTTGGCAGAATAGCCCAAACGGTTCAAACGGCGCCGAAAATATCTCCTCAAATCCCCCAGCAACATCTGTTTCTCAATGAAATGCTTTTACATCAGCGCGCGTTTCAACATCAATTATCTCCCCCGTGTCTGACCGATCCTAATCTGGACAGAGTCGTTGAGTTTTGCTGCATCCTCTTCATCATCGGAAGGAGCTTGCCTACCCGGCGTTCTGCACCAGACTGCAGCAGCGGGGTGAAGTCCGACCTGTTTAGCTTTTTATGAGGGGTTTGGCTGTGGAAAGGTGGAGACTATACCTCTCACAGAGAGAGGAGAGGGAG
>CAEFZP010001606.1:0-7500 GCA_903064625.1 Mallotus villosus
CTTCGCATCCCTGCATTAGAACATTTCCATTTCAAAATAATCACACCGCTAAGGAAAACAGGAAGATCCTTTCACATCATGCTGAATAACAATCAGAAACACTTACAACTCTCAGATCTTTTCCCAGACTCATTAACGCCCAATCAGATGTGAGAGTAACACCCTCTTCGTCAGCGAGCCGTCCTCCTATCTGTCTGAGTGAAAACAGCCAAGCTGCTTCACCTCCACGCCCCCAGCTGGGATCGTCTTTCTGTGTTTCTCCTCTCGTCTTCTTCCTGTCTGGGTGATAAAGGGCTGACCATAGATATGTCACTTCCTGTCTGGGTGATATAGGGCTGACCCGATCACTTCCTGGCGGTGGGTCGCGGCCCTGCGACGCTGCTATTGGCCCTGCTGACCCCAGCTCGCCTCAGAGCAGGAAGTGAAGTCTGTATTCCGAGGCACAGCTGCCATGAGGGCGGAGGGGGAGACACACAACCACACGCACCACAACACACACCACACCCGGCACAACCACACACACACACACACACCACACAACCACACACACACACACCACACAACCACACACGCCACACCAACCCACACACACCCCACACAACCACACACACACACCACACAACCACACAGACCCCCACACACCACACACAACCCCACACAAACCCACACACACCCACAACACACACCACCCCAACCGCACGCACAACAACACACATGCCACACAACACACACACCCTCGCTGGCAGCACTGTCTTGTTGGCGAGGAGTTTGTGCAAACACAACCGTTCTGGACAGGAGATGTTCAGTAGTACTATAATCACTATGTATGTTCAGTAGTACTATAATCACTATGTATGTTCAGTAGTACTATAATACAGTACTGGACAGAATGGTGTTTGTCTTCAGTGTGTTGTGTGGATCAGTAATACTGTCTGCTAGAGAGTCTTGGCATCTGTGGAACGACCCTCGATAGAAACCTGCTCTAGTCCAACTGAGATAAAAGGAGCACAGGACTCCTGGGAGAAGATGTTACATGTTACTGTAGTGGCATGATATGCCATTCCATGCTCTACTGTTTAGTTAACTACTTAGTCTTTTTTTTATTTCAATTTCAATATATTATATATAAACCTAACCGGAAAAGCATGTTAGGCTATCTCTGAGGATATGAACAGCAGATTGGTTTGGAGATCTCCGGATGAGATGTGCGGACGAAACACAGAGAACGTTCCCAAGGGGGTAAGGATAACAGAGATCAGTTTATGAGAATTATTCAGTTTTTACTGCACCACATGATAAAGAGGGAGTCTGTAGAATATAAATGAGGGCAAGGAGGCTAGCGCGACGCTGAGCAGAGAGCGAAGGGAGGCGATACGCGCGAGAGAGAAGCGAGCGAGAGAGAGGGAAGAGAGGAGCGCGGCGCGAGAGAGCGGAGGAGACGAGAGAGAGGCGAGCGAGAGGAGAGAGAGAGGAGGAAGAGCGAGAGCGAGAGAGAGAGAGAGGAAGAGACGGAGCGAGAGCGCGAGCGAGAGGAGAGCGCGACGAGAGAGAGCGAGAGAGAGAGAGCGAGAGAGAGAGGAGAGAGACGAGCGCGCGAGAGAGAGAGGGAGAAGAGAGAGCGAGAGGGAAGAGAAGAGAGCGAGAGGACGAGCGAGCGCGAGATGCCAGAGAGTAGAGAGCAGTAGCGCTAGCGCGAGGATCAGAGCGTAGCGAGAGCGAGAGAGAGATGAGCAGAGAGCGAGCGATGAGATGTACTAGCGACGCTGACGCATACGCTCGACGCAGCTATCTCGTCTCATCTGCTCGCGCTCCTCATCTCTTCTCTCTCTCTCTATCTCTCTCTTCCTCTCTCTCTCTCTCTCTTTCCGGTTCCAGCAAAAGTTAATTAGATTAGGAGGAAATGTAGGGGAACCAGGGGAAAGTCATGTTTGCTGGGGGTACTCTAGAGTTGGAAAGCATCTTTCTAATTGTTTTTCTATACAAAGTAAGACGGCATATGAGATACAGCCGTGTATCGCTCATTTAGAGCAGGCTTTTGAAAAAATACATAGTGTGAAGACTCTGTGGCTTACTACATTTTACATTTAGTCATTTTTAGCAGACGCTCTTATCCAGAGCGATTTACAGTAAGTACAGGGACATTCCCCGAGGCAAGTAGGGTGAAGTGCCTTGCCCAAGACCACGTCTTTTGCGCAGCCTGGAATCGAACCAGCAACTTTCTGATTACTAGTCCGATTCTCTAACCGCTCAGCTACCTGACTCCCATTGAAGCATGTTGAAAGCCAACCTCCTCTGTCTGTCTGGAGTTTACATTACAGCACACGTTATTCATCATCGGACGTTTTTATACACAGCGATGTACAAATGGTGATATTGAAAGCACAGTGTGTAAGATCCCAGGTCAGACCTGCCTCGTTCTGACGGGTTGTTGTTTCAGTGGTCAGACTAAAGGAAGAGACTGTATTTACGGTTCCAGAAGTCAAAGTAAGTCAAATCCCATCTGAGTTCCGGGGTCGTCATGTCATGTGATCACCTCATGATCGCGCTCGCCAGGAGAGCCCGTGTCGTCTCACGGGAAGCGTGGGCGGAAGACCCGGCGGATGATTCATCCAAGATGGGGGAGGAGGACGTCATGGATACGTGGTTTACGACCCGGCGACGGCTTCTCTCCTTTGTATCCCGCTGCCCTCCATCAGATCACAGGCTTCCAGAACCCAGCACCCTGTGACACGTACACCCATCATAAAGACCTGGACTTGAGGAGCACTGACCTGGGTTTCCCCTTCTGAACACCCCACCCCCCCCACCCCGCAGAAGCCCCCTTCAATCTCCCCCGGCTTGAACAATACCTCTGCAGTCTGTCAAGGCGCGGCAACAGTGTTAAGATCATTACTTTTGTATAGAGGGAAACGTGATTGGTATCAGATGACGCCATTTAAATGAAGGATGAGAGTCTTTATGCGAAAGAGCCGTTGGGTGTGCGAGAACGGTTTCATTCATTTCCTCAAAGTCATTAGGCCGACAGACAGTCGAGCTGTTGTTGCGTGTTGAACTCGTGTCGGTGGTGGAACACAAACTTCATCATGCAGCTGAATCGTCTGACGTTTCGAGGGCGGAGAGACCCTCAGGAGCTTTTGTCAACGTGCGGTTAGACGTGTCTGTTCTGGGTTGTCGTTGTGTCCATACGTTAGGAGAGACAGTCTGTAGGGTGACGCATGCTGGTGATTATGGAGCGATCTATAGGTCTGGATGTCTCTCCTCGACTGAAGACGAAGCCAAGCCCGGAGGAGACGAACCACAGACTCATTACACTTCCACCGGCTACCAGGATCCTTTTAAACACGGCAGGCAATATCCCAAAGATTTCAAAGATCCCTCCCAACGATTTGTGCCTAAAAACCTTTTGAAAGTGCTGAGTGGAGGAGCACTTGAGCTGGAGTACGGGTTTACGTTCCTCGTTCTCCGCTCTGCAGATCGAGGGAGGGAGGGGGTTACGTTCCTCTCGTTCCTCTCAGCTCTGCAAGCTCGAGGGGGGAGCGGGGTGGGTTACGTTCTCCGCTCTGCAGCTCGAGGGGGGAGTGAGCATGGCCAGGGGAGACGGTTGTGATGAATGCTGTTCTTTTAATACAATAGCTTTGTAGGTCACTGTGGAGAGGTGAGGTGTGTTCCTGGCGCTCCGCACCCCCCTCAGCCCCCCGCACCCCCCTCTCAGCCCCCCGCCCCCCCCCTCAGCCCACCGACACAGGAACACAACCTTTACTGAGGGATCTGAAAAGGTCATGCCTGCTAGTCCAGGAATGGTAATAAAAGAGTGTTCTTCCGGAGGCCAGAGGTCAATGAGGGCTTTTTATTTCTGTGCTTATTTCACTTTTCATTGCCGTCACTGGTATGGGAAACTGTCACTATGACGAGGGTGTGGTGGGGGGCGGCGCGTGGTGTGTGGCTGTAGATGAAGTTGTTTTGTGTTGCGAGGGGGAAAGGGATCTAGTTTGGTAGTTTTCAGTTTACTGTGGGGTGTTTCTGTGTGTACTGCTTGTAACACACACAAGTACTGCAATGTTATGATTCTACCTTTTATACTTGAGGTATTTTATCATTGTATTCGTTGAATGAGTTGACCCACTTTGGTTGTGAGTTGGTAGTGAGGAGGGACTGAGGGAGTCCACCTGGGTTTGGCGTAGAAGTGTAGAAGAAGACAGGCTTTGGTCTCTGAACACAGACTGTCCCCACAGCAACACACCACCCAATTGTCTCTCCTCCCGTGTCTCTCTCCTCCCTCTTATCGCTCATCCTCCTCTCTCTCCTCTCCTCCTACCTTCTCTCTCTCATTCCTTAGACACTGTTTTAAGTGGCCGTTGCCAGGTAAAGATAAATGACGTTTAATTATTAGCCACTGATGTATCAACAGGGGTTCTGCTTGTGGATCTCAGGGTATTAAGTTAGCCTGCGGTTTCTCTCGGTGCGAGTCGAGCTCTGTGGATTTGCGTGACGCGGAGCGGCTAGAGAACATGGGCACCCAAAACTAAGATATACTCTATATCTATACTTATACTATATATATATATCTATCTCTATATCATATATGTATTATATCTAAATATTATATCATGTTGTGTATATCTATATCTATATATCTCTCATCTATACTCTATCATATCATATCTTGTGGTTGTATATTATATTCTATATTCTCTCTATCGTTCTATCTCTATCTCGATGATATCTCTTATTCTATATAGCTCATAATCACTATATATAATGTGTGTATAGTACTATCCAGTCTTTCTTATATAGGAGAGTATGAGAGAGAGTAGAGCGTCGGGATGAAGAGGAAGAAGAGAGAGAGGGGAGGAGAGGATAGACGCCAAAGCCACTATAGTAATACGAAACATGCTCCATAAGACGACTCTCTATGATAGTCTTATATATCTCCATCACAACTATCTATCTCTCTCTCTCTCTCTCTATCTCTCTCTCTCTCTCACTCTCTTCTCTGGCCTCGTGACTGAGCGTCTGCTCCAGAGCTCGCCATGTCGCAGAGTGTCGAGCCTCTCTCTCTCCTCTCGTCTAATGAGTCCCCTGGCGTTGT
This sequence comes from Mallotus villosus, assembly GCA_903064625.1. NCBI lineage: Eukaryota > Metazoa > Chordata > Actinopteri > Osmeriformes > Salangidae > Mallotus > Mallotus villosus. Next base: position 5,090 of record CAEFZP010001606.1, read on the forward strand.
TTTAACCATGTGTATTTATCAAGAACCTTAATTAGTACCCAGACTACATACATTATTTGGAATGTAGCCGATGTCCTTGTTTATTATAGTTTTACCAACAGGGGAGAGAAAAGCCTCCCTCTCATCTCCTCTCGTGAGTCACTTAGCGCCTGCTCGTTCATCAAGAGGGATCTACACTGGGGCTTTCCTGCTCTCAGACAACGTTTTTTTGTGTTAATGCACATATAAAGCCGTGTTTTATTAGCGTTATTAATTACACGGGGGCGCTGCTCCCTCGCCAGCGCTGTCGCCGCGTTAGGGACGTGTCGCCTCTCTCCCCCGGCCGGTCGCTAGGGGATACGGCGCTTGACAGCGAACGCCTCGCTGCCGAGGCGTTGCGGAGGCGGTCGGGGGTTTCAGGAAGCTCACAGACAGAGGTTGGAAAACACCGTTAGAAATGGCGGGAGGACATTGATTTTCTGAGCGAGGGCCGCGCTGAGACTGATTCTGTATCGACCGAGAGAGAGAGAGAGTTCCCGGGGGTAGTCACTGTGAGGCTGAAAACACTGGTCCAGGCTGCTGCTAGCTACAGCCGTCCATCATCACCGACACCGAGCACCCCAGGACCCTGGGCTAATCTGCTGCCGCACTGAAAAGACCCACAACCGCCTCTCCAGTTTCCCTCTCTGCTCGCCCGGTTCTGCATCGAGACCTGTGACCCTCGCATGTGAAACTCCACATGTATGCCCCCAAGTCCTCTTTCGTCCACACGAACGTTACTGGGAGCTTGTTTCTGTTATAGCCCCTCATTCTCACGGTATCATCCTCAAGATGCTGTTAATAATAATACCCTCAGCAGTTTTCACAGAGAGTGAAGCGTGCTTGGCACATTTCTATTTGATCTGTCAGTGCGAGCGGAATAGTTAGATTTGTGTCTCTTGGATATGCACAGCTCAGGCCCCAAGGCTAACGGTCCTAATTGGAGCCACTTTAGCTATTTATTGTTGCTCCAGGAGGGCCTTTGAATGCACCGTGTGTTTATTGTATTGATCTCTGAGTAGCGTGATTCTGTCTCCCCCCCCCACCCCCCCCTCGAGAAGAGCTAGGATCAGTCAGAACGCACGGGGAACCATTCAGAACAGGGCAGAGGTGCTGTAGGAGGGAGGGTGGCTTTATGTGATCTCCCTCCCCCCCCTCCACACCTCCCTCCCTCCCCCCCAGTGCCCTGTGTTATCACTGTGCCGTGGAGCTGATCTCTCCAGGCTCGGGGAGATAAATCTGCCTGGCGCGTGGGGCGAAGCCTCGATCAGATCTTCATCCCACAGAGTAAGTTATGTGGAAAGGCACCCCTGTTTGTAAGCCCTTCTCAGGGCGCAGCAACGTGACCCAGGGAGGGGAGGGGAGGAATGGCACTTGGGTTCCTCTTCCATGTTTTTATTTCCTTCCATTCCGCCGGGTTTCCTCCTCCGTTCTGATGGAGATAAATCTGTCAAACCCTCTCACGAGCGACCACGTCTTTAATGGGAAAGAGAAGATCATTGGAGATTTTTTTAGTTTTTTTATAGAGACCATATTCCATATTTTATATCCACGGAATTCCTATTTTAATGATATTTCATTTTTAGTCGTCATCTTCACACGGAAAGGGTAAAGCAGCACTAACCCTTGAGATGCTGAAGCCCAGCAGACCGATTTTACTGCATTATTTGAGTTTTTAAATTGATAGTGTGTGTGCGTATGCCTGTGTGTGTGTGTATGCCTGTGTGTGTGTGTATGCTGTGCGTGTGTGTGTATGCCTGTGTGCGTGTGTGTGGTTGTGTGTGTCTGTACACACAGTGAGAGCAACACACACATCATCAGATAGCTCAGCCCAGTGGAGCTTGAACACAAACAGGGCCTTAATGAAATGCTAACATGCAGTAAGAGTGTGATGCCAGCCCTGCCACACACCAGCCCTGCTACACACCAGCCCTGCTACACACCGAGGGGGAGCGTGATCAGAGCTTGGTGAGCGTGTGTGTGTGTGAGAGAGAGAGAGAGGTTTGTTGGTGGGTGTGTGTGTGTGTGTGTGTGTGTGTGAGTGAGAGAGAGAGCTTTGTGGTTGTGTGTGTGAGAGAGAGAGAGGTTTGTGTGTATGTGTGTGTGTATGTGTGTGTGTGTGTTGTGCCTCAGTGCGTCTGCCCCACGGCCAGGCTCACCACTGTCACCCAGCTCCTGCGCTCAGCTCCCAGCATGCCTCTGGGGTGTCTCTCCCCAGCGCCACATCCAGCTCAGCCAATAACACCACAGGGAGTTCTGATTGGACGCGCTCATCTGGCCTGCAGGAGGGTACTTCCTGTCCAGAGAGATTCTGTCCAATGGCCTTAACGCTGGACCCCAGGTCAGGCAGGCACCCCCCCCCCTCCCTCCCCCCCTCCCAATCAGCCTGAAGT
>CAEFZP010001606.1:12500-14764 GCA_903064625.1 Mallotus villosus
GATGTGTGTGTGTGTGTGTGCGTGATGTGTGTGTGTGTTATCAGACATGCATGTTCCTGGCTGTGCTCTCCCTCCTAGGGTGAGTCTCAGGTGTGTGTAATCACGTCTGTAATAAGGCCTGGCCCTGCTCCACCTGCCCCCTCCACCTGCCCCCTCCCCCGTCCCTCCACCTCAGCACCAGAGACCCGCGCCCGCTCTCTCTCTCACGTGCGGCCGTGTCTCAAGGACATCCATCTCTCGCTCTCTCCCCCGGCCTCTCCCCCAGCCTCTCTCCCGGCCTCTCTCCCAGCCTCTCTCTCCCAGCCTCTCTCCCGGCCTCTCTCCCAGCCTCTCCCCCGGCCTCTCTCCCCGGCCTCTCTCCCAGCCTCTCTCCCGGCCTCTCTCCCAGCCTCTCCCCCGGCCTCTCTCCCCCGGCCTCTCTCCCAGCCTCTCTCCCGGCCTCTCCCCCGGCGCTGGGTTGATTTCATTCATCAGAGAGCCCCCCCCGACAGCATGTATCTGAGATACGAAGGGACGCGCTCGTCGCCGTCCCGTCAGCTACGATACGGAGCTCGGTCATTCCTCGGCGGCGGCGCCGCGCTCCCCGTTGTCATAGTTACCATCCGGATGCGAGCGTGAGGAGCCCCCTGCGGTGTCCTGGGCCCCGGCACGGATACCCGACAGTCGCACTCCCGCGTGGTCTCTCCCGGGGGGAGGGCTCAGCTGGGGACGCCAGGACAACCTGTTCCTGTTATTGTTTGTGACAGAATCAAGAAGGCAAATGCGAGAGGCAAAGTGTGTGTTCTGACTCTGCTGGCAGATCCCCCAATGCAATTATGAGCCTGGCTGCCCACCCATGACAGCTCATCTGTTAGCGGGGCGAGGAGGGACGCAGGGGGGTCGTGGTGGGGTGGGAGGTCTGGGCAGGGGGGCATCTGATCCTATGCCTCATAGACGAGCAGCTCACACACAGTTCCACATGTAATCCAGCAGGTTTCATTCCACAGCAGGCCTGTGTATGGGAGTCTCCTCCCCCTGTGTGGCTGGTGTCTTGGTGACGCGTCATCCTCTCAGGTACCTGACCTGTGGTCATGGTAACCCTGAAAGGCATCGGTGTCACCTGTTTAATGACTTTTTGTCATGTATCCAGGTATCAATCTATCTTGGTAACACTTAAAACTTAATCGCAATGAAGAATCCTGTGCACCCATAATGCTGTTTCCGTAGATATCGCTTATGTAGTTAGTATGTTATTTAACCTTAATATAAAGTGTTCATTTCAACACTTTAGTGTAAAATTCCATTAGTTTTTAATTAATTTGTAAGTTAATGGCCTTGACCGAAGATATAAAATGCCTTATATCTGTGTGTAATGTAAAGTCTTGTACAGTTAAGAACAATGGAAAAAAGCCAACGGGTTTTTAATTAAAACACTGAGGGCTGTTTCTGCATCGTTGCTTTCCTCGGCTAGCGGGCCAGCGCTCCGCCACGCTGCCTGGCCAGCACCGGCCCCACGCCACCCCTACGCCACCCCCACACCACGCCACCGCCACGCCCCACCCACGCCCCAACGCCACCCCAACACCACCCCCACGCCCCCCCACGCCACCCCCACGCCACACCCCTGCGTTTCCGTAGCGCCCGCAACCCCTCCCACCGACAGCCGGGGACCCAATCATCTTGCACTTCCCCTTTGGCAACAGCCCTCCAATCAGGGATGAGTAATGACCAGGCGCGCTAGCATACAGTGATCCCAGCTTTCTAATTAGTCTTCCATTAACTTGGCCAACCTTGGCTTCCGCAGGACGCACGCTCGACACACCCGGGGGTCCCCTTCTCCTCCACCCCCAAACAGCTGCGCCGATCAGCCAATCGGAACAGGACGCTGAGGCGCCATGACTTACAGCAGGCTTATCCTCGGCTTGTGATCTGGGGTGAATTCGGTGGATTATTTCTGTTGTGTATGGAAATTGTTAGTGACTAGGTAGTTCGGTTTTTTTCTGTAAAATGAATAAAGTTTGGTCCCGTTTGAACGTGTTCTGTAGCTAGCGAAGCTCTCAGTTAGTGACACAGACAGCTCAGGGTCAGTGAAACTGGGAATTTAGCCGTTTTGGAGCAGCTCCCCTTCCCCTTACAGCCAATTATATTCCAGCGATCCTGTTCCAACCAATCGCCTTTGGCAAGGAGGGCTTCCTCTGCAAGCCGTTCCTTCCTCCTCCTCCTTATTTTGTGTCAATCAACCTCAAACTGAAACGAAAGTTCAGGCAAAAATCGGGGATACAGTT
>CAEFZP010001607.1:5000-233122 GCA_903064625.1 Mallotus villosus
TCAAACTTAAATCAAACTTCACAAAAACCCAGCCATCCCATGTGGCCCAGCCAGAGGGTAAGGTTAGTCTAGGTTCGTTTGGTTTATTTAATAGACCCACACAGTGGTGGATCCCCTGGAGGGTGAGGTTGGATCAGGTTAGTTTTGTTTATACATCTCAGTCTGTGATCTTTAACTGATGATTAGCGGAGAGCTAACAAGCTCCCCTCCTGGGCTCTGCTCCCCTTCACTCCATCATTCATCTCTACCTGTCTCTCTCTCTCCCTCTTTCTCTCTCTCTCAGTCTTCAACACATGGCTCAGGCTGTGTTTGGAGGCCCCCGTACACACACACACTGTAGGACTAATCTGAGTTGTGTCGAGGTTTGTAAGTCAGCATGCTGCGAGTCAGCATCTAGGAGTGAGGTGATGGTAGGGAGGGGGGGGGAACGGAGGGGTGAGGAGTGTGAGGTGGGAATGACGGAGGGGTGAGGGAGCAAGACAAGCTGACAGCGGTTAGGAAGGGCTGAGGGGGAGGAGGGGGGGGAGGGGGAGAGGGAGAGGGGGAGGGGGGGAGAGGGGGGAAGAGGGGGGGGACTGCCATTCTGTCACCTGCGGATCAATAGGATCAGGACACGAGCCAACCCAAACCCCACTTTCACACACACACCCTCCCCATCCACACCCCCCCTTCACACACACACAAACACACACACACACACCCTCCCATCCACACCCCCCCTTCACACACACACAGACACACAGACACACACCCTCCCCATCCACACCCACCCCTAACACACAAACACACACAACCCTCCCCTATCCACACCCCCCCTTCACACACACACAAACACACACACACCCTCCCTATCCACACCCCCCCCTTCACACACACACAAACACACACACACACACACCCTCCCCATCCACACCCCACCTTCACACACACACACACACACAGACACACACACACTCCTCCAAATCCCTGCTGCTCGCTAGCTGTCACCTGTTGCTAGCCGGAAGCTGCACTCTCTTTCTCTCTCTCACTTTATTTGTCTGTCTATACCATATTTGCTCTTCTATCTCACTCTCGCTTTCACTCTCTTTCTCTTACAGACACACTTGAACAAGCTCAAACACACACTCGTGTGGGACAGAAATACACAAACACACACACTGAGGCACACAATGTTTGATATGGTAAATAATGAGTTCCCTGGAGGCTTGTGGTTACTGCTGTACATTGTCACGCACACACAAACACGCACACATGCACACGCAAACCCACACACACACATGCACGCACAAACACACACATGCACAGCACCACCACCAGCAGACAATGATTTGAGCGTGGTTTGAAAGGAAGTGCTGTCCTGTCTCCCAGCATCACACACCTGTGTTTAGTAGAGATGTTGGTGTTATAAGACCACTACAGTGTGCTCTGCTATCATCCTTGCTCCCTTTATCGAACAGAACATCATCCGTCTGGTGTACTGCTCATGAAGATCATCATCATTGTCATTTGAGTGAGTCCTTCAGTACATCTAAACCCTCAAACATATGTGGACATGGAGCGAAACCATATTGTGTTGTTCTGGAGAACATGCCCATACTATCCAGACCTATTTTATAATACAGTCTTTTTTCGATTGCTAGATGACAATGGGCACAACTGAAGCCACATGTGCAAAACTCAAACTACAGTCTGCAAAGCAGCAGTTCATGTTGTGGACCATGCTCTAGTTAGTTTTCCATAGCTTGAACACAGTTTTCAAAACTCTACACACGTATCCCATGACTTTAACCACAATGTGCACAACTCAGGATTCAGAGCACTTTGTTCGAATGGTAAATGGACTGCATTTATATAGCGCTTTTCTACCTTAGAGGCACTCAAAGCGCTTTACAATGTATGCCTCTCATTCACCCATTCATACTCACACTCACACATACCGACGGCAGCGAGCTGCCATGCAAGGCGCCGGCCTGCCCATCGGGAGCAACTTGGGGTTCAAAGTCTTGCTCAAGGATACTTCGAACCGTCGAACCGCCAACCTGGCGATTAACAGACAACCCTCTCTACCCCCTGAGCCACAGCCGCCCCTAACTGCTATGCTAACACACTGCTGTCAAAACTGTTAACCACACATTCAAAACAAAATGGAATTCAATCTGGTGCATTTCAAACACTGCTGATTGCAATTTCAGCTGAAAGCCTTAGCAGGTGTCTTGTTTACAGTTTTTTACAATCGCTATGAAGGTTTTTTCAATACCTTTAACACGTTTTCTAAAGTCTTGACACAGTTAGCACAACATCCGTCTGTGTTGGCTATACAATTACAGTATTTTGGTTGATAGAGGGAGAAGAGTGGCAGGGAGAAAACTGTGTTCAAGCTATGAAAAACTAACTAGAGTATGGTCCACATGAACTGCTGCTGTGCAGGATAGACATCATCCAGACCCCAGGATAAACATCCTCCATACCCCAGGATAAACATAATCCATACCCCAGGATAGACATCATCCATACCCCATGATAGACATCATTCATAGCCCAGGATAGACATCATCCATACCCCAGGATAGACATCATCCATACCCCAGGATAGACATCATCCATACCCCAGGATAAACATCATCCATACCCCAGGATAGACATCATCCATACCCCAGGATAGACATCGTCCATACCCCAGGATAGACATCATCCATACCCCAGGATGTACAGAGGCAGTATAGCAATGTTCAAGGCAGTCTTCACAGATCTCTTATTAAGCTACATGTCTGTAAATTACATATTGATTTTCCCGGTGATGAAAAATGAATTAATTACATCCCCTCTCTATCGAGGAGAGGGTAAGTAATGTGCTCGGGCCACCAACGGGCCTGTGTTTAATAATGAAATCCTTTTGAAGCTCCACAGTGATTACCTTAATAGGCCAAGTGTTCACGCAGTGTTTAGAGCTATAAGTCATTTCATGCTCATATCAATTGCCATGTAAATTCTGTTAGAGCTCCAAAGCCTCCTCCAGTCTATTCATCATACGGCTGTAGAGAGGAGGAGAGCGGGAGAGGAGGAGGAAGAAAGGATGAGAGGAGAGAGGAGAGAGGATATAGAGAGAGGGAGAGGAGAGAGGAGGATAGGAGAGAGGAGAGATAGAGAGAGAGGAGAGAGGATATAGGAGAGAGGAGAGAGGAGAGAGGAGAGAGGATATGAAGGAGAGAGAGGAGAGAGGATATAGGAGAGAGGAGAGAGGAGGAGAGGAGAGAAAGGAAGTAGAGGAGAGAGGAGGAGGAGATGAGAGGGGGAGGAGGAGGAGGAGGAGAGAAAGGCATGAGAGGAGAGAAAGGGAGGAGAGAGAGGAGGAGAGAAGGTAAAGGGAGGAGGCAGGAGAAGACGGAGGAGAGGTTGAGTTTCATCATTTGAAAGTAAATAACGCCTCATCATTGTCTGGATTCGATGCAGAATGATTTAGTAGGCGCATATATCAAAACAAGCCAGGGGTTTTTCTGCTGAGGGAAGAAAATAAACGACCGCTTTTGAATCCATTATTTAGAGAATTATGTTTTACAATGAGTTTGACCTACAACAACAACAATAACAGAGCAATTTGTGAACAACACGAGCAGATCGTCTCAGGAGTCTCTGGACCGGGCCTCGTCTCAGATGCCAACTGACACCATTAATATTACAGATGACAACATATGCTGAGACTCACACATTTCTGCAGTAAAGCCCAGCCTTTTCCTCTTCTCTACCTTCCTCCCTCCTTTCACTTCTCTCTTTTGTCTTTTCATTCTACCTCACTTCTATATTCTCTCCGGTTCTCCTTCTCTATTCTCCCCTCTCTCCACTATTCCCTGCTCACCCTTCTTCCTCTCCTCTCATTCCCCTCCTCTCTCTTCTCACCCTGCCTTCTGACCATACCTCCTTCCACCTGAAGGAACAAGGATTAAAAGATAAAAAACATATTAGGTTTCTTGTGAAAGCCCCTGAGAGGAACCGTTCTTCTGTGATTACATATTAATGGCCCTCTAGGAGGTAGAGAGACTCAAAGGCAGACCATTTGTAACGAGATGGAAAACCCTGAAATATGGATGCAGTTTAACAGGTCACTGTGGCAGAGGGTAGGGAGGCTTGAGAATGCAGGGACACAAAGCACAGAGGGGACAGAGAGAAAGGAGAGTGGATGACAGAGAGAGGTGTGTGTCTGAGAGAGAGAAAGAGAGAGAGAGGGTAAGGGAGAGAACAAGAGAGGGGTGACAGGGAAAGGTGTGTGTGTGTTAAGGGTTGGGAAAAGAGAGAGAGAGAGCTGTGTGTTGGGGAGAGCCAGAGACAGGTGTGTGTGTATAGGGGTGGGGGGGGGTAAATGAGAGTGAGATAGTGAAAGATTGAGAGAGGCAGGAGGCTTTCTCTCACTGACAAGTGGAATTAGGGAGCAGCTCAAATCAGTTTATTCCTGAAGAGCCTCTCTCTTCCTTCTTTGGTGTCACTTTATGCTGCTTCCTCAGTGGGAGCTAACTCGGGCTAACCCAACAAGTGGAGGAGGCTAACTCAACAAGTGGAGGAGACTAACTCAACAAGTGGAGGAGACTAACCCAACAAGTGGAGGAGGCTAACTCAACAAGTGGAGGAGGCTAACTCAACAAGTGGAGGAGACTAACCCAACAAGTGGAGGAGGCTAACTCAACAAGTGGAGGAGACTAACCCAACAAGTGGAGGAGACTAACTCAACAAGTGGAGGAGACTAACCCAACAAGTGGAGGAGACTAACTCAACAAGTGGAGGAGACTAACCCAACAAGTGGAGGAGGCTAACTCAACAAGTGGAGGAGGCTAACTCAACAAGTGGAGGAGACTAACCCAACAAGTGGAGGAGGCTAACTCAACAAGTGGAGGAGACTAACCCAACAAGTGGAGGAGACTAACTCAACAAGTGGAGGAGACTAACCCAACAAGTGGAGGAGACTAACTCAACAAGTGGAGGAGGCTAACTCAACTAGTGAAGGAGGCTAACTCAACAAGTGGAGGAGGCTAACTCAACAAGTGGAGGAGGCTAACCCAACAAGTGGAGGAGACTAACCCAACAAGTGGAGGAGACTAACCTAACAAGTGGAGGAGACTAACTCAACAAGTGGAGGACACTAACCCAACAAGTGGAGAAGGCTAACTCAACTAGTGAAGGAGGCAAACTCAACAAGTGGAGGAGGCTAACCCAACAAATGAAGGAGACTAACCCAACAAGTGGAGGAGACTAACCCAACAAGTGGAGGAGACTAACTCAACAAGTGGAGGAGGCTAACCCAACAAGTGAAGGAGACTAACCCAACAAGTGGAGGAGACTAACCCAACAAGTGGAGGAGACTAACTCAACAAGTGGAGGAGACTAACCCAACAAGTGGAGGAGGCTAACTCAACTAGTGAAGGAGGCTAACTCAACTAGTGAAGGAGGCTAACTCAACAAGTGGAGGAGACTAATTCAACAAGTGGGGGCTAACTGTGACCCCTACTGTTTAAGCTAGAGGGGCCAACCAGGTTAACTGGGGTTACCAGCGACCTCCACCATAGGAGCTAGCTGGGGCTAACTGTGACCCCTACTATGTGAGACAGCCGGAGATAATCAAACTATCTGGGGAAAACTGAGCTAAGTACTGTGTCGACTCTCGTGCAAAACCATAATCAACTTGTCACTTCCTTCCAGCAAACAAGTAGCCTGATAATTATTTAGTTTTGTTTATTGATATTCTGTCAACATCGGTTGTAGTCCTTATTGAAAAAAAACATACCTAGGAAACACTGAACACTGATTTTCTGCCAGCCCCTCAGTGGCTTTATATTAAACAACCTTGAAACAGGTTTCAGAGCAGATACAGAGCGAAGGGAAATAATCGTGATAATAGTGACACCAGAATAAACACGCTTCGAGAGAAAGCTGGCTGCCACATCAAAAGACACAAAAAGACGAAGGCTTGCTTCCACTTTAGAACACTGTCACCACAGCTCCCTTGATTCATTAACTAGCTCATTAGGATGGGTAGCAGAGAGAGGGACGCACATACGCACACACACACACACACACATACACACACACACACACACACATACGCACACACACACCACACATACACACACACACACACACACACGGAGGGACTATATTAATTTGAAATAAATAAATCTCAGAGTGAAAAAGAGGTAGAGAGAGAGAGAGCAAAAAACAGATGGAAAGAAAGAAGCAGACACAGTAATCGATACAACCCAGACTAACTCATAAAGCTCCACACTGAGAGGAAGCTGTCAATTAGGGTGTTAACAAGTTTGTCTCAATGACCCACCCTCTCTAAGAACACCCAGGAGATGATTGGAATTCTGTCAGAGTTTCCCTTCGCCATGGCAACAGTGAGTCTTTTTGGTTCACAGAGGCTGTGGAGCAGTACCCCCCGGCCGCCATGGTAACGACACAGGTCGGTCGTGGCTGGCTACCCCCATGTTGTCTTCCTATTAGCTATTCTATTACTCAGCTGATTGGCTACCAAACACTGTATCTAAACAGGGAAATATGAACTTTACATAATCCGGGCAGGACACTTAATTTAATAGCAATCATTTTCTGTGTCACAGTGGGTGGTTTTAAAAGGCTTTGACTGACAAGGGTGGGGGTCTTGTCGACGAAGCTGAGGTCGTTGTTATGGCGATGCGTTCATTCATTTGTACACGTGCCGGAGTGGGGAGGGTGGAATAAGGATGTGAATATCTCCTGTCAAATTCCATCGCTCAGACAGAGACAGAGAAGAAAATAAGAGAGACAGAAAGAGAACAACAGAGAGGAAGAGGAAGAGAGAGAAACAGAGAGTGGGAGAGACCACGAGAGGCAGAGAAACAGAGAGTGGGAGAGACCACGAGAGAGGCAGAGAAACAGAGAGTGAGAGACCATGAGAGAGGCAGAGAAACAGAGAGTGGGTGAGACCATGAGAGAGGCAGAGAAACAGAGAGTGTGAGAGACCATGAGAGAGGCAGAGAAACAGAGAGTGGGAGAGACCATGAGAGAGGCAGAGAAACAGAGAGTGGGAGAGACCACGAGAGGCAGAGAAACAGAGAGTGTGAGAGACCACGAGAGAGGCAGAGAAACAGAGAGTGTGAGAGACCATGAGAGAGACAGAGAAACAGAGAGTGTGAGAGACCACGAGAGAGACAGAGAAACAGAGAGTGGGAGAGACCATGAGAGAGGCAGAGAAACAGAGAGTGGGAGAGACCATGAGAGAGGCAAAGAAACAGAGAGTGTGAGAGACCACGAGAGAGACAGAGAAACAGAGATAGAAAGTCACAGATAAAAGCATGCATGGCATTGTAAATGGGCATTTTTGGGTCCGGCCGTTGGCCCATGGTGGCTGTGCTAGTGAGGAGGGATGCGGGCAGGAAGAGAGACCGGGAGCCCCAGGCCCTGGAGCAGGCATGCCAGCAGAACAATGCCAGAGAAATAACAGGGATTAACTGTTGAATAAAACCATCAGCAATGCTTCACAAGTTCTGCCATGCCCCCTTCATCACACAATGCACAAAGCCCCCAATCACCTTTCCTTGGTGAAGAGCCAGAGAAGGGGCAGGGAGAAATGTGTGTGTGCATGTGTGTGTGCGTGCGTGCAATGTCACTGCCAATGTCTAAAGAATATTAAGCCTTTTCTTGTCAAGCAAATAGAAAAGAGGCAAAAAGGCCACCTGCTTAAGTGTGTGCATGTGTGTGTGTGTCTGTGTAACTGTGTATGTGTGTGTAAATGTATGTGTGTGTATGTATGTGTAAATGTCTGTGTAAGAGTGTGTTGCAGCTCTTCCCTCCAGCAGCATGAAGTTGATGGTTGTCAAGAGGGATCATCGATGTGGAGCGTAAATGAGACATGAAGAACAAACAAACGATAGCGAGGTGCCTGAGTGTGTGTATGTGTGTGTGTGTGTGTGTGCATGGGTGTGTGAGCGTGGAATGGCGTCCGTCGAGCGACGGGTATAATTTGTCAGCCAATCGTGAGCGTTAACATGTGTGTGTGTGTCTGTGTGCCATTGTGTGTCTACATCAGTGTGTGTGACAGAGTGTGTGTGCCGTCAGTGACAGGGAGCCGCTTGCTAGGCCTATCTTCCGCTTCCCTAACCTTCAAACGACATCAAGAGAGTCACCGAGGGGATGAGGCGTGGTGGACCACGGTGATTTACACCACGCTGACATGTGTGTATGTGTGTGTGTGTGTCTGGAGGGGAGGGGGGGGATTTCTGTGTGTGTGTATGTGTACCTGAGCCTTCATCTCCGTGCATGTGTATACACCTGTGTGTTTACGTGGGGCGGCTGTGGCTCAAGGGGTACAGAGGGTCGTCTGTAAATCGCAAGGTTGGCCTGTCTCTGTGCATGGGTGTGTAACTGTGTATGTACCTGCCGTATGTGTCCATGTGTGTGTAGGTGTTCAAAGTGTACTTTTATCCAGGCCCCAGTGCAGTTCGCTCGGCTGAGACATCAACTAAGTGATCCCTCCATGTATAAAGTCTTCCATCAGAAATAAAGAACTCCCAGTAAGACTTGTCAGAGGCTGTCCATCCAGGCCCAGCCCTGACAGCAGAGGACCACTCTCGGCTTTGAAACGAGACGTCTTGTTTCTTTAGTCTAAAGGATGGATTTTTCTTCAGTTCATATTAAGGTTATTCTAGGATGAGCGTGGGCCACGGAGGACTGGAGACCATCCCAGGGTGAAAGGAGAATCTGAGAGAGTCCTTCCTGTCTGTCTGACAGGAAGTGGATGAACTCTGTGTACGAGGATAGTGGAAGGAACCGCAGCTGCTTCGTGCTGCCTTCTGGACATTCTACTCTTTCCTTTTTTCTCAATTTTGTTCTTCCTCTTTCTGCGCCTCTCTTTTATTCTCTCTTTCTCTCTCTCTTTCTCTCTCTGCCTCTCTCTCTGTCTTTGCCTGTCTCTCTCTCTCTCTCTCTCTCTCTCCTCTCTCTCTCTCTCTCTCTCTTTCTCCCCCCCCCCTCTCTCTCTCTCTCTCTCTCTGTTTCTCCCTCTCTACCTGACTCAGGGGGCTGTGTTTAGCCAAAGTGAATGATTGTTTCTAGATTATTCATCACTCCAGCCTGCATGTCCCGTGGGGTGCGTGACGTGAACGCTGAGAGACCAGAGTGGTGCTGGGGAGGATGGAGCTCACCCCGACACACACACACACACACACAACCATAAGCACACACACATACACACAACCATAAGCACACACACACACAACCTTAAGCACACACACACACACACACAACCATAAGCACACACACATACACACAACCATAAGCACACACACAACCATAAGCACACACATTGACTACAGGACACACACACACGCACACACATGCATACGCACACATACAAGTTCACCCATACGACACACCAAGAACTGACACTGGACACACACACATCCCAACATATACACAAACTCTATCACCTCCCCTAATTTAAGTCTAAGGACCCGCCTTCGGTGCCGGATTGGCTGGTCTGATTCCCCTGGTTTGCTACAGAACACACACACACCCAACACACACACAACTAGGGGGAAATTGGTAAGGAGGAGAAGACAGGTTTAGGGAGGGATATAATGTGGTTTTGGGCAAAAATCTTGTTGCCATTGAATATCTGTCACTTTGCAGGTCAGAGCAGATTCCCAGGAGGAGTCTTCAAGCTGCACAGAGCCACGAGCCTCATCAGAAAGCAAGCCTGCGTTACAGCTATACTGGCCCAGTATAGCTGTACTCACAGGTCAATCTAGGGGGTGTGGGATTGTGGTTTTCAGATGTTTGGTTAAAGCATTGTATTTATAATGAATAGGGAATGAAATGGATGCTGAAGAAGATATACATTTTAGTCACAGTAAAGGGAAGTAATAGAGATTAATCTGGAGCTGCCTGTGATATTGTTCTAGATGTATAATTATGATTTCTACATTTCTAAGCTCCTTGATCAGGAACATTTATATAATGCAACTGTCCCTGTCCCTGTCCCTGTCCCTGTCCCTGTCCCTGTCCCTGTCCCTGTCCCTGTCCCTGTCCCTGTCCCTGTCCCTGTCCCTGTCCCTGTCCCTGCCTGTCCCTGTCCCTGTCCCTGTCCCTGTCCCTGTCCCTGTCCCTGTCCCTGTCCCTGTCCCTGTCCCTGTCCCTGTCCCTGTCCCTGTCCCTGTCCCTGTCCCTGTCCCTGTCCCTGTCCCTGTCCCGTCCCTGTCCCTGTCCCTGTCTCTCTCTGTCCCTGTCCCTGTCCCTGTCCCTGTCCCTGTCCCTGTCCCTGTCCCTGTCCCTGTCCCTCCCGTCCCTGTCCCTGTCCCTGTCTCTGTCTCTGTCTCTGTCCCTGTCCCTGTCCCTGTCCCTGTCTCTGTCCCTGTCCCTGTCCCTGTCCCTGAACCCCATGGCCAGAGAGACGGGGGAGGGGAGGACACTAGGGAACACATGATTCTAAGAAACCATGACAGTAATGGCGCATCAATCAGCCGGATATAAATGACCCTACAAGACCATTAGCCTGGTGTTCCCAGCCTCCTTTACGTCCTTTGTGGGGCAGCTAGCTGTACTGTACCTGAGGCTAGCAGAGGCAGAGAGAGAGGCTAGGTCTGATACGTCTAGGTAGGGTTAGCTAGGGCTAGATAGGGTGTCTGTTGTTATCTTCAAGCTCTGAAAGCAGATAGTGAGGGTTAGCGAGAGGCTAGTATGGGTTAGAAAAGGGTCTAGTTTGTTTGTGACTCCTTACCAGAGAGGTGAAGATGTAGGTGTAGTAGACAGACAGCATCCCCAGCTCTGATGCCTGCACAGAGACAGAAGGACAGACAGAGAGAGAAAGAGAGCATAGGGTTAAGCAACGGTAGAGGAGTGACCCCCCCAAGTAGAGAAAGTAAGAGTGGGGACAAAAAAGGAGAGGTGGAGAAGGTCAGTGATGTTCCTCCTCGATTACATGCCAGCAGATCAAATCCTACTCTTGATTCAAAGCGACACATCCTTATCTAATGATCTCTCTCCACGGGGAGATTAATAAGGAGATCTGTCTGTATGCAGCACCACACTGTACCATTTCATTAAACTCAAAGTCACAGTAGGAGACAGTTTGTGAAGGACACGGCAGGAACTTCTGCCCGTTTTATGTAAATATTAGGAGGCTTTCACGGAGCTATCGACCTGATGCTTATGTGGATTTATTTGCATAAGGTAAGTGCTCCACGTCAGGTTCTCAGAGAAGGCTGTTTGTGTGTGTGTGTGTGTGTGTGAAAGAGAGACAGAGAATGTTTGTGTGTGTGAAAGAGAGAGAGAACGAGAGAGACAGATAGAGAGAGAGAATGCGGGTTTGTGTGTGTGAATGAGTGAGAGAGAGAGCAAGAGAGAGAATGCGTGTGTGTGTGTGTGTGTGTGTGTGTCTGTGTGTGTGTGTGGATGGGTTGGTGGGTGGGTGGACATAAAAAGCCAGTGGCAGTTGGTGTTCCCAGGTGTTGAGTTTAGGTGCCAGAGTCGCTGGCGCCCTAGCTCTGGTCTCCAAAGTAACATAGTCACAACGCATATATTTTATTCCAACAATCAAAGCTGCAGAAAAATCAGCCCTGCATAGTGTGTGTGTGTAATTTTGTGAGTATATGTTTGCTCCAGTCATGGTAAAAGGACAGTTATTTGTCAGTAACAACCTGTTAAAACCGCTTTTTGTTCAATTGTCACTCTTAAAATAGGATGGGAAATATCTGTGGACGCTTTGTATGTAAAACTGCGTTTGTGAACGCAACGCAACTGTCAAAACTGTAATGACAGTGTACACCTATGCACTTAACTAAACAACTCTCCTGGGTTCTAGCAGATTCAACCCACAATGAAGGACAGGAAAAGATACACTTCCAGAATTCTGCCTTCCATGGTCGTATTAGAACAACTTTGTTTTGGGCCTTAAAGCCTCGAGACAATCGGCTAGCTAGACAGTGCAAACGACCTGGGATCACAGGTTACAGGGACAACGTGTATTTCAATATTACATCTCTGTTGTTGTTGGAACTCTTTGTTTTTGTTTTTTACTATGTCGGCGTTCTGTCTGGGTCACGTGGAAGATACTCCTTGACAAGCTCGGCAGCCATCAGTCTTCCTACTTCCTACTTCCTACTTGGTGATTTGGCCAATCACAGGTGGGGATGACTCCCACATTGAGTGCTGAACACACAAACACAATGTGTACACAAACATACACTCCAACCATGGTCTGATTGGCACTTTACTGAATATGTAAGGAGGAAATAAAAAACAAAACACAGAGAGATGGAGAGAGAGATGGAAATAAAGAGATGGAGAAAGACAGAGAAGGAGAGAGTGAGACAGACAGAGAGAGAGAGTGGGTATGTGTCTTCCAGAAGCAGAGGTAATTGGCCTAACTCTGGTGGGTGGATGCTTGGGGCAGCTGACCGCGTCATCAAACCTCCTGATTGGCAAACACACTGGCACACATCCTCCACGACAACATGTTAGAGCTATGACAAGGAAAGAAGGAAAACGAGTTGATGAATAGAGAACATGTGAGAGAGAGAGAGAGAGAGAGAGAGAGAGAGAGAGAGAGAGAGAGAGAGAGAGATAGAGAGAGAGAGAAAGAGCGAGAGAGAGAGAGAGAGATAGAGAGAGAGAGAGAGAGAGAGAGATAGAGAGAGAGAGAGAGAGAGACATAGCGATCGCTAGAGAGAGCTAGATCGAGATAGCGCTCTACAAACCCCGTGGGACGTCCTAGCTCAGACAGATTGTGAGAGATGATGGGTACCCCACCTTTGTGTACGTGCTATAAACCCATGTCGGGCGCTAGCCAGCATCGTGTAGGGCGCTAGAAACCCTAGAGAGAGAGAGATATACTTCAAGCTCCCGCTGGTCTCTCACTGGGGTTCCCATGGCAACGGGATGCCCAATGTTAGTCCAGAGAGATTGTGATCAATGAGAGAAAAGAAAAAAAGAAAGAAAGGAGGGAGGCAAAATATAGACAGATATAGAAATATATGCAAAAAAGAAAGAAAAAGAAAACAATTCAAACTACCTCTATAGAAACATATCGCTCATGACAAATCACGTACTACAGGCGTGTAAAAAGAATCCAGAGATGAACACCCAGCAAGATCCCCTGTGTTTCCCTCACTCCTATCCTAAAGAAACTCATCCTGTGTGATACGACAACAAACAAACATGTTCACAAACAGCCAGCTAGATGATCCATTACAGTCATTAAGCCAAGCCAGGCGGCCCACACCCCCCCATCCAACACTGTCTACAAAGAGTCATGAATCCAGTCTAATGAATAGCTTTTGTGTCGTACTGCTGGCCCTCCATCACAGAAGAAGAAGAATATATCTCCTCCTCCAGGAGGGCACCATGTAATGTACTTATCTCTAATCAGACCTTCTTCTCCTCTGGGCAAGCTTACTCTCCACGGTCCCCTCCTGAACCCTGCCTATGTGCAGCAGAGGTGGTTCAGGAACAAGGCTGGTTTGATGAGAAGCTCTGCCCTGTGAGAGACACACCTGGTTGTCACCTTTGGTCTAGTGGCAAGTCTCTTGGGGCAGTATTAAAATCCAACGTACCTTATCGTTGTTTTGTTTGTTTATGTATTCAACATTTGTGCAGTATTTTTTTCATTTGTGTATTTCATTCTGCAAGGAGTATGCCGTCACCCATGCTAGGGTTCCAATTACATCGATATTTTTGATTTGATCATTGTTAATTGTTGTTGCATGTTTTGTTATTTGTTCCGTTGGGGAGCTTGCTGTACAATGCGTGTTCTGGGCAGAGCCAGGGATGCTGCAGGTCACACCCTCTGGATGCTGCAGGTCACACCCTCGGATGCTGCAGGTCACACCCTCTGGGCCCCAGGAGGATTGAGACTGGGCTCATCACTGAAGGACGGAACGGCTGTGACAAGACTGATAAGAGGGCCTCCTTACAGTAATATGGCCTTACAGTAATATGGCCTTACAGTAATATGGCCTTACAGTAATATGGCCTGCACAGTAATATGGCCTGCACAGTAATATGGCCTGCACAGGGACAACATAATATTCTCCAATTGATGTCCATTAGCCCTGAAGACTGGCTGTTCTATGTGCCGTCTAAAAAGGTTGTATAATAGTCTTAATACTAAAACATCAAGTAACAAAAGTGGAGACTGTTATAATCAAATTCAAACCTTCTCTTGACTCTGGGTTTGATTAGAGGCCCTGGTCTATATTATTGAGCAGGAGCAAACCAAGATCTCTAATGGTAAATGGACTGCATTTATATAGCGCGTTTTTCTACGTTAGTGTTTCACAATTTTTTGCCTCTCATTCACCCCGTTTATACTGACGGTGGCAGAGCCTCCGTGCAAAGCGCTGGCCTGCCCATCAGGAGCAACTTGGGGTTCAGAGTCTGATCAAGGATACTTCGGCACATGACCTTGGAGGAGTCGGGGATCACACACCGCCAACCTTGCGATTAACAGCCGCATCTCTCTACCCCCCTGAGTAATAGCCGCCCACAAAGCTAATCTAGACGATGGTCCTCTAACACAGATTATTGAGCAGACACAGGAGCAGACACAGGAGCAGACACAGGAGCAGACACAGGAGCAGACACAGGAACAGACACAGGAGCAGACACAGGAGCAGACAAAGGAGCAGACACAGGAGCAGACACAGGAACAGACACAGGAGCAGACACAGGAGCAGACACAGGAACAGACACAGGAGCAGACACAGGAGCAGACACAGAGCAGACAAAGGAGCAGACACAGGAGCAGA
Organism: Mallotus villosus; assembly: GCA_903064625.1. NCBI lineage: Eukaryota > Metazoa > Chordata > Actinopteri > Osmeriformes > Salangidae > Mallotus > Mallotus villosus. The sequence goes on from CAEFZP010001607.1 coordinate 19,769, forward strand.
CACAGGAGCAGACACAGGAACAGACACAGGAGCAGACACAGGAGCAGACAAAGGAGCAGACACAGGAGCAGACAAAGGAGCAGACACAGGAGCAGACACAGGAACAGACACAGGAGCAGACACAGGAGCAGACAAAGGAGCAGACACAGGAGCAGACACAGGAGCAGACACAGGAGCAGACACAGAGCAGACACAGGAGCAACACAGGAGCAGACACAGGAGCAGACACAGGAGCAGACACAGGAGCAGACACGGAGCAGACACAGGAGCAGACACAGGAGCAGACACACGAGCAGACACAGGAACAGACACAGGAGCAGACACAGGAGCAGACACAGGAGCAACACAGGAGCAGACACAGGAGCACACAGGACAGACCAGGAGCAGACTGGGCACCGCTCACACTCACCCTCTCCAGGATGATGTGGGACATGGTGGCGTTGGCATCCACAATAATGGTGGCCGTCTTGTCATCCCGAATCTCCTTCAGGAGGGGGGTGGGGTCATTGCTGTCGTCTAGCATGCGCACCGACAGTGTTTCCTTGGAGATGAGGAACTGGCGCAGCAGGCGTTCCAGGTTCAATAAGCCTACAGTGAGACAGGTGCAGAGCAGTGAGACCAGTGCAGAGCAGTGAGACAGGTACATGACAGAGAGACAGGTGCAGAGCAGTGAGACAGGTACAGGACAGTGAGACAGGTACAGGAGCAGACAGACAGGTAAAGGACCAGAGAGATGGGACCCTATACAGACACAGAAACATAGAAACTGAGACAGTGACAGATTTTGGGGAGATTAAGTGAGACAGATAGTGTCAGTATTCCGAAGCCAGACTTGTCCATGACAGACTGTCATGGAAAATGTATAATAAAAGTATAAATAAAAAATAATAATAATTTAAGACAGATATCGACACAAAGGTCCTTCTTGAAAATTAAAAAGAACAGTTACAACCATTAAAACAAATTGAAAACTGCCCTTTTCATACCCTTCAAGCAACACATAAAAATGTCTTATTACTCAGCCAGAAAAAAATAGATTTTTTAACACCCTTTATTGTCATTCATTAAAATAATTTCCATTGAAAACACTTTGGCTGAATTCCTCTAATGGCCCCAATTGCTGGTTATTATCAGATAAAGGAGCTGTCTTCTGTCTGACCCTTGGGATTCACAAGTGAAGACAGGCTAATGACTCATCTGAACTGATCAATACATCTCTCCCTCGTCTCTAACCCCGACCCTCTTACTCTGCTTCCATAGAAGCCCTCAGGGTGCTGCACAGAGAATGATGACAGCATGACTGAGACCCCAGACCTCTGTACGCTGTAGGGAGAACACTTCCTTCCTGTCTGCCTCTCCAACTCCTTCCCTTTCTCTCTCTTTCTTTCTTGTGCTACCTCTCTCTCTCTTTCTCTCTCACATTTGGTCTCTCCCTCTTCCTTTTTGTCTTTATGTCTTTCTCCCTCTCCTTATCGCCCTCCCTCCCTCTCGCCCTCTCTCCCTCTCTCCCTCTCTCCCTCTCTCCCCTCTCTCCCTCTCCTTATCGCCCTCCCTCCCTCTCTCCCTCTCTCCCTCTCTCCCTCTCCCCCTCTCTCCCTCTCCTTATCGCCCTCCCTCCCTCTCTCCCTCTCTCCCTTTCTGCCTATCTCCCTCCCTCTCTCCCTCTCTCCCTGTCTCCCTGTCTCCCTCTCTCCCTCCCTCCCTCCTCCTCCCACCCTCCCTCCCTCTTTCACTTTGTCTCCAGCTGGCTCAGTGTCTTCAGCTGTCATATCAACCTCTCTGTTCTGTAGTTGTTCCGCATGTCTTTGATGAGCTTCAACCAACCCCCCCCCTCCTCCCCCCCTCTCCCCCCTCTCCTCCCCCCCTCTCCCTCTCCTCTTCCATCTCCAGACCTCCTTGCATGACATTGCATGCAATTTCACATTGGGTTCGCTACATTAGACCGTACACTGCTCTGAGCACAGCTGGAATTTCTACCTGCTGCTGGTCCCTTGATACACACACACACACACACACACACACACACACACAATGTATCTCTGTTTAAAACACACACACACACCGACAGACTGCAGAAGTTACAGGGGATTCAACCCTCTGGTGTTCTGATGTGTGTGTGTGTGCAGATGTGTGTGTGCTGATGTTTTGCATCTGGTCATGCTCTTCCATCTCCCTTAATCAACGGGCCAGAACCCATGCCGAATACTGAGTTGCCTGTCTGAACTGAGCACAGCAGGGCTCCATTTAAATGTCTGTGTGCCAAGTCCTTTGTAGTCCCTATGGCTGCCTAAATGTATGCAGCAACAGTCTGTGTGTGTGTGTGTGTGTGTGTGTGTGGTGTGTGTGTGTGTGTGTATTCTATGTGTGTGTGTGTGTGTGTGTGTGTGTGTGAAGTCCTGTGAAGTGACTGTGTCTGCCAACCTCTGTGCCTCTGTACAAGCAGCCGTGGAGGTGTGTGTGTCTGATTGGCATGGCCCACACACACCTGCAGCCTCTCTCTCTGTCTCTCTCTCTCTCGCTCTCTCTCTCTCTCAGACAGACAGGCTAAAGCAGCTCCTGTCATTCAGGGCAGACAGCCAGTCATTTCTCTTTCACACACCCCGTCACCTCACAGGCAGCACTCACAAAGCCCCTCCGCACTCTTATGCACACACGCACGCACACACGCACACACACACAGAGCAAACACTGACTCCTATTGATAAACATTGTCTGCTCCCCCTTGCTCCACCTCCTCCTCATCACTTTCACGATCATCGTCACCATCACTATCACCATCGCTTTTTTCATTCTCATCCTCCTCATCCTCCTCATCTTCATCCCCTCACCCCAGCTGTGTTTCCAGAAACAGGAAGCAGTAAACCAGTCCTCTTCCTTTGCCATTTTTTAGTACAGATTATATTTATGGCTGATCAAACATTCAAGCATAGTTGTCAGCAGGTGTATTGTAGACCCTGGGACAAGCTACCTGCCTGGTCTAAAAGCACAAATCTAAAGTATGGTCATGTTGAATATATTTTTGGATATAGTTTTGATGTCAAGTCACTGTACAGTAAGATACTATACAAGGTGAATGCATTCCTCTAGAGTCTAGATCCTTCTGAGGAGGTGTGGATGGAGGTGAAGTTTATAAACGTACATCCTTCTCAGGATCTGTGTCCTCTCTCCTTCGACCCACTTAACCTCAGCCCCAGCCTCAGCCCCAGCCTCAACCCAAGCCTCAACCCAAGCCTCAGCCCCAGCCCCAGCCACCGATGGTCGTGTTGAGGAGTCTGCCAAGTTCCATTAGGCTGCTAGAAAGATGGTGATTAATGATGTTCTGGTAAGGGCTGGCTGGAGGGGCAGTCCAGGTGCAGGAAAACAGGGGCTGGAGATGAGGCTAGGGCTGGGGCTGGGGCTGGGACAGAGGGCGAGGATCGGAGGGGTATTGGATAAAGGGGGGCTGAGACCTGCTACTAAGGCTCATCCATCATATCTCATCTTTTTTTCTCCTCCCTCTCCTCCCCTACTTCACCCCCCCATCCCTATCTTCCTCCTCTTCCTCCCCTTTTCCTCCTTGTCCTCCAATTCTCCCTCCTCCCCCTCCCCCCTCCTCCACCCTCTCCTCCCCCTCCCCCCTCCTCCTCCCCATCCTCCTCCCCCTCCTCCCCCTTCCCCTGCTCCTCCCCCTCCTCCTCCCCTGCCTCCCCCTCCTCCTCCTCCCCCCTCCTCCACCCTCTCCTCCCCTGCCTCCCTCTCCTCCTCAGCAGTAGTCATCAGATGATGAAGAGGTCACCCTCGTTCCCTGCAGCCTGGTATTTCCTGCTCCCACACATGATTCCAGCACAGTCAGCTTCTACCCCCCATCCTCCTTTTCTCAATCCCTCTTCCCTCTATCCCACCCTCATCCTTCCATCTTCCATCCTTCTTTATTATATTCATCCTTCCCTCGTTTGCCTCTCTGTCTTCCAACGACGATATTGTGTAAGCTAAGAAAGCAAGTCCCTGTTTTGTAGCTTTACAGGTCTTTTACAGTCTTCATTGGATTTATTTGACTGTTTTGTGTGCGTGTTGCAAATTTAGAGTGACAGGTATCCTACTTCACAGCAAGTCTCAGCCCTTATCGATCTGTTTGAGTTCACACTTAAAACTGCACCACACACACACTCTCGTAAACAGGTTCCCCCCCACCCACCATGCACACACTCGTAAACAAATACACAAAGACCCACACACACGTAGACAAGCACACAGTCAAACACACACACACACACACACACTCGTAAACAAGTACACACACACTCTCTAACACACACGCGCACACACATTCAGAAGACGAAAGGGCCTGCAGCCAGTCATGTGACACATTTTCTGAAGTTTAATGGAATGGTTCTGGCCTGGGATCCAGGGCTGCTGTCCCCGCCCATATCTCAGCTGCTGCAGCAGAGGCAGGCCAGGTGTCTGGGGGCTGCCTGGCAGCATGGCCTGGAAACCAGACATCCAGCAGGGAGAGAACACACTTCCAGACCTGCAGCTCCTCATCTGCATCCAGCCCTCAGTCTGACTCACCACCTGTCTATCACATCCTCTCTAGTCTATCACATCCTCTCTAGTAGACACCTGTCAGCTTGTACATCAAAGATTGTGTGTGCGTGTCTGAGTTAGCATTTGCACAAGTGTGTTTGTATCTATGTTTCTTCTCTTGTGTGTGTGTGTGTGTGTGTGTGTATGTGTGTAAAGGCACAGGTGTGTGTGTGCGGGCACTCATGTGTATGAGTGTGTGTTCATTAGCACATGTGTGTGTGTGTGTGTGTAAGGGTGTGTGCACTCACAGTCATCCTGTGCGCAGATGAGGCAAGCAGTCGTGGTGTTGAAGAAGGTGAGCAGGCCAGCCACGGCCAGGCTGATGTCTGTGTTGGTGGGCCTCAGGTCCAGGGTGGTGAACCTGGGGAAACTGGACCTTCAGGATGTCCTCTGGAGCCACCTTCACATACGGCACCTGGCCAGGGACAAACAGAGCAGAAGTCAGGTGAGTTGGATGACTAAAACGTGTTTGTCAGCATGTGCCACTGACCACCCCCCACACTGCCACACACACCACACATACCACCACCCACCCACTCACACCCCCCTCTCCCTGCCCACTCGCCCCCTCTCATCCCCACTCTCCCCCCTCCCCTCCCACTCACACCCCCCCTCTCCCTGCCCACTTGCAGCCCCCTCTCCCTGCCCACTCACCCCCCTCTCCCTGCCCACTCACACCCCCCTCTCCCTGCCCCACTCGCCCCCTCTCCCTGCACACCCCCCCCTCTCCCTCCCCTCACTCTCCCTGCACACCCCCCTCCTCTCCTCGCCCCCCCTCTCCCTTCCCACTCTCACCCCCCCTCTCCCTGCCCACTCCCCCCCCTCTCCCTCCCACTCCCACTCTCCCTCTCACTCGCCCCTCTCCCTCCCCTCTCCCCCCTCTCCCTGCCCTCCCACCCCGCCCTCCCCTGCCCACTCCACTCTCTCTCTGCCCACTCGCACCCCCCCTCTCCCTTCCCCCGGTCGCTCTCCCTTCCCACTCGCCCCCCTCTCCCTGCCCCACTCACACCCCCCCTCTCTCTTCCCACTCGCCCCCCCTCTCTGCCCACTCACACCCCCCCTCTCCCTGCCCAGTCGCTCGCCCCTCTCCCTGCCGCACTCCCCCCTCTCCCTGCCCACTCACACCCCCCTCTCTCCCTGCCCACTTCAGCCCCTCTCCCTCCCACTCACACCCCCCCTCTCCTGCCCCCTCACGCACCCCCCTCTCCCTGCCCCACTCAGCCCCCTCTCCCTGCCCACTCACCCCCCCCTCTCCCTTCCCCCTCACACCCCCCTCTCCCTGCCCACTCACCCCCCCCCTCTCCCTTCCCACTCGCACCCCCCCTCTCCCCCTGCCCACACAACACAAGCTGCAGGAGTCGTTTGAAGACTCGCGTGTGTACAGACTTTCACGAGAGAGGAGAGGGGGTGAGAGATAAAAAAGAGAGAGAAGAAGAGGAGGCGTTTAGAGGAACAAGTGATCATTATATTCTCATCAGCCTAATTAGAAGCCTCCTCTATCTGAGAGTCTTGTTAATAATTCAGACTCTTCCTCAGACAGCAGCTGAGTTAACACTATACCCCCGAAAGGACCCGATAAATGAAAACTGAAAACTGCTTCTCTATTGATTCTGGACGTAAACATTACTCGTGTGGCTGTTCTGTTAGCGTGTGTGTGTGTGCCTGTGTGTGTGCCTGTACGGGGTGTGGGCCTGTGCGTATGTGAGAGTGTGTCCATGTGTGTGTGTGTGTGCGAGGAGACTTGCAGTCAGCCAGGTATTGCTGTGTCAGCGGCAGTAGTTAACAATCACTCAGAGGTGATCCCAGTGATTCCCCAGTTCAGCCTGCTGAGAGCAGGGAGAGGAGGCCTCTCAGTGGAAGCTCTCCCCATCGGCTGCTTCCAGGGACTCCAGTTCATCTGTGCCTGCTTGGGGACCCGCGCGCCAACAGCAGGCTCTAATGAGACACAACGTCTCGCCTCCACAGGTCCTACCAGCACTCCGACACCAGCACTCCAGGAGGGAGAAGAGCAGCAGTCATCTCCGTCTCTCTATCCCCTTCTGATGGGGTGAGGCAGGGGCGTGTCGGGACTGTGGAGTGGGAGAGGGGGTGAGGTGGGGGGGGAGCGCTTCGGGACTGTGATGAGAGGGGGTGAGTGGGGGGGGATAGAGAGAGAGAGAGAGAGAGAGAGAGTGAGAGACTAAGAGTGAGGAGAGTGATAGATGCAGAACCATGATGGGAGAGTCAGAGAGAGGAAGAGATCGAGAATGAAAGATAGAAAAGCACAAGAGAGGGACAGAGAGTGAGAGCAGGGAGAGGAAGGGAAAGGAAGAGAGAGAGAGAAAGAAAGAGAGAGGAGGAGGGGGGGCAGATAAATAGGCATGAGACAAGAGGAGAGTATGGCGGGAGGAGAGAGAGGGGAGCTAAAGAATGACATGAGGGGGTCGTGGCTGTTCTGGGAGGGTGGTGGGATATGGTGGTGGTGGTTGTGGGGGGTATGGTGGTGGTGGTTGTGGGGGGTATGGTGGAGGAGAGAGGAGAGAGGGGGGGGGTGACAGGGCTCCTGGAGGGCCTGGTGGGACCAGGGGAAGAGCCTCTTCATCACGGCAGATTGCCTGTCGGTACGACTTCACGCCGCCATACATCGCCCCCGCCATCCTGGTCCCAGGCCCTCCAGGAGCCCCCAATTGGTTCTCCATGGCTGGCCGTGGTGCTGAGACAGGGTCCCCTGGCCCCTGGATAGATGGAGGAGCCACCACAAGTGACAGCTGGGCTTGAGATGACACTCTGTCCTGTTTTCTCTTCTCTTCTTCTCCTCCCCTCATCTCTCTTCCATCCTCCTCCTCGCCTCTCCTCCCCTCAATCTCCTCTTCCATCTCTTCTCCCCTCTCTCTGCTCTCTTCCAGCTCTCCTCTCCTCCCCTCTCTCTCCAGCTCTCCTCCCCCCTCTCCTCTCCTCTCCTCTCCTCTCCTCTCCTCTCCTCTCCTCTCCTCTCCTCTCCTCTCCTCCTCTCTCCTCTCCTCTCCTCTCCTCCTCTCCTCTCCTCTCCTCTCCTCTCCTCTCCTCTTCCTCTCCTCTCCTCTCCTCTGTCTTCCATCTCTCCACTCCTCCCCTCTCTCTTCCAGCTCTCCTCCCCTCTCTCCTCTCTTCTCCTGTCCCCCCAGCGAGCGGGGAGACCTGCCTGTAGTGTAATAACCGGGACACGCTGGGGAGACGGAGCTCGGCTGCCCTCTCTCTTTCTTTTCTTCTCTTTTCTTCTTTCCTCAGATTGGCACGCACATGCCTTACTCTCACACACACACACGTACACACCCACACACGTACACACACCCACACACACACACAGAATCAACTGAACCAGTCTCCCTCATCAACAGTCAGAGCCGGCAGTCATTTAAAAGGTAAAATGTCAGAGTTCCACACATGAAAGACTCATTTCAGGTATTTCTGCAGATCACAGAGAGAGCAGGACGTGTTGAAGTTAATGAAAGGTCTTCGCTGCACAGAGTGGGTGGTCTGCCTGGGCTACAATACAGCTGTGTCTGACTGCAGAGTTAAGCAGGCAGAGTTAAGCAGGCCGCTAATGAACCTGCCCCCAGAAACAGACACTAACATCGTGACGGCCTCTCAGAGTCACCATCTCACAGACAGAGCTGCTAATGTCGAAGGGTTGGAGAGATAAAGAGAGAGAGGGGCGGAGAGAGAGAGGGGCGGAGAGAGAGAGAGAGAGAGAGAGAGAGAGAGAGAGAGAGAGAGAGAGAGAGAAAGAGAGAGAGAAACAGAGAGAAACAGAGAGATAGAGGGAGAGACAGACATACAGACACAAATAGATAGTGTTATTGTGTGTAAGTGCGTGTGTGTGTGTGTATGTGTGTGTGTGTGGCCTCCTGGCTTCCTGTAGCGTGACAGAGAGCCTGTCAGGTATGCAGACAGAGGCTTGACAGGTGTTTAATGAGGAAACTCCACACAGGCCACAGGCTGTGTATAGCACACATCAACACATACACCTACACTAAGGTACACCCACACACACATGCACGCACATACATGTGCACAGACAAACACACCAACGCACACACACACACTGCATGAGGTTTGATGTATGAATATCCTACATATAATAGTAAGTGCATGTAGTATTGAAGTATAACTGGTCCTCTGATTCCCAGTCCTGAGGAGTGATGCACCTGCGTTGTCAGTGTGCCTGTGTGCCCAGCTCGTCTGCGTGTGCCAGGAGGACCAGAGCTGCTTCCTCCCCCTGTTTCCTGTCTGATGGCTTTTCCCTGGAGCCCCTTTCACGTCCTGACACTGATGTCAGCCATAAAACACTTCAACATCCCATCCAACACCTCTCTTTAAGCTCTCTGTTAGTGGATTTGGAGTCTCACCCCACACAACCCTTTAATTCTGTCTACACTCCCTGTCCCCTCTCTCTATCTTTCCCCAGGCAAATCTCTCTCAAACTATCTAACTCTCTGCCCCTCCATCAGGGCAGGCATGAGAGTTCATTTCCTCCGTCCGTGCTGCCAGAGCCCCCTGATGTGCCCCACACACACACACACACACACACGATGCAATGTGTGTGTACAGGAAGATGGCAGGCCCTGAGACCATATGGTCATTGACTATAATAAGCAGTTACATCTGGCCTCCCCAGCCTGGGCGAGCCGGCAGGGCTAAACTCATGTTTAATGAAACAGCATCCGTGCTTTATGGAGGCCAGCGTGTCAGCACTGACGGATGCTGTCCTTTGTTGAAGGGAAGTAAAACATTAGGTGTGTGTCACACACGTTGGCCGGCCCCCTCACATCAACACACCTTGACCCGCTGGTAATTAACACACAGCGGAACAGACTGCAGGAGCCCAGGGCTGACCAAACACGCAGGGGGAGGGACGCCAGGTGGACTGCAGCCAATCACGCTGTGGCAGACTATAGCTTATGGCCAATGGCCTTTGCCAGAGGACAGAGCGGTGAGGCTGGAAAGGGGAGACAGCCAATCGGATGGTGGCACATAGAGGTGGGTCCACGTCCAACCACAGGACGGAGGGGTGTAGGGTCAGCCAGCTGCGGCCAATCACAGGGCAGAGGACTGGGGTTGAAGGGAAGGTTGGCTGGTGACTGTGACAGACCAGATGTCCTAAAGAATGCAGCCCATCAGTCAGACTGGCAGAGAGAAAAAGAGGAGAGGAGAGAAGAGGTACAAAAAGAGAAGGAGGGGAGGGGAATGAAGAGAGGACACCGAGAGGATGGAAGGTGGGGAACGGGGAGGAAAGGAAGAGAGGAGAGGAGGGGAGAGGACATAGAGGACCACTGCTTAAACTGACAAGCACCAACTGAGCAACACCGAGTTGAGATGACAGCTACAACAGAGCACCAAGTTGAAACCGGGAATATCTGTGTTTCAACATCCATTTGCACATTTTCTTCTCTGCTCTTCATGCATGACTATGTTTAGCCTCTGGTCTGCACCTCTCTGTCACCAATTGTCTGTAGGAGGGGGATCCCTTACTGAATTGCTCCTCCCAAGGTTTCTTATATTTCTCAATGAGTTCCTGGGAGTGTTTCCTTGTCTTCCTCGAGGGTTTAGGTTGCCTGAGGGGCTGTTATGTGGTTGGATGTGAGGCCCTCTATGACATTGCTTGTAAAAAGGGTTATTCAAATACAGATTTGATAGAGACGAGGCCGAGAGGAGAAGAGAGGCGAGCATGAGAGTGGGATGGAGAAGAGAGTCGACCCCTCAGTGCCATTCAGAAGACGAGGACACAGACGGCCCTCCACATCTCTGTCTCACTGATCACGCTCTTCCTCGAAGGGCCGACCTTTCTCTCCTCTTTGTGCCCTCTCTCTCGCTCTCGCTCTCGCTCTCGCTCTCTCGTCTCCTCTCTCTCTCTCTCTGCTCTCTCTCTCTCTTATTGTATCTCGTCTCTCTCTCTTCTCTCTCCTTCTCCCTTTATGTATCTCTTTCCCTCTCTGTTGCTGAGACTTCCTCTATCTTTGTCTATGTTCTCCCTCTCTCTCTCCCTCTCTCTCTCTCTCTCCTCTCTCTCTCTCTCTCTCTCTCTCTCTCTCTCTCTCTACCCCCGTCCAACCCTCCAAAGTGGCTGTGTTTCCAGAGGGAGAGACAGTTGGAGGCCCCCAGCCTGTGTTGGCCCAGAGGGTGTCCTGATAGGCCGGCCCGCTGAGTTCGATGGAGAGAGACAGAGATACATGGACTCTGTCTCTGACTATGGCGATGGCTCTATCTACTGCAATCTACCGGATTGTACCTCGATGTACATCCTAGGAATTCAGCTTGTCTGTGCTGGTTCAGCTTTTCTCTTTCTCTCCCTCTCCCTTTCTTTCTTTTTCTCTCTTTTGGCCTCTTCTCTCTCTTTGTTTCTCTCTCTTTCTTCTCTCTCTCCCTCTCTCTGCATCCACCCCACGTAGTTGTCCACAGCTCACTTTGACAAACACAAACCAGGTCCATGGTCTCTCATTAGACCACAAAACACCACCTTCAATCTCCCTTTCCGGCTGCTTGTTAATCAAACCCTCCGTTTGATCTGAAGAGGAGAGCGATGGCGATTACCCAAACCCTGACAAGCACGTAAACAATCCAGTGTTTAGCAGCGAGGAGATTGAGGACGTGTGAAACGAGTGTGTTTCGTGGCGGCTGTTAAAAGAATGATGCAGAGACAGCGCTTCCATTCAGCTGTGCACCTGATTGGAGCAGGGCTGGGGGAGAGTTGGTTCGAATCGTATCACCTCACCGCCCCAAACAAAGAGAGGCCACTCTGACATGGAGCAGCGCATGACAAAGCAACAATGGAACGTGGAAGACAGACAATTTGCATATGTATAATGACGGCAGACAGATAAACACAATTTGCGGAATTGAATTCATCACTGGTCCAATCATGCAGACACAAACACGTGCAAACACACAGAAGCACATACACAAACGCACACACACAGAGTAAGGGAGCTTGTATGATGATGACATACCAATTGCATGCAAAGGTGAGGGCTGCAAGGGTGTGTGTGTGTTTGTGTGTTTGTGTTTGTGTGGGGTGGGGTAGGGGTGGGGACAGCTGTGGAGCACTAATCACCATAAGGCAGAGAGCAAAGTGTGTGCATGTGTGTGTGTGTGTACGCACCTGTGTTTTGTTTGCAAGTAGGAAATCAGAGGCACCATGAATGGAGCGAGACAGCAATCTCATTCTACTCATCCTTCCTTCCTCCTTTCATCGATCACTTCCTCAAGTTAATCTCTGATACTCCCTCTCTCCCTCCCTTTATCTTCCTCCTTCTCCCTCCCTTCCCTCTGTCTTCCTCCTTCTCCCTCCCTCCCTCTATCTTCCTCCTTCTCCCTCCCTCCCTCTGTCTTCCTCCTTCTCCCTCCTTCTCCCTCCTTCTCCCTCCCTCTCTCTTCCTCCCTCTCGCTCCTTTGCTCTCTATCTCCCCTGTAACTTTCTCCATCCCTTCATATCTGATCCCTCCCTCCCTCATACCTCTTGCTCTCCCTATCTCCCTACATCCCGTTCTCCCTCTCTCTAGCTCCCTCATGAATAAACGGTTCCTGAAAGGGACCCAATTAAATCCAGACGTGGAGCTCTCAGTGGACGCCAGGCCCAGACCCACAGAACCAGAACTAATCCCTGGCTGCCCCAGACGCACACTGAGACCCAGAAAACAGACTGATGGGCTGTGATCAGGGAGGAGAGGAGGGGAAGATGAGGGAGGGGGAGAGGAGGGAGAGATAGGGAGAGGGAGAAGAAAGGTAGAAAGGTCCAGGTAATTTGAGTTGAAATCACGCTGGTATTCTCTCAGAATCACCACCCTCTATCTCTGCCTCAATCTCTATCTCCCTCATTCCTTTTCTCTCTCTCTGTCTCTCTCTGTCTCTCTCTTTCCCTCTCTCTCCTCTCTCCCTCTCTCTCCTCTCTCTCTCTCTCTCTCTCTGTCTCTCTCTCTCTCTCTGTCTCTCTCTCAGTTTATCTCTGACCTGACAATCAGCAGAGTTACAGGAATGGGGGAGCAGGAGAGGTGTGTGTGTGTGTGTGTGTGTGTGCAGGAAAAGAGAAGGCAGTGAAAGAGATGAAAAGCAAGGAGATCCACATGCATGACTCAAAAATAGGCCTATCACTGCCAGTGTGTGTGCATGTATCACGATGTGTGTGTGTGTGTGTGTGTAAGCAGGTGTTCAGTGAGTGTGCCCTTGATAATCCTATACTGTAAGAATCCATGCAGATGGTAAACACATGCACACACACACACACACACACACACACACCACACACACACACACACACACACACACACACACACACACATGTTCCATAAGGCGGGCCTGGTGTCCTCTGCAGAGCTCAGATTGACTATCTGCCCATCTAGCAGAAGCAGACCATTAGTGTAACCTCACCTTCACCGTGACGATAATATGACCTTCTCACTCAGACAGGACACACACACACACACACGCAGTTCTCCCAAATGACTCATCTCCCAGGGTGCACCATAACGCCGACGTCATGGTGCTGTGCAGCGACAGACAGCGTGACTCAGAGCTGGCCGGACATGAGCAAATGAGCGAAGCAGGTTCAGGCATGGCACTCAGGCAGCGCGCGTCATATCACCCATCGCCTTGTTCTTAGCCCATAGGCTTAGCTCGATAGGCGGCGCTATAAGTCGTCACATGCACGCACACGCATCCTCCATTACCTTTGTGTTCTGCGCTGCTGCCACCCACCACCATCCCCCTTCTCCCCCATGTTGTATGTCTGTTCTCCCCGTGGGGGATTGAACTTGTTGCTCCCTGCCTCATGTCATGCATGCTGCAGTAAAGGCAGGGAGCGCCTCCCCATGTACATCCATTCAGCCAATGTTAAACCATTTGTCATGTGTATGAATAAATGGTGAAATCAAATCACGTGAGTGTCTTGACTGAACTGTGTGTTTTCACCCCCTGAACATGCTTATGAGGAATAATACTCTCATACTCTCAGAATAACAGGAGACAGATTCAGTTCCAGGCTCACCTCCTTCTCTCCACAGATGTTGCTGATGATGGAGTTGGAAGCGGGGCTTGCAGAGGGACCCAGGACTGCCACCACGCCCTTAGAGAGAATCTGGCACACTGAAGAGAGAGAGAGAGAGAGAGAGAGAGAGGGAGGGAGAGAGAGAGAGAGTAGAGTAGAGAGTAGAGCGAGGAGAGATAGAGAAGAGGAGAGATGTAGAGAGAGGATAAAGACAGATAAAAGAGAGACACAAATAAAGCGAGTCAGTAACCTGGAGAGATGATAATTCTGACTAGGATGAAACCGGATGAACTGTACTGAAGCTAGGTTAGCCAGCTTAGCTAGCTAACGAGAACCATGCCAGAGACCCGTGCCTCACACCAAGGCTTCCCACCCAGCCCACAGAACCCCTTACTGGCGGAGAAGTCATTTACACACCCAGACATGTTAGAATCCCCAACTATCTCCTTTAGATTCACTGGCAAGAGAGAGAGAGAGCAGAGAGAGAGGAGAGAGAGAGAGAGCGAGAGGAGAGATAGAGAGAGAGAGAGAGAGAGAGAGAGAGAGAGAGGAGAGAGAGTGAGTGCTACGAGAGAGCAGTCGGGACTCGAGATCGAGAGACGCTGCGAGGAGATGACGTAGAGAGGGAGAAGAGAGCATAAGATATAGACAGAGAAAGATAGAGAGAGAGTGAAGAAACAGATCATTTTTGAGGGAGGTGGTTTTGTGTGTGCCTGTGTGAGCATGTAGGTGTGAGAGAGTGATTAGTATGTGTGTGTGTGTGTGGCTGTGTGTGTGTACGACCATGCCTTAGTGTATATGTGTGAGTGTTAATCGAGCAAGGACTGGGAGGTCGGAGAAGGAGCCATATTTAAGGCAGTGGAGCAAATCTTGAATCCTCTCAGAATGACACACAGAATTACAGGGGCATTGAATCAAATGATTAATAAGTAATCCATTTGTCACCTATGGGGTCTAACAATCACACACACACACACACAGTGTGTGCATGGTTTCCAAAGTTCCAGAAAGGATTAGTCTGTCACTTCTTCCTCTGGGCTGCTTGGTTGTTACAGTGTGTGTGTGTATGTGTGTGATTGTGTAAGTGTTTTTAAACAGATAAAAATACTATTTAGCTTTTTTTCTATCTACAGTTTATACTTTTTCAGACAGACTCAGAGCAGCTATGGGTCAATAGAGCAGCACTGCAGTGTAACCCTGGTCTGACTCCCAGTTTAGACCTCTCTCCATGAACGCCCCCTACTTAATACCTAATCAATACTATCCAATCAATACCTGTAATATGGAGGGTGGAAGACAGCACCTGGTAATGACCTCAATACACAACACCAGCATTGTGGGAAAGCACTTGACATACATACACACATGTGCACACACACACACACACACACACAAACATACACACACACACACACACACGTACACACACACACATACACACACACCACGGTCTGTCTGTGTTCCTCTGTAGTGTTGGCTGGTTTCCATGCGTGTCCCTGAGCAGAAGTAGAACATCTCCAGTATGAAGAGCAGCAGTGGGAACTGGGACAGGTGGGAGGGAGGGACTGGAGGGTAGGCAAGCTGGCTGGCTGGCTGACTAGTTGACTGGCTGGCTGGCCAGAGGGCTGACTGGCTGGTTGAATGGCTGGCTGGAAGGCTGACTAGCTGGCTGGCTGGCTGACTGGCTGCCTGTCTGGTTAAATGGCTTGCTGAATGGCTGTCTGGCTGGCTGGTTGACTGGCTGGTTGAGGTGACATTTCATTCAGGCTGCCAGCACTGATCCGTCCCTAATCCAATTTCTGACTAAACACACACATCCTCACACACACAGACAGCTGTAAAACAGCCAGAGTTGGAATCGTTTTGCAAGGAGGAAGAGGAGGATGCAGAGGAGGAGAGGTTGCCATGGGGATTAAGTCTATGTGGTTCTCCTTTACAGGATGCTTTTCCTGGTCTCAATCAAGTCCCTATGTCGTTCCCTGAGGTCTACTAAGACATATTATATGTTTTAGTAGATTATATTTATATTTATCTCCAGTAAAATACAAGCTTTTCTATGTGAACAGGACAGTTTACTTGACACATGACCTTCTGTTCTAGTTTACTTTACTCCACACAAATGGCTTTCACAGTTTCTAGTCATAATGTTAGTTTTATACGTTGCTCTTGAAAAATACTTTTTTATCTGACACACATATACACACACACACAGTGCTGCACTGTGCTTTGAAACAGCCCAGCGTATCCAAGGAGACAAGGTGGACACTGGAGGGGTGACGATCCCTCATGTGACAGCTTACTCTGCCTAGCAGCAGTTTGGGATGGTGTCTATTCAACCCACAAATTCCTAAACAGGATTGACTTATATCTCGGCACTGAGGACAGGGGAGGAGGGAAGGAGGGAGGAGAGAAGGGGGCAGATGGGAGAAGGATGAGAGTGTAGAGGGAGAGAGATGCCCAGAATTGAACTGACAAGTCCTTTGATTTCAATCTCTCTGTTTTTCTTTTGTAAACTGTGATGATGGGGCATCTCCTATTTCACCTCCACTCCACCTCCACCATTCCTTCTCTCCTTCTCCTCCTCCGATTTTCCTTCGCTTCTTCTCCTCCTCTTCCACCTCCATATCTTATTCTGTCCTTGGCCCACCCTTCGCCTCCACCTTTTCATTTTCTCCCTCTTGTCCACCTCTCTCCTACTTCCTCCTCCTCCTCCTCTACTTACTGGTCTTTCCTACTTCCTTCTCCTCCTCCTCTACTTACTGGTCTCTCCTACTTCCTTCTCCTCCTCCTGTACTTACTGGTCTCTCCTGTCTCGTACTCGCTGTCTCTCAGGAGCTCGAAGATATCCACCTCCAGTTTGCCGGTGGTGGAGCGGTTGCTGTTGCGGTTGATGCTCTCCTTGGCCAGCGTGATGGCCAGACGCTCCCCTCTGCTGCACTCCATGGGGTCGTCCAAGATGGCGGCTGGGGGGGTGGGTGGAGAAAGAGGAGGGCGTGAGAGAGGAGGGTGGGGGAAGGAGGTGGGGGGAGAGAGGATAGGTCAGCAGAAAGGTGGAGGGGAGAGTGTTTGGGGTCAGAGAGGAGGAGGGGAGTGGTGAGAGGAATTGAGGGGGAGAGGAAGGAAGAAGAGGAGAGGAGAGAAAAGGAACGAAAGGATGAGAGAGGAAAAGAGTAAAAAGGAAAAAAAGAAGAGATGGTGAAGGGGGAAGAGGAGAGAAGAAACAACGTTTATTAACCAGCTAAGTTACCTCACTGTCCATACAGAGCTCTCTCTCTCTCTCTCGTTCCCTCCCTTTCTCTCCCTCTATCCTTCCAGATCCACACACACTTCCAGCAGGTTTTGAAATAGGAGACAGAACAATATAATCCCCGGCTGCGTTGTGTCTGCTCCCTAATCCAATCAGATCGTGGCGTTGGAGACCGGATGAGTGATGAGGCAGTGGGAACACATCTTAATGGTTGAGCCTTGATTTACTGTGCAGGCTAAGCATTTACATAACACTGTTTTACAGATGCATAATTCCCATTACACCTTCACTGGCTTGGACACGTCATTATGGGTGTGTGTGTGTGTGTGTAAAGTCTGAGTGAGTGGGTGGGTGAACAGTGGTGAATTTATTACAATTATTAAAGTCCATTTCATTTGAGATGAGACCAAACAAGTCACAGAGCAAACAAAAACACCACAAACACACACATTCAACACAAACACACAAACACTGTATGGTAATGATGTGCTTGAGTGCTCGACTAGAACTGGAAAGCTGCAGCCAGGGCCCCTTTTCAGGATGACACACACACACACACACATACACACACACACACCAGACAGAGCCCTCCGCTCGCTGCATCCTGATAGGCCAGCTCCATATCAAGTTGAACAGTTCTGGATGACATCAAACACAGACATCCTCATTAACCACAACATACAAGGACATAGGGGCGCATCAGGGGGAGGGGCATCACCCTGAGGTACGCAGGGTTTTATTACCAAGGGGGAGAATATAATGAGGCCTGAGCACATCACGTAACCGTAAACAACCTGCTCCCCTTTTGACGAGGTGGTTCTGGGTTCTGGAAACAGAATATTTAAGACCGGGTCACACTGCTTCCGGAACATGTCTCTCTCCCGTTCTCTCTCTCTCTCTCTCTCTCTCTCTCTCTCTCTCTCTCTCTCTATCTATATATATATATATATATATATATATATATATCTGTCCTCTCTCTCTCTCTGCTCTGCTCTGTCTGTCTGTCTCTCCTTCCTAATCAATACCCGAACCGACATGCAGACTTGTTAACCCAGTTCACTGACTTGACATTTCTGGAAATCTTAGTCAGAACATTTTACAAGGCCGCTGTATAACCTCTACACGTTGATCCAATACAGGGCCTGGAGACACACACACACACGGACGGTGTGTGTGGTTGTGCATGTTAGGGCAAGGTTGAATTTGCATAGAAATTAACAACCTTGGCAAGTGTGAATGAAGTGAATCTCAGAATTATGTTTTGGCAGGCATCCCTTTCCTCAGCTTGACACTGGCTCGGTCCGTCCTCTGACAGCAATACAGGACAAATCCATTGCTCTCTATCTCTCTGTCCCCACCCACCCACTCTCTCTTTCCCCCTACTCCTCTCTCTCTCTCTCTCTCTCTCTCTCTCTCTCCCTCATCCTCCTCTCTCTCCCTCTCTCTAGAGTGTTATCTCTACCTTCTGTCTGGATACCTTGTCTGACCGCATGACCCTTTTAAACCAATCTGTGAGCAGCTGATCAGACCAGTGTTTTTTTTTAAAGAATACTGGGTTGAGTGTTACTTTCTGTCTGAAGCCCACCCTTATGTAAGCAGGTCAGGGGCCCCCTGGAGGTCCTCAGGGTCTGCTTCTCCTCACTGGGCAAAGATGAGCAGCTGGACAGGACGTCAGTGAACTGGTACATGGAGCCGTTTCCAACACAGCCTGGGTTAGTTGTCTGTGTGTGAGTGTGTGTGTTTGTGTGTGTGTCCCACTGTCATTTGATCCCAGTATTTACAGCAAACAGAGGTGGCCTCTGTCTTCCACACACACACACAAGTGATTTACACCGGCCTTTTTACGAGGCTTTTAAAGTTTACAACTCCAAATCACTCTCCTCCGAACCTGGAGACGCCCACTCTCTTTAATCCTCCTACGGACACACTGACCTGCGCCTGAGGCTGAGAGTGAGACTGGGGCTGAGGCTGGGGCTGAGGCTGAGGCTGGGAGTGAGGCTGGGGCTGGGGCTGAGAGTGGGAGTGAGGTTGAGATTGGGGGTGAGGCTGGGGCTGAGGGTAAGGCCAGGGGTGAAGCACCTCTAGTGCTCAAAGGCTGTTACCTGAAAATGAGGCTGAGGATAAAGAAGAAAGAAAGATGGAGAGACATGGACAGAGACTGAGGACCCCCTCGAAAACGAGATGCTGCATCTCAAGGGGTTATCCTCCAAACAATACATTTCACATTTCAAAACTGAGAGGGAGAGAGAGAAAGAGAGTGAGACAGAGATAGAGAGGTAGAGACAGAGAGCTGCAGTAGATCTTTGCTGATGGAGGTTTGTTCAGGGCTATAACAGCAGCATCAACTACAGGGCTCTCTGAGTGTCACTGCACCAATCAGCTGATTAGACGCCTCACATGAACCAGCATTAGGTGTTCAATAGATCCCCTGGGACCCTTACCACAACTGCACTCTCCCTCCCTCTATCCTTTATTCCCTCTCCCTCTCCCTCGCTCTCTAACGTCCATTCATTATCTCCCCTTCTCTCGCTCTGTCTCTACCTCGGCCGCTCATTCCCTCGCTCCCTCTCTTCTTCTCACTCACACATTTCTTCAGTATCTCCAATGTTTATTCACCAGCTACAGTCTGGCAGGATTACCTCTCAGCCCACTGTTCATACAGAAGCACGATTCTCACCACAACCACAGCCTCCCTCTCTCCATTCTGTCTCTCCCTCTCTCCCACGCAGACAAAAACACATTCAGAGATCCCTATTGTCAGACCTTCTGCAGGTGGTGTCTCATGACAGTCTAATGGGCAATCACCGATGTTATAAGAGGACGCACACAGGTATTTTGAACACAACTCAAATCTATTATAATTTGGTAATCAGTAGATCACTCTTTTTCCTGATGGTGTGTGTGTGTGTGTGTGTCACCGTGTGTGAGTCATAGTCATGCATATGTGATATATGTGACCTTCCTGCACGTCTTTTTTCCTGTCTTTCTGTCTGCTTGACTGTCTTTTTAACTGTTGACTCAAATAACTGCACAAAGTCACACTCCAAACAATGAGGTAGTGAGAAAGCTTGAAATAGCAAGGGATGCCAATCACACCACATCATCTAGTCACATGACCCTGTGCTTCTCAGTCTCCGGCTCTAGGAGTTCTCTAGCTGTGGTCTCTAGGAGTTCTGGAAGCGAGGCAGAGAGGAGGGTGAGGCTGCTCTCTCGGTAGTGAGAGGGCTCTCCACACACACACACACACACACACACACACACACACACACACACACACACACACACACACACACACACACACACACACACACACACAAACACACACACGAGCACAGAGACCTGCTCCTCTCACAGATGACAAGATATTGAGATAAAAGCAGGTAATTAGGACACTACGATACTCGTTTCTGATTGGCTCTGGCACACTGCTTTCCAGCCGGCCAAACAACATATTGATTAAGCCATTGTGTGTTTGTGTGTCTGCATGTGTGTTTGTATCTGTGTTTTGCGCACGCGTGTGTGTCCGTGTGTCTACATGTGTGTGCATTTGCAGGTTTGTGAGTTTGTGCCGTATCCAGCCATAGTGATAGTGGTTATAGATTTAAACTCTCATTAGGTTTTGCTATGTTAAGATATAGATCTATATACGTTATAGTGACATTTATGTTGCAGATGTAACCAAGGAAACATGTATACTCATTAAAGCTTCTCACTGTTTCCTGGCAAATTTATCTCCAGCAGCGCAGAAACAAGAAACAGCACAAGAAACATCCTCTATCATTGATCAGCAGTGCTGTTTGGAGCGGTGTGTGTGTGTGTGCGTGTGTGCATGAGTGTGTGTCTGTGTGTGCGTCTGTGAGTGTGTAGTGAGGAAGGCTGTTAGACACAGGAGGATAATGATGGCATTAATGGAGGTGATATCTTATCCAGCCTGCTGTTCGAAAATGGCCCCTGGGAAGCTGTGTGTGTTTGTGTGTCTTGCAATTTGTGTGTGTGAAAGTTGTGTACCTCCCTACCACTCTATATCAACTCCTGTACCATTCAGTTCATCACATGGCAGCAGCAGCGGCACACACACTTGTGCTACACAGCTGAGGCTTGCATGTGGGAGATACAGCTGCAGTAAAGTCAGCCTGCAGTAGAGTTAGCCTGCAATAGAGTCAACCTGCGGTAGAGGCAGCTTGCAGTAGAGGCAGCCTGCAGAACAGTCAGGCTGCAGTAAAGTAAGCCTGCAGTAGAGTTAGCCTGCATTAAAGTCAGCCTGCAGTAGAGTCAGCCTGCAGTAGAGGCAGCCTGCATTAAAGTCAGCCTGCAGTAGAGTCAGCCTGCAGTAGAGGCAGCCTGCATTAAAGTCAGCATGCAGTAGTGGCAGCCTGCAGCACAGTCAACCTGCAGTGGTTGGCTGAGTATGAACAAACAGTCTGAAGAAACAGTGTGCAGAAACACGGCGTATATATCGTCTATTTGCTCAGGGATTATACGACATGGCAGTAGAACACAGAGTCAAGCTAGATCAGGAGTTTGAATACTGATGCAACCAAATGTACCCACACGTGTGATGGTGTTTCCCAAGGCCACGGTACATATATGGTCAGTGATTATTACTGGGAACGTTATTGTCTGCTTCACAATGCTGCTCCCTGCAGACGGCTCCCTATAGGACTAGAGAGATCAACGCAGCATCACAGAGCGCGTGCAGTAGTGGGACAGTATTCATTACAGACCAGCCAGCTTATTAGACGGCTTGTCACCGAGGGACAAGGTCTATCAGAATTGCACAGGGGTCTCTTCTTATAACCCCCCCCCCTCTTTGTCACTCACGCTCTCTCTTTTTTCTCTCTCTCCCGCTCTCTTGAATTATCTCTCTACCGTTTTTTCTCTTTCCCTCTCTTTCGTTCTCTTCCTCTTTTTTTGCTCAATTCCTATCTCCCGCTGCTTGCCTCCCTCTCTGCATTACCTTCTCTCTTTCTATCCCCTCCTGCCTGTTTTTCGTTCTCCCTCTCTTTTTCCCCCAGTCACTCATCTTCTCTCTCACACACAGTGGGAGTATGACTGAGCATTGTGGTGAACTAAAATTCAATTGGATCCACTTTCACACCCGCAGCCTCCCGCTGGTTGACAAGAAAACGAGCCGAGCCTCAGGTCTGCTTCCCGGATCAGAGTATGGTTAGCTACAGCACACTGTTAGCTACAGCACACTGTGTTAGCTACAGCACACTGTGTTAGCTACAGAATTCAGTGTTTTCTACAGAACAATTTGTCAGCAAGAACACACTGTTAGCTACAGAACACTGTGTTAGCAACAGTACTTCTTGTTAGCTGTCTTAGCCATTATATGCTTTTGGACTGACCACATACACGCACACACACACATAGACACACAGACATGCACACAGACCAGCATCCCCGTTCCCAGAGGGAGATATTTTTAGAGGAGTCACTTCATCTGAGTATCCGGGTCAAGTAGGAGCTAGTTAACGACCAGTTGAGGGGAGAGAGAACACACTGGTTTCTGCTTGTGAGACCTCCAGAGCTGCTCAATTAGTCATTGACTGTGTGTGTGTGTGTGTGTGTGTGTGTGTGTGTGTGAGTGTGTGTGTGTGTGTGAGTGTGTGTGTGTGTGTGTAGTGTGTGTGCGGAGGTAATTAGAGCCTGTAGGGAGTTTTAGTCAAATAGCTGAGAGCCCAAAGGAGTCGGCTGATAGCCCCGTTGTCTCCACACCCCTGCAGCACAGTCTTCCTCTAACGTCAAACACTCTTCCTCTCATTCCATGGTCTTCATGTCGTCTATACCACGCACAGAGAAAAAAGGCCCATTGAGACCATTTTAGCTCAGGGCGAGAGAGGAGGGGAGGAGGAGAAGAGAGGAGGGAAATGGGCAGGGGGGGAGAGAGGAGGGATGGAAGGAGTGGTGGTGTATCATGTGACCAGCTTCATAAAACCTTTACCTACATGCTCGGAACCCACGGGGTGCTCATCTAGTCTCCTGCGGTTCACCCTGAATTATTCATACCGGATGATGAAGTCTCTAAGCCATACATGCACAGGTGCATGTGTACAAACACACATGAACACAATGACACATGTGTACAAACACACATGAACACAATGACACATGTGTACAAACACACATGAACACAAAGACACACAAACACACACTTATGGTTCAGTTATTCATAGGGTAATTACAAGATGTAGGGAGGTATGCAATCTGATAGTGTCTAATGACTACATGCGGGCAAGGCTATCTAGTAGAGTCTATACTGGCTTTATGAAGTGTATACTGGCTGTGTGCAGAAGTAGTGCGCATACTGACTAGTGTGTAGACTTACTAGTGTGTGCTGAATAGTTGTGTTGATTGGCTAGTGTGTGCTGGATATTATGTTTTCTGGCTAGTGTGTTTGCTGGCTTGTGTGTTTTCTGGCTTGTGTGTTAAATTCTGGCTTGTGTGTATGCCGGGCATAATGGCTGTGATAATGTGTTGTCTGGCCATTGTGCATGTTAGTGTTTAGGGGTCTATGATAATGTGTTGTCTGGCCATTGTGCATGTTAGTGTTTAGGGGTCTATGATAGTGTGTTGTCTGGCCATTGTGCATGTTAGTGTTTAGGGGTCTATGATAGTGTGTTGGCTGCCACACACATACACAAAAACATACAAACACACCTTACAATCATGATTAAGGGGATTTAAACAGGTGCACTTGTGTAGTGGCTTGGCCTCCTGTGAACAGCTATTCATCTTAGAGCAGGAAACAGCTGGTGTAGAAACAAACAGGTACTTTTGACACACACACAATCACACCACAACACCAACGAAAACGTTTGAAGGTGTTGATATTTTTAACGGCGCTGCCAGCCCTAGTTACAATTCCTGTTTCTTGTCTCCTTATCTGTAGAGAAGAGAGCTTCCTGTTGAGGGTTTGACAGAGCTAGATTATAGAGTGTGTGTGTGTGTGCGGGGGTGGGGGGGGTTGTGTGTGTGCGTAAGGTGGTGTGTGTGTGTGTAAGGTGGTGTGTGTGTGTGTGTGTGTGTGTTAGGGGTGGTGTATAGAGGGGGCCTCAGGCTTCTCCATATTCTACTTCATGCTCCTCACAGCTCCTTTCTGTTGAGCCTTAACAACACAAACACAGACAGCACACTCCCATCATGTCCTCTGTGTAGCACTGTAGACTGGTCTATTTTTGACATTTTATTCATTTGGCAGATGCTTTAATCCAAAGTGACAAGAGGTGGATGTAGAAAGTATCGCAGAAGATCAAGGGTCAGAAGTTCAGTATTTTGGAAGTCAGAGTCAAGGAATGGTCTGTATTTGTAAGCCAGCAGCCTTCGTTTGGAACCACCACTGTTATGTTAAAACATTTCACAACCTCTGTACAACCTCTGTACAGTGGACAGTACATCTATCCTCTACAAATACACAGCTCTGTAAAAACACACGCTTGCTAATGTGTACACGTCTGTACTGCAGACAAACACAATTGCAGTAGACTCCATGAAGATGGTTTCAGGGCGTTGTGGCAGATGGCCAGACAGGTTGTCAGAACAGTATGTACATTACAGTAAGAGAGAGGGATGGGGAGAGAGGGATGGGAGAGAGGGATGGGGAGAGAGGGATGGGAGAGAGGGATGGGGTAAAGGAGCCATATAGGCCTGTGACAGGGTCGGGGGTCATACGTCAGGTGACCGAGACAGGGTCAAAGGTCATCATCGAGGACAGGAAATGTGTCTCTCCTCTGTCATCACTGATCCAGCCCTACAGGGATGATGACACACACACATACACACACACACACACAAGTGGTATTGTGTTTCAGCTCCTTTGTATCAGAAACCAGAGTGTGTGTTAGAGATATGTTTGTCGGTGGGAGCCCATTGCTTCCAAATGGCTGCCATTTACAGAACAGTCACTGTTCTTGTTCCAACTCTGTCTCTGGAGAAGGTGGTTCAGAGATTGTGTGGTCATTTTTCAGCAACACACACAAACACGCACACACATAAAAACCTCAACACATACACAAATGCACAGACAAACACACCCAGACACTCACAAACACATACAGTACAACGCCCCACACACACACAGAGAAACACACAAAACCCCTGCACACACACTCACAATCACACATACACACACACTGATCCATGTATCTACCAGAAGCTAAAAGCCAGAACAGCCATAAACATTCCATGGTCGAGATCACAGTGGAGATATCAGCCAGGCGGTCTCTCTTCTCTGTCGCTGCTATCTCTCTCTGCTGCAGGCTGTGGACACGCAGGGTGTTCCCGGGGGAAGCTGATAGCTATACTGCCAGAGATCTATGGCTGTGTCCATAGTTATGTCAATGTTTATGGTACAGTAGCTCATGTTGCAACACACAGACACCCTTGGTAGACATATCCGTTTGGCAGTACTTTATGCTTTTTAATTTAGGAAGGCTGCTTTAACTCATTTAGCAGATGTGTTTATCATCTGAGTTCCTCCAGCATAAGAGTCAAGGAACGGTCTGTATTTACCAGCCACAGCACAGAGAAACCACCAGTGTTCCAGGGGCTACAGCCAGTCCTCCACTGCCCCCTCCCTTGATATCAACCCCTCCCTGGACGAACAGTGTCCCTCCCCCCCCATTGAGCCAACTGGCCCCCCCGGCCAGCCCAGACCTGGAGAGCGATGAGCCACCTGTCATACAGTCACACTCCCCACCTGTCACTGGCTCTTGGCCCATGTGGTGAACGTGCCTTCCTGCCAGCCAGCCATCATCCTGCCAGTCCCCCTACATTACGCCCTCTCTTTCATCCAGGTGTAGATGAATCTCCCTGGGGAGGAGGAGGTGCCAAGCCCCCTGCCACCTCCTCCTCCTTCCCCTCTGCCACCTCCAACACCTCCACATTGCCCCCTGCCACCTACCCATCAACCTCATGCTTCTCCTCCTTCCCCTCTGTCACATCCAACAGCTCCATATAGCCCTCCTTCCCCTCTGCCACCTCTAACACCTCCACATTGCTCCCTACCTCCTCCTCATCCACCTCCTTCCTCTCCATCCTCCCCTCCTTCCACCTTCCCCTTCTTCTCCCCTGTCACCTCCTCCTCTTCGACCAAGTCCTCATCCTCTACAAGGTCTTACTCCTCTTCGTGCCTCTCCTCCTCCTCTTCCTCCCCCTGCTCCTCCACCTCCTCCTATACCAGGATGCTATGGTAGACTGTGCTGTAGCCCGGATATCACCACCCCCCCCGCATGCACACATGCACACACACTCACAGAACTCAGAAAGCCTGACATATATAGCGTCCAGAGCACATACAGTTAATAACACAGCTCACTGCACTCTCGAAATCACTTCCCTGTCTCTACAGAGTTAATCAACTGCCTCGCTAGCCTGCACGCGTGTGTCTGTGTGTGTGTGTGTGTGTGTGTGTGTGTGTGTGTGTGTGCGTGTGTCTGTGTTCGTGTGCGTTCTTGTACGGCATGTGTCTGTGTGGTGTGTGTGTCTGTGTGTGTGTGTGTTCTACATCGTCCAGTAGTCCATCTCCAGTGTGTGAGCTGGGTTCTGGTCTGTCTGCTCCTGCGGCCAGCTCCTATCTCCTCCACAGGTCACAGGGTCCTCAGCCTCGCACAGGGATTACATCCTCCCGCCTTCTCCCCCGCCTCTGCCCCCCCCCCTCCCCCCCCCTCCTCCCGCCGCCCCCCCCCACCACCCTCACCTCTTTCTGACGCTCCTTTTATCTGCCTCAAACACTCTGACAGCCTGCTGAAACGGGGGCTATTCCACTGGCCGGGTCATCAGACACCACTGACACACACATCGCACACACACATATAATGGCTGAGACACACTCATGCTTAGGGACCTTACAGCAGATCACACCCTCCAGGCAGCCACAGGTCTGGTTGGTGCGAATAGCATAATAACTCCCTCCTTCTCTTCCATGTTCCTGTCTCTCTCCGTCCTCCCTCTCTCTCTCTCTCACCTGATCTCTGGCACTCCCCCTCCTTCGATTTCTCCCCTCCCCCCCCCCTCTCCCCCTTCTGACAGACAGGAAGTCTTCTCTTTTCCACAGGGCCACTTTAACCTTCACAGCAGCTCTGTTTAAAAAGGCCAATATAACAAAGACAGCCTGTCTACCTGCCTGTCTGTCTTTCTACCTGTCTGTCTGCCTGTCTGTCTGCCTGTCTGTTTGCCTGTCTTTCTGCCTGTCTGTCTGCCTGTCTTTCTGCCTGTCTGTCTATCTATTTACCTGCCTGTCTGCATCTCACTGTATTTGTGTGTGTTTATTGAAAACAAAACCCGTTTTTTTATCCGCTCGAGTCCACTGTACAGCACAACAGATGGTTGAAGAACTGTGTGTTTTGACACTGCCTGTGTTTAATAAACTGTGTTGTCTCACTTTAACTATCAGAGAGCCCTTCAAGCCGAATTATGTTTGGGACGCGAGGCCAATGGCAGGATATCAAGGTTATTTATTGCCATCCAGAATAAGAGAGAGAGAGAGAGAGAGAGAGAGACTGGGGATGTAGTCAATAGGGCTGTAGCTGGAGTCGGCGATGGTGAAGGATTTTGCCAGAGGCAGTGTCTCTGCAGCCTGTGTCCCACATCGCCCTCTGGTAGCATGATGGTAAATCGATAGGTCATGAGCTACAGCCATCACTCTCTCCTCTCTCCCCCTTCACTTCTCTCCTAGACTCTCATCTTTTGTCATTGCCTAAACTCTCTTCCCCTCTCCTCTTCTCTCCTCTTCTTTCATATTCTAAACTCCACTCTTCTTCAAGAGGTGACATAGACATAGACATAGAGAGACGATGAACAGTTAGAGAGAGAGAGACAGAGAGAGAGAGAGAGAGAGAGAGAGAGAGAGAGAGAGAGGGGAAGGAGGGAGAGGGGGAGGGAGAGGGGGTGAGATGAAGAGAAAGGAAATAGATCCTATCAGCAGAATCACTGTTGTTTAGGTTGAAGAGGAAACAGCCTTCCCTTGAAAGATATCTCAGATCGCACACTCTCCTTTTTGCTCCCTGATTGGTTTAGCCCGATGAGGTTTGGGGTTTTGGACACAGCTTTGCACCATAACAAGTCTTTTTCTTGAACACGGTATCTACTGCTGTTCCAACCTGTTGGATGTCATCTCTGCCAGAAGGTTTTTCAGTTTTTCTCTTCCACCCTGATTAGGTTTAATGCTCATGGCATTAAACAGCTTCTCTTTCATGGACGTTCTGGATCGATACGAATCACAAGATCCATCCCCAGACTAATGAGCTCATTCTTTGAGGGGAAGATAACCTTGGTGATTCCACAACATTACAGTGAGACCGGGGTGTAAAACATCAGCATATTAACTGCTTTCCGTGCTTCTATCAAACCTTAATAAAGCAGAGTTCAGCTGGGTATCAGCTGGAAGGAAGGTGCCTTGATGAATAATGAACTGGGTTTCACCCCAGGTTAGACTGACTTCTAGCTGCTCTGTCTCTGAGTGAAGGCAGGAGAGACAGACAGGCAGACAGGTCCGTCTGCCGCTGGGTTCAGCCTGGGTTGCCTCAGCAACACAGCTCCCTCCCTCCCACCCTCCCTCCCACCTTCCCACCCTCCCACCCTCCCACCCTCCCACCCTCTCTCCCTCCCTCCCTCCCACCCTCCCACCCTCCCTCCTCTTCTCTCCAGAGACAGGGTGACAGACAGATAATAACTTGGGCCGAGGTGGAGCTTTGCAGGAGCTCTCCTGACCACAGCAGAAGATCCCTCCTGCCTCTCGCTAGATGAGCGCGCTATATGCGAGCGAGAGCGAGTAGAGAGCTCGCTAGAGCGCGCAGTCGAGCTGCGAGAGCTCGAGCGATCGAGAGTGCTCTCTCTCTACCCTCATCTCTCTCTCTCCTCTCTCTGCCTCTCTCTCTCTCTCTCACTCTCTCCGCCTCTCTCTCTCTCTCTATCTCTCTCTCTCTATCTCGTCTATCTCTCTCTCTCTCCTCTCACCTCTGCCTCTCACTCTCTCGGCCTCTCTCTTTCTCTCCCCTCTCACCTAATGTCTCTCAGCTTCTCCCTTTCTCCTCTCTGTCTCCTTAACGACTCCTTTTCTCCCAGTCCATCACTCTCCCAAACTCTTTCATTTCAGCTCCTCTCTGCCCCCTCTCTCCCTCCCCCTACCTCTCTCCCTCGGTCTGCCCTTCAGCTTTGACCGCACGTCCCCGTTGGACTGCTGCGACAGGGTGATTTGGGAGAAGATGGGGAGAAAGACAGATAGATGAGAGAGAGAGAGAGAGAGAGAGAGAGAGGGGAGGGAGAGAGAGAGAGAGAGAGAGGGAGAGAGGGAGGGAGGGATGAGAGAGAGAGAGAGGGAGAGAGGGAGTGAGAGCGTAGGGAGAGAGGGGAGAGAGGGAGAGATGGAGAGAGGGAGAGAGGGAGAGTTTGAGAGTGTCAGGATCAATCCCTCATCTGTCCAGGGGAGAGAGGGGGAGGGAGCAGGTGCTGTTGGTGGCAGAGTGGCCAGCTTGTCTCCATCTACGCACAGACACTCCAGAATCCATCACTGGTGAACACTCCACAGCACACAGAAACTCGTTCCTAAGGAGGGCTGGGGAGCCTTCTAGAACGCATGAGTTCCGTGGGTGGATGGGGGTCGTGTCATTCATGGGGTCGATTTGATCGATTTGCCGCATAGGTCTGAACACGGCAAGTCGCAAATCATCACGTAACCATGGAAACCGTGACAGAAAGCTTGTTTTGACTCATATTCTAATGTGGGAAATCGTGTCATGTTTCATTTATGTGCTGTAAGTTGATTCAATATCTTTGCAAGTTTCAATTGGCATCCATCCCGAACCCTACCCTAGCCAACCAGTAAGACAGGCAGGCAGGCAGGCAGCCAGCCAGCCAGCCCTCAAAGAGAAAACAGACATGAAAGTGCCAGAAGCAAGTGGAAAAGACAATGTCCAACGACAGTGTGTGTTTGTGAATTCTCCCAACATCCCTTGCAAATAAGTCGAGGTGAAGGAACTAAATGACCTCACAATCAGTGCTGTCTCCACGTCAACATCGCCCGGCAACCATAGATCTTAACCCTCCTCTCTCTCCATGACAACCATTACTCATCCTCACGGACGACCCGTCACGATAACACACTTCTTTTTCACCTCTGTCAGAAACGAGGGGTCATTTTTAACCTGACGCCTCTGATATGAGCACCCTCCATGCTGACACGCACCGCACGATGGATGTTTCCGGAACACCAGACGGACAGGCATATATACATGATGGAATAGAGGTGTGATATAGACAGTTGACGAGGGAGAGGGCAAGAGCGGGGGGAGAGAAGGGAGGTGCAGATGAAGGGAGAGAGAGAACGAGACAGGGGGAGAGCTAGAGGGAGAGAGGTTGGGGCAGTGTGGTTGGAAGGGCAGCATAGATGTCTTGTTTATTTCCACTCGTCTGTAATGGGAATATGTTGATGTCACTGGCCAGACACTCTGCTTGAGGAACGGATGCTGCCAGTGCCTTATTTTATTCTGCTTTTATCACACTAAAATACACACACACACCACACAGACCAACACACAACACACACACACACAGACCAACACACACAGACCAACACACACACAGACCAACACACACACACAGTCATACGAACAGACCGACACACGCAGGCTGAGACACATACGCACACAACACGCACTACCACGCTACCATTTCCATACTGGTTAGAGGTGTTGGAGTCAGTGTGAACACAGGCAGTACTTCCTGTCACTGACTGTCCTCACAGAGAGCCCAGGAACAGGAGCATGACAGCATCTACACACTCCTCCTCTTTCTCCCCCTCCCCTCCCTCCCCCCCTCATTTCACTCCTCCTCTTTCTCCTCCTTCTTCTCTTTCTTCCCCTCCCCTCCCTCTCCCCCTCCTTTCACTCCTCCCCTCCTCCTTCACCTCCTTATTTCCCTTTCTTCCCCTCCCCTCCCTCTCCCCCCTCCTTTCACTCCTCCCCCTCCTCCTCATCCTTCTCCATCTCTTCCTCCTCTTCCCCTGTCAGGGCTGCAGTCCCACCATCTGTTTCTGCCACCACAGACGACGTCACACGGAACGTCTCACCGGAGCTTCCTGCTCAGGTCCCAAAGCCAAACAAAACCTAATTAATTGATATAGTCTGAATGAAGCTCTATAAAGTGCTGAGTGGAGCCTGACGTGGAGCTAATGTGAGATGCTCTGCTGGGGAGACTGACCGTGTCCTATTAAACATCTGATCTAGCATCATTAGAGGCTGGTCTCTGTGGACCAGACTGGTGGCTGTCTGGGTAGCACATACACACCCAGGAGGGGGCTGGGGGATCTGCAGTGGTAGTACACACACACACACCACACACACACACACACACACACACACACCACCACACACACACACACACACACATACACACCCAGGAGGGGGCTGGGGGATCTGCAGTGGTAGTACACACACACACACACACACACACACATACACACACACACACGCACACACACACACCACACACCACACACACACACACACACACACACACACACACACACCACACACACACACACACACACCCAGGAGGGGGCTGGGGGATCTGCAGTGGTAGTACACACACACACACACACACATACACACACACACACACACACACACACAAACACACACATACACACACACACACACACACACATACACACCCAGGAGGGGGCTAGGGGATCTGCAGTGGTAGTACATACACACACACACACATATTGCATAGCCCGGGTCATTATTCATGCAGAGTTTATCGACAGTGTAGAGCCGGCTACTTTTACTGTAAATCCATGATACATTAAACACATCAATACGAGGGCATTAAAACAATACAGAATCATTTACAGTGGTATTGACTGAGTGATGGCCGTGAACACATTGAGTTATTTGATGTTTCTGCAGATCTGAAACCTGCCCAGTCTGTATAAAACTATAACAAGTAATACGCTGACTTTGTCACCGTAGACTGTGAGATCTGGCACAGGTTCTTCTGACCCTAGTTCTAGAACGATCCTCTTAACTAGTCCAAGAAAACTCCTCGCTCTGCAGAAGAGTCAAGAGAGGAGTGTTCTAGAACCAGAGTCAGGAGAAGATAGAAGAAGTCACTAGAAAACGGATTAGAACTTCTAGAACACTCAGGTTCTGACTGAGGATACAGGCATGTTATCTCTGTATGTGTGTTTGTGTAAGTTTTGAGGCTCCAGGGGCAAGTGGATGGTAGTTTAATTAAACTTTACAGTAAAGTGTAGCTTTGTAGTTACATGGTAGTTAATGTTATCCTGACGTAAAGTGTTACCAACGAGACTTTCAGCCGAGTGTTTTTAATTGCAAAGACACGAACAGAGAGAGAGAGTTGTACCCTGTAACACCTCTGATGCTAGAAGCAGTCCAACACAGCCCCGACAGGACAGATGACTCCCTCTGATTACACTTCATTATACACTTACCCCAAGTTCCTTTTCAATTTCACACTCCTGATAAGCATATGGCCTTTGATTAATTAGGGGAAATTTCCCTTCATGAAACAATCTAATTGGTGTATGAGATAGCATGGAGTAAATTGATTCCTAATTCCGGAATGCTTTAATGAGCTCCCTCTATAGAGCTTGGTAATAAAGTTGGTTGAATTACAATAGCAAACATGCACCCTTGGTATAGCAGAGAACAGATTAGATTCCCCTGGCATTGTCTCTCTATAGGTCAACTCAAAGTTGTTTACTCAAACATTCACACACAGAAGTGCAAGTACAGGCGCACTCCCGTCATGCACACACACACACACACACGACCACATACGCACACACACACACAGGCACACACACACACATGTACCCCATCCCCCCCACCCGCCCCACACACACCCACCCCCACACGCGCACACTGTCTCGCCTATTCTCAGAGCTCAGATTCCTCTTGGCTACTTAGCCTCCTCTATTCAGCTCCATTCATCTGCCAATCAGAGCAGACAAAGAGGCTCACCGGCGCTGCTCTGCCTGCTGATTGGCTGTCAGGGCTGGCGTGCTGCGTCTGTCCTGACGTATGCGGGGAGAAGGCCAGACAGTGACATTACAGCAGCCATGCTGCACTCCAGGGGCTGCCCGATAAATACCACCTCCTAGAGCTCCACAGTGTGTGTGTGTGTGTGTGCGTGTGTGTAGGGGGCATCTCAGTGAGCCAGCAGTCCTGGCTAATGTCTCCCTGAGTCTCAGACAGGCTTCAATGCCAGAGGTCTGACTTCAGAGGACAAACAACCACCCCACCACCTAATTAACTATCAACTACAACAGGCCAGACATACACTCTCTCTCTCGCTCTCTCTCTCTCTCTCTCTTTCTCCTCCTCTCTCTCCCCTTTCTCTCCTCTCTCCCCTCTCTCCTCTCTCCTCCTCTCTCTCTCTCTCTCTCTCACACACACACATCCCACAATTTCACACACACACACACACAACGCACACACATCCCAGAGTTGGTGGAGACTTCTAGACGGTGTCTGCCCGTCGAGGTAGAGGAGAGGGAGGGAGAACGGAGATGAACGAAGAGGAGGGAAAAAGAGCGTTGGCTAATTAGCTTGCAGCGTGTGGCGTCGAGGATCTGTCGGCTCGTCCTGTTATGGTGTTTGCTAGCTTACTAGGGCCTTTAATAATAACCCAGCTACAACAGGCGGCGGGGGGGCGGAGATCACCTTGAACAAATCTCTGTAGCGTTCCTATCTGATCTGGGCTGAAAGAGGTCCAGACAGACATCAGAGCTACACGAGACTCGTCTGGTCATTCAGCTCTACAGAGACAGGGATCAATATGGCTGCCGTTCCCCCCTGAGCTTCAGTCACACCTGGCGCAGGTCCGTCGCTGCTGTTTGGAGGCGACTTCCTCCGTGGGTTGGGAAAGACACACGCTCTCACGGACACAGACGCACAGACATGCAGACACACCTAGACCATGCTCAACTCCAACTCTAACATGACACCCCCCATTCCCGACCAAGGCAGGAACTGAACATTATGTGAAGAACTGGAAGCATCATTTCTAATAGAGAATGAGTACTGTATAGATAATGGTATAGGACAGCTTTGAGACAGCTAGAACACAGCTAGTCATGGCTAGCCTGGTCAGAAACTTACAGTTACTTTCTGAGCTACTTTCTTCTTGTACCAGCACAGGTGGTGACCAGTGGTGACATGCTAACCCGACCTGATTCAAGCTAACTTGATAGCAATCACTTTCTTTCTCTCCCTTTTTCTTTCTTTTCCCTTTCGTCTAACTTTCTCTCTCACTTTCTCCCTCTCGCTCTCTCTCCCCCACACCCACAAACACCCCTCTCACACACACACACACACACACACTCAGACACAAACACACTACTTGGATTCCCGCCTGTACTCAATCACTGCTAACTACGAAGCCTTGACTTCCCCTGACATTCACTTTCCTCTGTTCACAGCAGGCAGCTTCTGAAAATAAACACTGGAAAACTCCGGAACAGAAAATATGCTTTCCTGGAAGATGCTGGTGTGCTTGTTGGATTTAGTCTTCGACTCAATAATGAACTTGCTGTGCTGTGCCTCTGCTTTCCTTATTGGTCAAGCTCTTATTGGAAATAGGGATTTAGTGTATACAATATCCTGAGCCTTGATAAATACAGGTAATCAAATGCTATTGCTGCTATGGGGGGTTCCACACCAATACCAACACCGAAATCATACCAACACCATTCTTCATTCTCCAGGCATTGAACAGTCCGACATGACTAGCTTACTGGACCGAGTCAGACAATATTTCAAGCCATGCCAGTGTGTTGGCCCAATGCTTAGATGAAGCAGGACAAAAACAGAACCAGGACCAGGACCAGGACCAGGACCAGGACCAGGACCAGGACCAGGACCAGGACCAGGACCAGGACCAGGACCAGACCAGACCAGGACCAGACCAGGACCAGGACCAGGACCAGGACCAGGACCAGGACCAGGACCATGACCAGGACCAGGACCAGAAAGTGTGTGTCTCACCTACTCTGAGTACATCGACAGTATATAACCGGGATAATAAAGCAATAACAACAGGCTTAGGAGTGCGTGCCTACTCACCTATTCTGAAGGAGAGCGGCCCAGCAGAGCTGCCCGTCACCCACATGGCTAAGAGGAGCAGAGGCGCCCAGGCTGCCCACATCTTCTAATGATCCTCATGGGTCCTGCCCGGGTTCGCCCCTGTGCCAGCCACCTGGGGACACACACACACAAAGACAAAAGGTTAGAGATTGAAGGAAAATACTGTACACACATGCACACTTGGATACCAGTCCTCAGACATGGATGCACACACACACACACGCACACACACACCCACACACACACACCACACACACACACACACACACACCACACACACACACACACACACACCACACACAACACACACACACACACCCACACACACACACACACACACACACACACACACACACACACACACTTCAAACACAAACACCATAATGTTAAACAGTTTGATAAGTTTCTCTCCATAGCAACAGAATGACATCCCCAACGCAGGAACGAGAGATGGAGTATCTGCTGTGAAACACAACACCTGTCATGGCTGCGGTGTGCTCAGGGGGACACTGAGACAGGCCTGTCAAAACATCAAGATCCTTCCAGAAGCTTCTCACAGAGAGCCACATGCAGATAGCAGCTGCCAGTCTGTGTCCCCAGGCACAGCCTAGCAGGAGAGGACCCGGCATGACCAAAAAGACGCCCTGTCTCAAGCCTGGTTGATTTTGAGTTGGCGAACGAGGAGAGAGGATGAGTACACAGACCTTCGTACGGTAGACACTTCCGTCTTCGTACGGTAGACATGGGCTTGTGTCCTCTGTGTAGATTCTCTCTGTTGATCGGTCTGCTTCTCTCACTGAGGAGAGGTATCTACATTATAGATCTGTGACGATGACGGCATTCAAGGCTCTCATGGTTCTTTTTTAGAATGTAGCACTGAGGAGATCAATGTGAAAAATGTTTTAGATCTAGCTTATTGTGGAGCAGCAGACCCTGGCTGGATTTAACTGGTTTTCTGAACATGAGCACCTTAGGTAGCCTGTTCCTGCAAGTGCAGCCTTAAGCTTCTACAGGAGAACACTTGAGCTTCTGTAACTCATGTTACTGTCTACTTTATAATAAAATCCTTCCCTTATCGTCCGTTGTCTTCCCGACGAAAGCCTCTTGTCCCAGCTGTGATGTGAGGGTATCCAGGCCTATCTCTCCGCCTCTCCCTCTCCTCTCCCCTGCCCCCCCCCTGACACTCTCTACTACCCCTGCCCCCCCTGTCTCCCCCTCTCTCTCACTCCCTCTCCCTGCCCCCTTTTTGATCTCTCCCCACTACCCCCATTATTTATCTCCCTCTGACCCCTGTCACTCTCCCCCCCTCTCCCCTCTCTCTCCCCCCCCTCTCTTGACCTCACTCACTCTTTCTCTCTATCTCTTTCTCTGAGTCCGGCTCTGTGTCGAGGCACAGGCTGGCTAACGCTAACACGCTAACAGAACACTAATTCTCTTATCACCACAGGAAAATGACAATTAGAAAAAGTGCTCAAAGCCAAAGCCATTCACTTTAGAAGCAATTACAGCAAAGCGACCTGAGAGGTTGCTGACTGCACCTCTGTGACTGCTGCGGCCGGGCCCGCTCACGGTCCAATGAGAGCGGAGAGAAGCCTCGGCAAGAATTCGACACGGCAGAGAGGGTCAAGGCTTGGCGGGGAGAGAGAGAGAGAGAGAGAGAGAGAGATCTCGTCTCTCTCTCTGCCTGCTCCTCTCTCTCTCTCTCTCTCTCTCTCTCTCGCTCTCTCTCTCTCTCTCTCTCTCTCCTCTCTCTCTTACTTCTCTCTCTCTCTCTACTCGTCTCTCGCTCTCTCTCTCTCTCTCTCTCTCTCTCTCTTTCTCTCTCTCTCTCTTCTCTCTCTCATTTCTCTCTCTCTCTACACGATACACTCCCGACTGTGCCATCGCGCCCACGTCCCCAACCACTCCACCGGCCAGAGACAATCTGAATATCAATTCATTCCACACAGGAAGCCAACAGGAAAATTACATTGTGGAAATGAAAAGTGGATTCTTTGTTTTCCATTAAGAGCTTGTGATCCATTAATTGAGTTTTGAATTGCGGGGCCTTGAGCGTTGCATTGAGCCCAGCCCAGATCCTGTGGGAGGAGGGAAGGCTAGCTTCCTGCCGCTGACCCGGGCAGCATCACAGGATTAGACCTGTCAGGAGCACTCAGAGAGCTGATGCTCCTCCTCCATGGCGAGGCCCTCTGCTCTGGGAGCATCTCAGCTGCACGCACACAATGTCACAGAGAAGGTCATTAGACCTGGTGATGACAGTGACGTTAGCATTCCAGTCAAGAGCTCTGTTGAACACAACAGCGAGACAGACAGCCAGACAGCCAGACAGACAGTTAGATATACAGACAGACAGATAGATTGACAGTGAGAGAGAAACGGATGGATAGTCGTACACATCATCTCAGCGGTCAGTGACTTGGCCTGAGGGTGACAACCCTGCTGCTCCTGACAGCCTGCTCATGTTTTCAGAGCTGACATTCTGCTCCCAGAGACAGCAATAAGAGGAGGGGGAGGAGGGGAAGAATCTCCCAGAAAGCTGGGATCATACAGTACCATACCCAGGCTGGCTAATCAATCATAGAGCTGTGATCATGCCACACCCAGGCTAGCTAATCAATCACAGAGCCACGGCTATCCGACCAGGCATGAGGTGGTACTGGACAGCACGATGATTTATAGAACGATCTGGAGTGTGTGAATGAAGATGAACCAGATGTCACAATCACCTGTCTGATATTTACCATAAATGAATAAGGTTAAAAAAACACACCAAATCTTTGAGTGATGATAGCATGTGTACAGTCCTATTAATGTATCCGAGTATTTACTAAAGATATGAACTTTAAGGAGATTGGGATGATGTTGGAGGTGGAGGTGGATGCACACATATGCACACTGACGCACACAAACACACACAATTCATTATTGGCTACCCAACCACTTTTATGAGGCCTGGAAGGCAATGTGGATGGTCTTGGAGCACAGAATGCTGTTAAGTATCAGTGTCATATTTGACAAATAGGCACTCATAAGATTTATATGGCATGCAGTGGTGAGCAGGAACACTCTCAAGCAATATAGCCATTCTTTTTCAATCTCATTCTATCATCTCCCAGACTCCTCTGTGTGGCTGCACACGTTTCTGTGTGTGGTGTCGTGTGTGTGTGTGTGTGTGTGCACTTGATCTTGTGTGCGTTATTGTGTTTGTGTACACGTGCGCGTGCGTGACTACACAGGCCCCGTGCCCGCTGTGTGCTAAATTAATTGAAAAGTGGAGGGAGAGAGTTTAATTTTGCGGGGAGCCGGTCTGCAGGGTAAACGAGGCGGGCAGAGTTATGTGCCGGCTGATCTCGGGGACAGACTGCAACGGCGACGCGTTCTCGTCAGAGCCCCGGACGTTCCCCGCTGGTCGTGTCCGCGGCGACGGGAAGTGGGTGAGCAGATGTGGCAGGTCGGAGAGGCTGAGCTGTAAACCACGGTGAGGTACGGTGCCGGGGTGGGCTCACCGGCGGGGCGGCCAATCAGACGATTTATTAGATGAGGGAGGGCCCTGGCAGCTGCTGTCTCGGACGGAGAGGAAGTAAGGCTTTGTGTACAGGAAGTAGTGTTTTTGATCTGTCACCCTGTGGGCAGTGTTACTGGTGGTGGATATGCTGGATGGATGGCTGGCTGGCTGAATGGAAGGATGGATGGATGGATGTCTGACCAACTGACTTGCTGAGTGTGTGGATGATTGTTTGACTGACAGATAAGACCGGCTGATATGTTTTCGCACACTGACCTTTAGAATCCCATCCTTCTCTGACCACCACCACCACCAATAACAAGCTGTCTCTGTATACAGAAGCTGCCCTGCAGAGCCAGGTCTCTAAGGTTCACACACACACACACACACACCTCCAGGTCTCTACGGTTCACACACACCTCCGTGTCAGGCCCGGGTCGCTATGCTAGTGGGAAACACCGACATGTTGACAGCAGGGACTGACATTTGCGTGACAGGCTGGAATATGGGAGTTGATTTTCACAGTAATGTTGTTTGTTCCAGCTGTCAGTGGAGCTGTTTAAACCCACCAAATATCAGCCCTGTCACTCTTTCATCACAGTCTGACGGAAGCTCTTTCTGTGTCGGCTCCAAACAGGCATTACCACTGTCAATCCAGGGGACGAGACACAGAGAAAGGTGATTCATTTGCATGTGTTATTAGAGCAGTGCAGCAGCAGAAAGATACCACTCAGCGTGGAAGCTGGTGGATGTAGAGTGTGCTGTGAGTGAACCCTGCCCCCCCCCACACACACACCCCAGTCAGGCCCTGGATACAGAGACCTGGCCAGTGTGCGTGACGTGGAGACATGTTGGGGTGAGGGCTTGCAGCGGCCGCAGGTTGAACAGCACAGAGATGCTGGCATTATCAGAGCTTTGACTGTTCTGCTGTACAGGGATCTGCCTTGTGAGACACTTCTGTGGCAGAGGAACCAACAACTGTGACAAAACGTTCCTGTCGGGGATCCTGGGTTCCGACTGTTGCCTTCTAGGACACAGGATGCATTCCGTGGTTCACTGTAGGGCTGGTGTCTAGCTTCTCATGCTGTACACAGAAGCAGTGTCAAAATAACCTGTCCAGACTGGGCTGAGGTTGAGGGTATGGCTGGGGGTATGGCTGGGGGTGTGGCTGGGGCTGGGGTGGGGCTGGGGTTAGGGCTGGGGCTGGGGTTAGGGCAGCTCTCTACTGCAGTCTCACATGAAAGAGAATGTCTGATTGTCCAGTAGGTCTTGTTTACTGAGTCTCTGTGTTACAGATACAGCTAAGCTAACACATACAGTGACTCAACTGAGCTCAGTTCAAAATTCCTTCCTGTCTACCTGTAAAACACACCTGTCTTTCTCTTCCTGCCTGTCTGTCTGCCAGATACCTGTCTTTGTCCCTGCCTGTCTTCCTTAGGAAACATCTGTCTCACTTCCTGCCTTCCTTTCAGTCTGTCTCTATGCTCTATACACCTGTCTCTCTGCTATATACACCTGTCGCTCTCCCTGCCTGTCTCTCTGCTATACACACGTGTCTCTCTCCCTGCCTGTCTCTCTGCTATACACACCTGTCTCACTCCCTGCCTGTCTCTCTGCTATACACACCTGTCTCTCTCCCTGCTCGTCTCTCTGCTATACACACACGTGTCTCTCTCCCTGCCTGTCTCTCTGCTATACACACCTGCCTCTCTCCCTGCCTGTCTCTCTGCTATACACACCTGTCTCTCTCCCTGCCTGTCTCTCTGCTATACACACCTGTCTCTCTCCCTGCTTGTCTCTCTGCTATACACACCTGTCTCTCTCCCTGCCTGTCTCTCTGCTATACACACCTGTCTCTCTCCCTGCTTGTCTCTCTGCTATACACACCTGTCTCTCTCCCTGCCTGTCTCTCTGCTATACACACCTGTCTCTCTCCCTGCTTGTCTCTCTGCTATACACACGTGGCTCTCTCTGCCTGTCTTTCCGCCTGTCTCTCTGCTAGACACCTGTCAGACAGTAGGAGCGGATGGAGAGATGAAAGACCAGAAAACATAAGCAGGAGATGATCAAAGGGATGAGAGGATGGAAGCAGAGGATCAAGGGGAGGAGGATGAGAGGAAAGAAGGATGAAAGCAAGGGAGAGAAAGGAAGAAGGAAGGAAGGAAGGAAGGAAGGAAGGAAGGAAGGAAGGACAGTGACAGGAAGGAAGGAAGGAAGGAAGGAAGGAAGGAAGGAAGGAAGGAAGGAAGGAAGGAAGGAAGGAAGGAAGGAAGGAAGGAGAGGAAATGATAGAGGGATAGGAGGATGGGATATCCAGTACAGGGGGGGCTTAAGGTAAACTTAGGTCATCTATATTTAACAGTATTTTGACAGGTGGCAAGATAAAATGATGTCATCATCACTGCTTGTGGGTCAGAAGGAGTTCAGAGCTAACAGTCTAAACAGCTACATGTACTTAGCTACCTCCATCCATTTCAACTCTTCAGGGTGGAAAAACCAACATTGCAGTATTCTGAAAGGGGAAGGGGAGGACTGGGTCTAACCGAAGCGCTGTCGAAGAGTCACAGAAAAGCCCCTCTTTCATCTGCGCTCCGTCGAGGCATCCAGTGGTGTTGTGCCTCCAGGCTAGACTTCCAGGACCGGCCCGGCTGCTCAGCCAGCCGGCCCTGCCAGAGCCCCACCGCCCCGGGGGCACCAGGACAGATCGGGCTCATTCAGCTAGAGTGCTGGACATGTTGCCGCCGGGCTCCAGGTCAGGTGGGGGAGGACACGGTCCCAGAAGATTCTCTCGGTGGTGTTGGTATTTGTAGTTCATCCCTTCAGTTGTAGACAGTGTAGTTCTTATCTTGGATGTTGGTTGGAGGTGTAGATTAGGACGCTGTAGTGTTGTTCGTATGGGAGGTGGAGTTTATTTAACAGTTTATTTAACATCTTAAATGGATGATAGTTCATCATACAGTAAGGGATGGTGGGACTTGTATTTCATAAATGTAATGGGGTTGGGGTGTGTAGTCTCTCAGTGGAGGATGATTGCCTGGGTGGTTGGCACTTGAGGGTCTTGAGGAGTGTAGTTGATCCTACAGTGTGGTGCTGCTGGGATATGTTGTTTTGTGGGAAGGTTTGCTGCAGAAGGTTCAGCTATCTTCCCCAGAGAGACAACATCAGGGCGGGACGCAAGCAGCGGCAGGAAGCAAATAGCTTATCAATAAGTTGTCTCCCACAGGAGAGATGCATGGATGCCCTGCTGCTCCAGCACTCTCCACTCTCTCTCTCTCTCTCTATTTATTTTTCTCTCTCTCTCCCCCTCCCTGTTCTCTCCCTGTATACATCTCTGGGACTTTCTCTGACTGTCTCTGCTCTCTCTCTCTCTCTCTCTCTCTCTCTTAAACAGCAGAACCACCAGTGGAGGGTGGTTCAATAGCTTTGTGTTTCCCATCCACGGCACCTAAGCACGAGCGAACGTTCCTCTTTGCCGTTGGCGTTTCTTTGGGGCACAGACTCTCATAAAGAGTCGTGTGTTTGCCGTCTCCAGCACATTGGGGAGATACAGTTCTAACTTCTGTAGCTACTCAGCCTAGATGTAAACTCCAGAGCAGAGAACGAGGGGCCACGGGCGTTCACCTGGTGAGATGGCTTCAAGAAGCCGGGGGTTTTTCCTTCTCATCGTGTCAAGTAAAGATGGAAATGTGTTGTCACTGTTGTATCCAGGGGGATCTTCTTCTGCCTGTTCTATTTAGAGTTGACTGTGACAGCTGTGGCACCATCTCTTTTTTTTCCCTTTTGATTGCTTCTCCAGAAAAATGCAATAATAACGAGCCATCTATTTGGATTTAGAAAACACTGTAATGTAGTGAGACTTGTTGCTTGTTTAAAAGCAGAACAGATGCCACAATCAAAATAGATAAAGCTGTTGATGTCGCTTCATCCAATTCCCCTTCATAAAACGGCTCGGAGGAAACCAATCGGAGGTCATTCAACGTTCTGTTTGGTTCATTTGAAAGTTGACTGTTGCTATAGTTGCAGTCAACTCAAGTATCAGTGTGTCACGGCCATTTGTTTTGTAAGTATCTATTTAGGGAGCTGAATGACATCTCCTCCTACGCGATACAGACGGTCACCAGTGGGTCGTCTGGAAGAATGAGGACTCATTTTCACTCAACATCTCATAGTGGATTAGCTGTGTAGTTGATCTGTCATTGACCGTGCCAAAAATGCCAGTCAGTCAGTAGCTGGTAATTGGCTGTTTGGCTTTAGAAGCACTACTTTGACAATGCCGTTCAGTTTATTTACTAATCAGTGCAGAATGGTATTGATGACAATGGAAGCTATGTCCGTCAAAGCAAGTGGAAGTAAAGCTTTGTAACTAATGAACATTGATAACTGGTAATGCACACTCTGGAGCACAGCCAATAGGGTGACCCAGCCAAGCGAGACCAGGAAGGGATTCTATTGTATTCCCATGTGTCTTTTCCTCCGATAGATCAATACTTTAGTTTTCACTGAGACAACACGGTCAAGGGGCGGGTGGACCTGTCAGGGAGATGGTCGTGACAACGGAGGAAGTGACACGGAGGAAGTGCTGAGGCAACACTTGGACTTGGACTCAGTTTATGTAATCTGTTACAGTCAGGTCTCTCCTTGTTACAGTCTGGTCTCTCCTTGTTATAGCCTGGTCTGGTCTCTCCTTGTTACAGTCTGGTCTGGTCTCTCCTTGTTATAACAATAGTTATATTATTGGATGTCTTTCCATAAAAAAATATATATAAACAAATTAAAGAGCAAAGTAGCAATCACTTACTCAAATTGGTGATGTTATGACAGAAGTTTTAGTCTAATTCCCTTGCCATAGA
Source organism: Mallotus villosus (assembly GCA_903064625.1). Taxonomy (NCBI): domain Eukaryota; kingdom Metazoa; phylum Chordata; class Actinopteri; order Osmeriformes; family Salangidae; genus Mallotus; species Mallotus villosus. The sequence goes on from CAEFZP010001607.1 coordinate 63,042, forward strand.
AAAAAACCCCTTCCAAATTCAATTGAAGTTCAGAGATGAATTGCCCATAATAATCACCAGCTTCCTCCTCCTCATTAAGGCTGGTTGCCGTGGTGGCTGCCTGGATAATGGGCTGCAGCCATCACACACGCACAGCCAGGGGTCAATCCCATAATAAGACAGGAGAATACAGTCCACAATCAGCAGTAATGAAATTGTGTTCACACCTAGAATAGTATCCTGATGGGTGTGTCACTCTGACCCCTCCCTCTCCACCAGCACCACTCAGAAGGCATTGGAGGGGATGATGTCATCATACTGGAGGCAAAGGGTGGGGGCGGGGGGGCACGATCTGACAAATTAAGAGTCAATACTGTCTCCTCCTCCCCCCTCTTCCAATATAGACTGCAGATTTCTCTGTGGGTGGGAGGATTGGTGGGTGTGTGAGGGGGAGAGAGGGAGGTGTGTGTGTGTGTGTGTGGGGGGGGGGTGACAGAGAAAGAAAGGCAATTTATTTTAAGAAATTAAATTTGATAGAGAAACAAGTTCTATCAATATTTTAACAGCTCCAACTCAGTGAGGGGTTGCAAGTAATCGTTAATCATTACGTGGTGTGTGCATGTGTATTTATGCAATGTGTGTGTGATTGTTTGTTTGGATGTAAAGGTGGAATGTTTGTGTGTTCTGGGTGGGCACTGTGTGTATTATGTTAGTGTTTGTGTACTGTCTGTTTGTACTTGTCTGTGAGTGTATGTAGGCTGTGTGTGTGTTGTAGGGGGGCTGTGTGTGTACCTATGTGTGTGCTGTGTGTATCCTTGTGTATGTGTGCATATGTTTGTGTTTGAGTCTGTGTGAGTGTGTGTGTGAATGTGTGTGTGTGTGTATGTGTGTGTGTGAGTGTGTGTGTGGGTGTGTGAATGTGTCTGGGTGTGTAAGTGTGTGTGTGTGGGTGTGTGAATGTGTGTGTGTGTGTCTGGGTGTGTGTGTGTGTGTGTGTGTGTGTGTGTGTGAATGTGCGTGTGTGTGTGTGAACATCCCAGTCCTCTAATGAGCTCCTACTAGCCGCTCTAGGGGCCATTTGATTCCTCAAGCATTCTGGGACGGGGAAAATGCCCCTCCCTGCTGCCTTCCATTTACTACTTCTTCTCTCTCTCTCTCTTTCACACACACACACACACACACACACACGTCACATAATCCGTATGCACACGCACCAGAAAGGGACACACAAATTGCATAAACACCCACATACAAGCGGGGCACTCAGTAGAGTCTAGCCTCACTCTAATGAGGCTGCAGCCTGACCACCTCCTAATGCTGCCATCATAACCCTCCACCACCCAGCATCACACACACACACAACAGGGCTGTGTTCTGGTGTTGAGACAAGTCCGCTGCAACAAAAAAGCTCTGCTCACTCCCTCCGCCCCACCTCCCCAGCTCCAAAACACACACACAAAACACACTCAGTTTTTTTCTGTCTCTCTGTCTCTCTGTCTGTCTCTCTCTCTCTCTCTCTCTCCTCTCTAAACACATCTAAATTGCAGTGATTATGTAACAGGAGGTAGCAGGCCATCCAGAGCTCACTGCCACCAGTGCAGTCCTCAGGTGCTCTCTCTCTCTCTCCTCTCCTAAGGTCCTCCCCGTTTCTCTATGTTCACCTCTCCTATCTCTCTCCACCTTTGTCTCCATTACTCCATGATCCCCTCCAAATATCTTCCCCTTCCTCCCTATCTCTCCCTCCATCTTCCTCCCTCTCTACTCTCACTCGGTTTCAAATGTCTGTGAGGCCACTTGAAACCAACCAATACGGGTGGGGTTGAGAAGAGAGGGATGACACAAGAAGTTTCAGTGGACCTGAGACAAGAAGAGAAGAAAGAGGAGAGAGGGACGAGAAGAGATGAGAAGAGAGCGATGAGTATAGAAGGACGCTGAAGGAGGGATGAGGAGAGACATGAGGCATATGTGGTAAATGTAGCGTGGTGATGATGACAGTGAGCTGGTCATTAAAGAGAAGAGCTCGTTTAGAGGATCAGGAACTCTCCTGGTTCCTGTTGTCCATTCATTAGTCTGATGTGGTTAACCTGGGACATAAATAGTCAAGATTCACACTTAATTATCTGCAGCCGAGTGTGTGTGTGTGTGTGTGTGTGTGTGTGTGTGTGTAAGAGAGAAATAGTGTGCGTGTAAGAGAGAGAGAGAATGTGTGTGTGTGAGAGAGAAATGGTGTGTGTGATAATGTGTGTGTGCCTGGAGGAGTACTAGAGATAGAGGGAGAAAGCATGTGTGTGTGTATGTGAGGAAGCAAGAGAGAGAGCATGTGTCTATGTGTGTGTTTGTGTATCTGTGTGTGTGTGTCTTTGTGTATCTGTTGGTGTATTTGTGTCTGTGTGTATCTGTGTGTTTATGTATGTCTCAGTGTGTGTGAGTATCTGTGTGTGTGCCTGAGTCTTTGTCTCTGAGCATCTGTGTGTGTGTGTGTGTGTGTGTGTGTGTGTGTGTGGTGTGTTGGCCAGGAGCCGTGTGTGTTTACAGGATCTTGGCCTGGTTAACAGGAAGTGAGGCACTCGTCTCCTGTGGAAGTCTTAATTGGATTCATCAATCAGACATGATGAGAGATGAGAGGAGGAGAGGGGGCGGAGCTGGCCAGCACCACCCCCACCCCCTCCCCCCCCGTCGCGAGGAGACAAACAACCAATGGCATGAAGCGGAACACAGATAAACAGGAAACAGAGACGCATATTCATTAAGAACAATCCGCATATTCAACAGGGTGCTAACGAAACAGTTGTCACCGCAACAGTTGTAAACAGAACATCACGCTGTTACATTGTGTGTGTGAACATATTGTGAAGCATTGTGTCAGGGCACGCATCAAAGCACACACACACACACACACACCAGAAATACACTGCCGACAACACCAACATCTTTATATCTGCCACCTACCTACAGCACTGCTGAATAATCTCACCACCCACCCTCTTAAAAACCTGGAGATGAAAACAAATCCCACAATGCACCTGTGGAGCGCCCGTAGGCGCTCCTCACACGCAGTTTCAGCAGTGCCAGTCATTCATCAGCCAGGCTGGAGAACAGACCTGCAGCTGCTGCTGCCTAGAGCCAGGCACACACACACACACACACACACACACATGCAAACACACACGCACGAGCAGGCACACACAAACATGCACACACCCACACACAACACTCACAAAAACACACATGTAGCCCACACGCACACACATATGCACGCATAAACATGCAGGCAGGCGCACACACACACACAACTAGCCAGTATTCTCAGGTCTCAACTCAGAGCCATGAGGGAAATCTGCTGCATGAGTCCACATTTCATCCTACAATTTCACCCGTCCAGGTCTGTAGTGTCTGTTGTCTTGTGTCTTCCCTTCCATCCATCTCTTCTCCCCCTCCCTCCCTCCCTCCAACTCTCCTCTCTCCCCCTCCATATCTCCAACTCTCCCCTCTACCTCCCTCCATCTCTCTCCTGTCCTTCTCTCTCCCTCCAAGCCTCCTCTCTCCCTCTCCCTCCACCTCTCTACTCTCCCTCTCTTAATCTCTCTCTGTCCATTTCTCTCCCTTCCATCTCTCCCCCTATCCCTCCATCACTCCATTACTCCTCCCCCTCCATCTCTCGCCCTTCTGTCTCACTCCTCTCCCTCTCCCCCCCCCCTACGCCTGAATTCCCAGGAGGGATTGGACTGTACGAAGGCTCCACAGGAGCTGTCAATAGGGCTGTGTAGGACTGCACATCAGTGTGTGTGTGTGTGTGTATGTGTATGCGTCTCTCCCTTCCAGGACTGTACACAAAGAAGGAAAGGACTGCAGAGAGACCATCCAGGGTGGATGAGAGAGAAGGTGTTTCCACCCAGACAGCCATGACTGGTACACACATACAGTGCACATCAGTGTAGCTGGATCCTATTCACCCAGACGAGGGCTACAGCCGGTTTTCCCCATGGAGAGAAACTGGGAGGCTAATGACAGAGCGCACACAATAGCAGGAGCAACACAATACGTATGGAAATCTTGTTAATACTTATACTTTCACACCCACGCGGGGGCGGGCAGACTCAGCAAGACACACACTCACACACTCACACACACACACACACACACACACACACACACAAAGGACACACAACCTCACAAAGCACACACAAGGCAACACAGCTCATTTGTAGTCATGTATCCATAATATAAGCCTATTCCCTCACAATAAAGCTCTTAGTAAATGGCAGCGTGTAAACATGGCCTGAAGGCCAGATCATTTCTCGTCTGAACAGGAGAACCTGGTGTCTCCCCGAAAAGGCAAGAGTCGGGACAACACCGACAGAGATGAGATTCTAAAGAAGAAGATAGACTAAGCCCCAGCCTCTATCATAGCCTCAGCCCCTCAGCCTCGGCTCCAGCCTCGGCCTCAATTATAGCCCATATCATAGACTCAACCCCAGCTTCAACCCCGGCCTCAGCCCTGGCCCTCAGCTTCAGCCTCAGCCCCCAGCCCAGCCTCTGTATTCTGATGTAGCTCCACAGGTGGCGGCGCCGCGCTCGGCACATGGCGCAGGAAGCTGGGGCTCTTCTTCTTCCTGTTCCGCTGTAATCCCAATCCTGCCGTGTCCCAGTCCGCCTGAGGAGGCCGAGGTCGACGGTGATGACAGCGGCGGCGAGACTGACAACGTTAAATCGTCTCTGATGGACTCCATTATATCAACGTTGGCTCCGCTCACACGGCGTGTTGTCTGGGAGAGACTCTTCCTGAAGGAACCCCAATTACTGTTTCTACGGCTGCCAGAAGAGGCTACGCAGCGCACACACACACACACACACACAGACACACATATCCATTTCGACACGTGCACACTCACACAGAATCCACACAGCCAGCATGTTTCTCTCGCCTGGTGTGGGAGCAGAAGTGATGGATAGCACCAGACAGCGGTGCACCAGTGTGTCTCCCTGTTGTTGTTGGAATTGGAGTTTAAGCAGCTTTGTGCTCCCTCTTTCTCCCGTTCTATCTCTTCCTCTCTCTTTTCTCTTGGTCCCCCCCCCCATCTCTTTTCCTCTCTCCTATCTCTCTGCCACTCTCTCTCCCCGTCTTCTCTCTCCCAGTTCCCCCCTCTCCATCCCTCTCTCTCCTCCCTCTCTCTCTCTCCTCTCTCTCTCTCTCTCTCTCTCTCTCCTCTCTCTCTCTCTCTCTCTCTTTCTCTCTCTTCTCTCTCTCTCCCTCTCTCCCAGTTCCCCTCCCTCCCTCCATCTCTGCTGTGAGGTAGTTAGTGGATCATCTACAGATCTCTTCCCCTGTTCAGTGTTTTCTGACATAAACTGTGTATGTTTGTTATTTACTAACAAATACTATAGAAAATGAATGTTTGTCCGTTTATGAATGGTATGGTTTAAAACTGTTTGTGTGAGTGAGTGTGTGTGTCTGTGTGTGTGTGTTTTCGTGTGTGTGTGAGCATGCTACTGTCTCTCTCTGTGATAATGTCTAGCTTGTTTAACTTGGCCCTGCACTTCTGATTGTAAGCTATAGTGTTTATCCAGGAAATTATACTATTCTGTCTGGAGAGGAGGATGCACACATACCAGTCAGCTCTCTCTCTCTCTCTCTCTCTCTCTCTCTCCTCTCTCTCTCTCTCTCTTGTTTCTGTGTGTTGTGTGTGTGGGGTGGGGCGGTTAGTGAATAGATTTGAACCACAATGCCTGTCTTCACACAGACTTTATCATCCACAGTAAAGGACTTCATACGGAAGGCTTATTGTGTCAGGGCAGGTTAAGGGAACAGGAGCTGAGCTGAGTGGTGTGTGTGTGTGTGTGTGTGTGGAGGGGGGAGAGGGATAACACAGAGCTGGACAGGAGAGACACTCTGTGCTTCAGTGAGGGCCAACATCACACCCCTGAACAACCAGACCACTCAGCCTGTCATTCAGCACAGACACAGTACCTGGTGTGTCTGCTCAGGAGAGGAGAGGAGAGGAGAGAGGAAAGGATGAGAGAGAGAGGAGAGAGGTGGAGAGGAGAGATCGAGGAGTTTGCTGATAGCGTTTGCAGTAATCTGCTTATCTGGGTCTGCTTCGCGCTTGACTCGTCTCTCTAGCTATCAGTCTCTTCCGTCTTCGCTTCTCTTTTCCCTTCCCTGTCCCTTCCTGCTCTCCTTCTCTCTCTCGCTTCGCTCTTCTCGCTCTCTCTCGTCCTCTCTGCTCTGTCTCTTCCTCGCTGTTCTGTCTGCTTCTCCTTCCCTGCTTCCCACTGCACAGGATCGCCCAGCAAACTCCGATACTGTCAGTGTCACCCCTCATCAGCCAATAAGAGTATCTGGAGATAGTAGAGGGTGGAGCCAGACATAGTGTTGAAACACACTTCTATCTGCCTCTCTCAGAGATCAACGATGGTAAATACAGATATAGAACAGCAAAGTGAACTACAACAGAGAAACATGACATCAAACTGATAATCATAATTGGATTTCTCTCCATGGTGAAAGTGACAGAAGGGTAATTGAGATTGAAATGCATGCTTGTCCAAATAGATTCTCATATACGCGCGCACACACATACAGGTTGCGCTCGCACCTATCATCCCACTCAGTTAAATGACTGGCTGTCACCAGCACTCATACTAAGTGATTTTAATCCCTGAAAAAGGATCATATACAGATGAATAAATGAATAAAATGTGACATGGAGAGAAAAGTGGAGTCATAGAAGCCTAGCCCTCCAGCATATAAACTGCAGCGTAATTACACCAGTTATACTGCCTGGACTGTTTGGAGGAATTCATTGATTTTGAAGAATGTTTTCCTCCTACACATGGGCTGTACGATCATGCAAGCAACATGGCTACACACACACTCACACACACACACACGCTTACACGCACGGACGCACCAACGCTTGGGCACAAGCTCAGATGTGTGTACACTCTAAAAGTTATTATGAAATTTCACAGCTCGGCTGTGTGGAATGTCTCTAATGAAATGTCATTACCAGTGACCCATGCTGATCAGTCACTCAGGGTGAGAGGACAGGCAGTCGGTGTGTTGGCTTTGGCCAGGGGCCAGAGCAGGAGTAACGCATGGAGAGGAGATACAGAACTGATCCTCTCCCAACTCTCTGGCTCTCTCTCCACCTCTCTGCCTCTCTCTCCACCTCTCTGCCTCTCTGTCCACCTCTCTCTCTCTCCACTCTCGCTCTCTCTCCTCCTCTTTGCTTCTCTCTCCTCTGTGCCTCTCTCTCCACCTCTCCACCTCTCTGCCTCTCTCTCCACCTCTCTGCCTCTCTCTCCTCCTCTTTGCTTCTCTCTCCTCTGTGCCTCTCTCTCCACCTCTCTGCCTCTCTCTCCTCCTCTTTGCTTGCTCTCTCCTCTGTGCCTCTCTCTCCACCTCTCCACCCTCTCTGCCTCTCTCTCCTTCTCTCTGCCTCTCTCTCCTCCTCTTTGCTTCTCTCTCTTCTGTGCCTCTCTCTCCACCTCTCTGCCTCTCTCTCCTCCTCTTTGCTTCTCTCTCCTCTGTGCCTCTCTCTCCACCTCTCCACCTCTCTGCCTCTCTCTCCTTCTCTCTGCCTCTCTCTCTTCCTCTTGCTTCTCTCTCCTCTCTGCCTCTCTCCCCAGCTCTCTGCCTCTCTGCTTCTCTCTCTACCACTCAGCGAGAGAGAGAAATACAACAAAACAACAAAAATCGGAAAGCAGATACAACGAATGAGACAACAGAGAGGCAGAAAGAGACAAAATAATCAGAGGAGAACAATTAGGATCATTAAATCCTAATAATAAACGGACTACTAAGTGCTTCTCTCAGATCAGAGAGAAAGGCTGACTTAGAACATCACAGTTTTTCTGCCCAGCCTCACAAACACACACACACACCAAGCAAAGGCTACCTTCACACAACAGTGGAGTGTGATGGAGTCATCTCAGCATGTCCATGTTTGAGTTAATATATCTCTTTCATGGTTCTGTTAATGTGTCATCATTGTGCGTGTGTGTGTGTGCGTGTGTGTGTGTGTGTGGGTGAGTGTGTTTGTGTGTGAATGCGTGTGTACGTGTGCACGTGCGTGTCAATGAGCATGTACGTTTGCGCTGGTGTGAGTCTACGTCCGTGTGTGTCTGCAAATTTGAATCGTATTAGTGTCATGCATCACGCCCGACGCCCGCCGTCCTTTGGACTCGTCAGTCATGTTTCAACACGTCGTCCCTGATAGGCCCTTTCATCTCCCCGGAGGTGAAGCAAAGTGGGTGACAGGAAGGGAGGAGATGAGACAGAGATGATGTTTATGTTCTGTTATTTCCTCTTCCTGGTGCAGCTTTGAAGAAGGACCATTATTGCATCATCTGAGCTCTGTCTGTCGTCTAATCTAGCTGTGCTTGTTTTCCCCTGGGAGCTCGTTCAGTCTTACAGAGCTGCAGTCTTGAGCGGCTGGATGTCTGTGTGGTTCTGTGGTTTGCTGACTGTATGGCTGTTTATTTGGTTGGTCGGTCGGTTGGTTGGATGACTGGCTAGCTGTCTGCCAGGATGACAGACCAACGGGTTGGCAAGCTTACGGGCGGACTGGCCGGTATTGATCACAAATAATGAGTCATAAAGAATTGTGAGGGTGCAGGATTGTCTGTGTGTGTGTCAGTGAGTCACACAGTGTAATGAGGCATGAGGCCGCTTGGTTGTGCATCCTCCGTCGCCCCCCGAAGCGCTGCCCTGTCATCTAAAGCAAACGCTCAACAAAAACACAGGTGACAGGTGGGGCCAAACATGTCAAATGAAACATGACTAATAGTTATGCATGTCTCGCAGTCTGACGTAGTCATATCTCTCTCTCATATCTCTCTCTTCGTCATCTATCTGATCATCTCATCTACTCTCTCTCTCTCATCTCTTCTATCTTGCTCTCTCTCTCTCTTGCATCTCTCTCTCTCTGTCTATCTCATCTATCTCTACTATCGACTATGTCTGGTTGTATGTGTCTATCTCTCTTCGCTCTCTCTCTCTGTCTGTGTCTCTGTCTCTCTATCTCTGTGTCCATCTCTCTCTCTCTCTCTCTCTCTATCTCTCTCTCTCTGTCTGTGTCTCTCTCTCTCTCTCTCTCTCTCTCTGTGTCATCTCTCTCTCTCTCTCTCTCTCTCTCTCTATCTCTCTCTCTGTCTGTGTCTCTCTGTCTGTTATGACAGCTTCTCGAAGGGGGGAGGAGAGGGGGAAGTGGGGGAGACAAAGTCGTGTCCATAAATGACCTCACAGGGGACCCAGATCCCTCCCCATCTGTCACACATGAGTGGCAGGCCGACGCCAAGGATCCCGCTGACCCAGAAACCTCCTCGCTGGCCGTCCTTGACTGCAGCCGGTCGAGAAAAAATACACAGCTCCCTCCACGTTGTCTGAGGAGCCCAATGCTGATTGGCTGCTCATGTGGCAACAGGGCTGTGTCAAAGTGCAAGTGTATGGTTGCTAGGGACGGTAGCAGGGCTGTGCCAATGATCTGGATTGACTGTCTGCCTTGAGGAGCTGAGGGTCTTTTGTTTCAACTGTGGCCACACCTGGGGGAGGTCAGCGTAGGTTGAAGGGACACACACAGGTCATGAATGTTCGACGCACTTGGCTGTCCTCTGGCTCGTTGAAACAGTATTTTATTGTCAACAAGCACAAAGCATCTGCAGCTCGTGGTGCTTGTAGAACAATTACTTTTCGCTTTGAGGGAAACAGACAGAGGTTAATATTTGCAAGCTGCGTCCATAATTCTATTATTTTTTGCACAGTATGCCTGCCCTGTTTTGCATAGTCTTTCATGTTGTTCTACATTTGTATGCTAATTCTTAGCTAATCCTTTGAATGAGTGTTGCAGAGGGCCATTTTCTTTTGTTTCTTTTTTTCTCTTTTCACACGTGCTGTCTGACGCATCAGCTGTGTGGTTAACATAGAGCAGTCTGATCATCTCTACCCAAGATGCACTGCACAGGAGCAGTCTGATCATCCCAATATGCACTGCACAGGAGTAATGTGATCATCTCTACCCAATATGCACTGCACACGCGTAATGTGATCATCTCTACCCAAGATGCACTGCACAGGCGTAATGTGATCATCTCTACCCAATATGCACTGCACAGGCGTAATGTGATCATCTCTACCCAAATGCACTGCACACGTGAATGTGATCATCTCTACCCAAGATGCACTGCACACGCGTAATGTGATCATCCTACCCAAGATGCATGCACCGCGTATTGTCTCTCTACCCAATATGCACTGCACAGGCGTAATGTGATCACCTCTACCCAAGATGCACTGAAACAAAGGCAGGGCTCCTTATGTCTGTAAACTTCCAACATCCCAGATCACTTTAGTAAGAACTGTTGCATGGAGTACGCATACAATTGGGTCATTCTACTTTGGCATTGCATTGCGCCTTGAACTTTGACCCTCTTGTTCATACTGTCTCGTACAAAACTGTCCAAGGTCAACCAGAGCAGTGCTGCTGCAGCCAGGAGAGCATGCTGGCTTGTACACTGCTGCATCCAGGAGAGCATGCTGGCTTGTACACTGCACAAGTGTGACCGGGTGCAGCAGGACATCTTGGTCGTTTGGCACACTGCATTTGAAATACTGTATGGGGACTAAATATATGATATATACAGGTGCTTGTCATATAATTAGAATATTCTCAATTTATAATGCAGATTTCAATTTTCCAACAGGACTTGGCACCTGAACACAGTGCCAACCTGGTTTAAGGACCATGGTATCCCTGTTCTTAATTGGCCAGCAAACTCGCCTGACCTTAAAACCATCGACTTGGCGTCTGAAGTTCAGTCATAAAGAAATGTTCTATGAACACAGCGATGACGTCCGTTAATCATCCTGAGGTGTGTAGTACCTTCACTGTGCTTGTTGTGTAAGTGTGAGCGTGTGTGTGTATGTGCGTGTGTGTGCGAGTATGTGTGCGTGTGTGGTGTCTTCTAATGAGGAAGAAACGTAAGCTTGACTCAGGAAGCCAGTAATGACAGTGTGTGTCATGGTAGCAGTGCAGGCTGGGTAATGGTGTTCTGACGGCACCTCAGCTCTGAGCAGCTCACACTGAACACATTGGATGTAAACAGATTCCACAGTGCCAGTTTAACAGTCCTGATTGCTGAGATGTTCATTTCTTCTCTTATTGCCTTTTTCTCCCATTCATACTTTTTCTTGAATCTACTTGCTCTTTCTGAGCGATTTAGGGGTGCATTAGTTGGATAAAGGAGTTGCCTAGCAACTAGTATAGCTGCTTACCTTGCGTGTTTTAGTAGAATGCTGAGGTAATTTTTTTAATAGGTCCGGAAAGTTACAAATACATTATCTTAGTATGAGAGAGAGAGGACAGAGATATATATATATATATCTATATATATATATAGAGTAGAGAGAGAGAGAGAGAGAGAGAGAGAGAGAGAGAGAGATGAGAGGAGAGAGGAGAGAGAGAGAGAGAGAGAGAGAGAGAGAGAGAGAGGACACAGACACTGACACAGAGAGAGTAAAGGAGAGAAAACAAAGAAGGGAAAGAAAGAGAAATTGTTGTTTTGGAGACACTAAAACCTTTTTCCTTAGGCATGGCTGACATTTACATCTGTGAAAGTTCTCCTCTCTTTCCCAGTCACATTCAGACTGTCACTGCTATTTACATCCAGAGTGTGTGTGTTTTTTTGTGTGTGGATGTTCATTTGTAGACGCCATCAGGTTTAAAATGCCATCAATCAAACAAACACAAAGACACACACACAAACAGCACATAATTATTGCAAACAATACTTCATGCTGTGACTCACGGAAGTGCAACAATCAAACCCAAGCTTGACATTTGACGTTCTGAACAAACTAACACAGCCCCAATGTTCCTGTCTGCGTCTGCAGCCTGGCTTCACCGTCTGGATCTAAAGTTGGGTTCTAGTGCTTGGTTCTTTAGTCTGGTCTCACTGTTTGGTAAACAATGTGGGTTCTACTGGTTGGTTCCACAGTGACGTTCTATAGTTTGCAGTGTGTCCACAGCTCATGGATGGTTCTAAGGTCCAGATAGTCTGCTGGATCTGATAAAAAGTGTGTGTGTGTTTGCATGTGTGTGTGTGAGTGTTTGTGTGTGTGTGTGTGTGTGAGTGTTTGTGTGTGTATGAGTGAAAGAGAGAAATAAAGGGACAGAGACAGACAGGGAGAGAAACAGGATAAGTGTGTGTGTGTGTGTGTGACTTCAAAGAGTGTGTGAGCTGTGCTATGGCCCCCTGCCCTCCCTTTGATCCGTCCCTTCCTGGGAGACTTCAGACAAACAGCCGAGCTAGGGTACCCTGCTTATAGATTTGGACAACTGTGACACACACATGCGCACACACACTGCACCACACACACACACACACACACACACACATCAAACGCCTGCACACCACACAAAATGCACAGAAACACACATACAGAAGTGGTGTGGGCTGAGCCAGCCTGACTGAGCTGGCCACCGCCACCTACACTCTACAGCTTAGCGCCGCTAGCACTTTTAGCCTGCTCGCTCACGCTTCAACTGAGGGAGAGAGAGAGGGAGATAGAGGGAAGAAGAGAGCGCGACTGAGAGAAGAGAGAAAGAAGGAGAGGGATGGGGAGATAAGGAAAGAGTTAGTGAGAGAGAGAGAGAGAGAGAGAGAGAGAGAGAGAGAGAGAGAGACAGAGAGAGACAGAGACAGAGAGAGACAGAGACAGAGAGACATAAATAAACTGTCTTTCTACGTATGCAGCTCCAGGGTCAGTTGTATACATGTGGGTTTCTGCCAACTGGGGATAAAACGGGGGCAGTGGGCAGATCTCAGAACAGCTCCCACAGTCTCACAGGGACTGCTCCATTCACTGATTGACCTATCCCATTGTATGCAGTGGGTCACATGATCTCGCCTGGGGTAGGGTTTAGTTAGGGTTAAGCATTGAGAGAGCATTCTAAATCACATACTGTCAAATGTAAATCAAATCATTTTCTGACTTCTAACTACGGTTACCCCGACCGACCCTGGGCAAACTGTAAGATGCAGGAAGATTCAAATAGATTCCTAGTTACGTGTGCATGCCAGGTCCATTCAGCTTGATAATAAAACACATTATTCCCTGGGGAAGTGCACTGAGTAACAGCTTCACTGCTGTGTCGAAGCTTTCGGCACCATCATTCTCATATTGAGAGCTCCGTGTACTGGATAACACATTTATAATCCTGTAATGTCTTTTTTCATAAGCACAACATTATTTACTGCAGTTTTATAAAAGGAAATACCTTTGTAAAAAAGGGGAAGGGGTGAGAGTAGAGAGAGAGAGACAGAGAGAGGGAGGAGAGAGCAAGAGAGAGAAAGAGAGAGCTAGATAGGAGAGCAAGAGAGAGAGAGAGGAGAGAGAGAGAGAGAGAGAGAGAGAGAGAGAGAGAGAGAGAGAGAGAATAAGAAATAAAGAGAAAAAGAGAGTGTATTACAGTAAAACAGAGAAAATAGGCAGGGAGGGTGCCAGATATTCAGAATAAGAGAGAAAGAGAGACAAACACAAAAAGAAGAGAAGAGGTATAGAGAGAAGCAGAGAGAAGAGTAAAGCCGAGGTAAACAGAGAGGCAGAGAGCTCCATTTGCTGGTGATTCACAGCGTCTTATTAAAACACTTACATTTTAATTGAGAGGAAGTGGGATTGGTGATATAATCACTCTGGTTCCGGCTGAAAAGCATGTGCAGACGCAGTCAGCAGCCAAGCGATGGGATGAGGAGGAACACTCACACAAGTTATCGTGTGTACATGAGCCACGTCTGCAGGATCTTACCCCCACTATGCAGCGTTAGTTCTCAATACGTATTTGAATTTTATATATATCTCTAATGCTTTTTTATATAGTCTTTGACCATCGTCTCTCATTCCAGCATCAATGTGTGTGTGTCTAGCTAGAGGAGAGGGAGGGGGTAGGGAGAGTAGGAGAGGGGAAGAGGAGGGAGGAGAGAGTGGTTTCCCTTGAGGAGACAAAAAGGGGTGGAAGGGAGTGTAGTCTCCCTGGAGGACGAGAGACGAGAGGGAGGGAGGGAGGGAGGAGGCGTAGGAGGAGGTCTCAGGAGAACAGTGCTGCTCTACCAACTCAACATGCCGTTATCAGTCTCAGAGGCCGGGGGAGGAGTGTGGGGGGGGAGGAGTGTGTACTTTAACAGTAAGTCCCTCCAACTTCTTTTGGAGAGCTAGCGATTGTAAAATGGTTGGGGATAGAGTTGGGAACAGGGTTGCGGGTAGAGTTGGTAACAGGGTTGTGGACAGAATAGGGACAGGGTTGTGGACAGAATAGGGACAGGGTTGGGGACAGAATTATGGACAGGGTTGGGGTCAGGGTTTCTCTATGAGGCAGTGTTTGGCTTTGCGTCTATAGTGTGTATGCCATTTGTCAGTTACTCTGACAAACTGAGAAACGCAGCTTGGAGCCAAGGGAGGCCAGACAGAGAGCCAAGTCTGGAGAGATGAGATATCCTCCTGCCAGCCAAGCGGTCTGTCCTCAGATCCTGCCCTGCGGAGGGCTTCCTGGACGCAGGCCGCAGACAATCATGGCTGTTTGTGTGTGTATGCTGCGTGACGTTGTGTGTAAGTGATGTGTAAGTGGTGTGTATGTCGATGTGAATGCTAATGTGTGTATGTGAGGTTGTGTGTCATTGATGTGGGAGTGCGTGTGTGCGACCGTGGTCGCTGATGTGAATGCTTGTGTATGTCTGTGAGGTTATGGGTATGTGTGTGTGTGTGTGTGATTATAAATTCTAGCTTAGATGTGCAGAGCGCAAAACTGCCTCCCCCAATCTCCACTCACTTACAGAGCTGTGTCAATACGAAAAGCAGTGGGATGAGCAAAGACAGGCACAGTGCGCTCTGCGAGAATATTTTCCTATTGAGTCCAAAATAAACAAATACAATAAATAGAAATTGTGCAGCTGTGGCACATTCTCGCCTGAATTTCCTACGAACGTGTGATGTTTTTATTCTGGAATCAGCACATTCAGATAAGAGTCACCTCAGTCAGTCAGCAGAGAGCACTTGATCCACACCCCACCAGCCTTTAATAACAGAGCTATGATAGCGCAGGGAATAAACATGAATAGAGATAAGAGGAAGGACTCTGGGAGAGGAGAGATGGGGGGTGGCAGACCGGGTCATCCAGGTCTCTTTAGAGGCTGTGGCCTCTTTAGAGGCTGTGGTCGGCGGGGTATGGGGAAGGGTGGGAGACGAGAGAGGGGCCGTCTCACGTTGTCTATTCAGAAGAAGAAAAATGAGAGCTCTTTCAGCTGAGGCTCTGGGAGGAGGGAGTCTGTGAGGGGGCGAGTGGGAGGGGGCCGGGGCCACTGGAGGTGGGACATGTCTTGCAGCGTGAGAACAAGGAGCTCTCAGGTAGGAGAGCAGAAACAGCTGGCCGGGGCTCTTGTGTTGGCTCTGTGGGCTCCGAGCCAGCGGAGACGCCAGACTCCACCAATTACACCTGCAGAGACGTTCACTACGACACCATCGGCTCCAAGTGGCTCTTGAAAGCCTCCAAGACAAGCTTTACTTTCCACAGTAATTCTGGGAAGCTTTAGAAACTGTTTTATAATATATCTAGACGTAATCTTAACCAAAGAAAAGCGTTTTCCTGCTGTAATGACTCATCCAGGCCCCCGTGGCGAATGGTGATTGACTATGCGGTCGGGCGTCGATTCTGATCCGGTTCCTTTGTGATTTCACCAGATGTCTGCCTGTGGATTGATCTGTGCACCTCCAGAAAGCCAGACACGTATCCCATAATAAGTGCAGTTTTTTTTTAAGTTTTGTTGTTGTTGTGATGTTCCGTCTCCAAGGTAACCGGCACCAAGCCAAAAATGTAAATCAAGGACGAGATGATCAAGCACTGGAACTTTCCCCTGAAACTGCAGAGGAAATTAAGATAACAGTCGGAATCTAGAGAGGGATGGCAGGGCATTCACTTAAACAGTTAATTAATCATTCCTACTAGTGTGAATTCCTCCCTGCACCCCCCACCCTTACAACCCCTTTGCAACATCATCCCACCTATAGCTCCAACGCCTTCCTGCATCCGCCCAGCACCACCACCCCCCCCACCACCAGCCTCTCTTCTTACAACCCAATCACCCTGCCATCAACTCCCACCCCCATCCCGAGTGTCTGGCTTCAACCCTGGGCAGCCAGCCATTGTGTCAAAACACCAATTACCTTTAATCAAGCAACAAATTAATCAACTGAAAAAGCCTCACTGTATAAAAGGCCGTCAGACATTTTTGGGGCGTGAATAGCCAATAGCCATTGAAAGGTTAAACGCAACAGTTCCATTCAAATCCCCTGGGGTGCACAGCTGAGCACTCATTTCTGAGTGATCCAGAAAAAGGATAGAAACAACCACTATCACTGTGGCTTATCTTTTACACACTTGGTGCAGTAAGATAGCAGATATCATGTTTTCACAACACTGGAACTACTGGTTCAGATATAAAACACTTAATTGTTCGCTAAGCTTAGAGACACACTTATTTGGTGGAGAGAAACATTTGCCATTTGGTTTTGTTTCGGCTGCATGGCTAGGTTGTTGCTATTGTGTGTGTCTTTGTGTGTGGTATGGACAGCAGATGTGTATGTGGGGGCACACAGAAACACACACAGAGACTTTAACACACTGCACAATCAGAGGCGGAACCACAACATTGCCCTTTTCTCAGCAAGCAAATGTATTGTACATTATATGAGGTTAGGCTGGGTTGGAACTGTGGTCACCCATTGACAGCTTAACATCAGTAAGACTGCAAGGAGAAAGTGTTTCTGAACAGAAACATTGTTCTCAAACGTTAAGCCGTTTTCTTTCAGCTAGCCAGGTGTTTGTCAAAAGCACGCTGACAAGTGCTTAGACACTTTTGGGGAGCGAAATGTGAATCTGTAAAAGCTCAAAATTACTCTATTTGTTCATAATGGTCCAGCAATTTCTAGAACTATGGGGAAAAAAACAAAACAAGATGAAAGCTTCCTGTTCCTGAGTCTGAGTGGTTTCAAACCACTGATGGGCTTTTAGAGAGGAAGCAGAAAAATATCTCACAATGACAAAATGAAGATCTGCTGTTGTGATGTTTCAAAGCCGTTTTTTAGACACACACACACACACACACAAATGGAGCAAAAAAAATGAAACAAAGCTATCATCTTGCAGGCCATCATTTCCCCAACCTAATGAGTCACTCTTAGACTCTGTTGTGGATGCTTCCCCTCTGCCGAGATACAGGGGCCGTGTTCAACCTATCACCCCAACACTTCTGCACGCACAAAAAAGTTGTCACAAGTGTTTTCAATGGGCAGAAGAGTTTAAGGAGAGCCAATAGCCATTGAAAGGTTAAACACAACTGTTCCATTCAAATCCTTTGGGGTGCACAGGTGAGCACTCATTTCTGAGTGATCCAGAAAAAGGATAGAAACCCCACTATCACTGTGACCAAAAATTTGTCACAAGTGTTTTTTTTCAATGGGCATGAGAGTTTAAGGAGAGCCAGACCTTCATCAGAGTTAAGGCACATTTTGAGCTTGAGTGGTGGGAGGGAGGTCTGGTTGTCATGGTTGCCTGCACGCCCCCGTCCCGTCCCGCACCCTCCCCACCCCCCCCATCCCGCTCCCCCACCCCCCTGCACCCCCCATCCCGCTCCCCCCACCCCCCTGCACGCCTCAGGCACAAATCAAACACCGGGGTACATCCCAGTGTACTCGCTGACACGACACACACGCTCACCAAAACGCTTCCAGCGCTGTGTTTCTCCCCCGGTGGTATGTGTTTCTACGGTTACCATGGACCTGTGGATCCAGGGCTAAACAGCCGAGTAGAGTGCTTATATAAAGAACACAGCATCAGCGCATCGCACACAAACACACATAAAGGAGAAATGTGCCCATGTCAGATGGAGACAGCGGCCTTGCTGACTGCTGAGCCTTGTGATAGGCTCTCTCCTGCGTTCCCACCCCCCCTCCTGCCCCCCTCCTGCCCCCCTCTTCATCCCCTGGTGCATCTGCCTGCCTACCAAGCTTCTCCCCCACGGGACAACATTTGAATCCAGATCTGAGGCATCTTCACTGCTGTGTGTGTGTGCTCCTGTACGCACACTAAGGCCTGTTCAGGGGTTCAGTCCAACTGAACAGCTTCAAAAGGCTTCTGCATCATGTGGGAGGGTTTCGCTCATGTTCCTCTATGCGTTTTGGTTGGCCGTTCTGCATGTCTTTTCATCTCCAGGAATGTTGGAAAGAGAAGGAAAGATTGGAATGGAGAGAAAAAGAGCATATTTCGAAGAGCTCATACGTAACAAATAATCTTTGACCTGCTGTTATCTAGAAGGTTCCACACAATAACCCTTAAGCAGGAGGTGTGTGTGTTTGTGTGTGTGTGTGTAAGGGGAGAGGGAGGGAGGGTGCTCAAGGCCTATAGAACCACACTACTGAGCAGTTCCATTGAGTTTGGTTCTGTTTTTATCTTAGAACCGACTAATTACCAGCTTGTTTATCTACAAACTAGATTTCTTTTAACAGCCTAATTACACAATAACAACTTCTCACCAAGTAGGAGAGCCCATTCCGTGAGGTAATTAAATAAGTATTTTGAATCAAGGAGATAAAACGCGTTGCTCGACGTTGAGTAATTACCAGACGGTCAATCGTCCCGGGAAACGAACATGCTCCACCAGTCCAGTCCAACGGCAATGAGAATGAGACGGGACCGTAAAATAAAGTAGTGTCACCGCTTTCTCCATTATCTCTCCGTTAGCTCCGCCATTAGCCGCGGCAGGTATTAGCATAGGTCGTTAGCAGGCTGGGGAGGACTCCATCTGCCGACCCAGAGTCAACACGGAGCGCTGTGGCATTCTGCCCGAGTCAACACTCTCGCCGGCGTGGCATTTAGACAAGGCCAGAGAGCAGCTAGGCCTACTCCGTCCACCCCATCAGCCTGTCTATTAATACCAACCATGGGGTCGCCCCAGCCAGCAAACGTGCTCTCGGCCATAATTAATTGTTGCCCTTTCTAAACTCGGTAAAGCTCATCTCCTTAATGGAGAAGCCATGAGAAGGAATTATGTACTAGCCTAGTCCACCCTTTTGAACAATGGTAATACCATGGTGTGTGTGTGTAATGTGTTTGTGTGTGCATGTGTAAGCTTTGGTGGTGACGATAGGGATTAGAAGAGATTCAATATTGGTACTTGACTGCGGGTCTCATACTGCCTTAAAGAGCAGTTCCAGAGGTTATCCTCCAACAGCAAGCCCAGGCAGCCAGGGAGAAGCCAGGGAGAAGCCACTTCCAGTCATATAATCCTCACCAAACAGAGCAATCAGAAACAAGTTCCATGTGCTCACTAGCACCTACTGACTCCCTATCAACGCCACACACTTCTATCCCTCATGCTTCTAGCGTACACGCACATGTTCTGTGAAGCATATGCATTGGGGTGGATATGGGACATTCGAATAAAAACCGGGGTTACCATCTCAACGGTAACATATGTGAGTACGAGGGGCTAGTGACATGCCATTGCCACAGGTGACAACACCATCTGTCAGTCTTTATTGCCATCTTTATCGCTGTCTGCTTGTGGCTGCCTGAGATCTGCATCCAGGCTGACATGTGAAATCAGCCTTGGTCAATTCCAATCATCTCCCCATGGACGCAGAGAGATGGGCTCTGGGGAGGGAGGGGGTGGGGGTGGTGGATGAGGAGGAGCTGGGCCCTGGGGAGGGAGGGGGTGGGGGTGGTGGATGAGGAGGAGCTGGGCCCTGGGGAGGGAGGGGGTGGGGGTGGTGGATGAGGAGGAGCTGGGCCCTGGGGGGGAGGGGGTGGGGGTGGTGATGAGGAGGAGCTGGGCCCTGGGGAGGGAGGGGGTGGGGGTGATGGATGAGGAGGAGCTGGGCCCTGGGGAGGGAGGGATGGGGGTGGTGGAGGAGGAGGAGCTGGGCCCTGGGGAGGGAGGGATGGTGGAGGAGGAGGAGGAGGGATGGGAGTGGTGGAGGAGGAGGAGGGATGCTGGATGGCTGTTTCAAAAAGTGTTTAAGCTTCCGTTACACTATTAGACACAATCACATGTGCAGCAACATACACACAGGTTCCTCGACTACGATTGCCATTTCTGCACTGCATCTCCATACACATCCAGTAAATGCAGGTTACCAAGCACAGTGATTGACAGACGCAATAATCATGTCTGGTTCCTTATCTAATGAGGTGAAGGAGATTTAGCCCCCAACAATTTCAAATGACTGGTTACTTTGTCAGTGCTAAGTGCTGATCCTGACATCAAGGCAGAATAAGTCTTCAGCACGAGCGTGAACAAGTCACTCAGAAGTAATAGTACTGCTATGTGGCTAACCTATGTTTTACAGATCGAAAATTAGCCGCTTATTGAAGCATGCAATAAGAATGGCTGGGATGAGAAAATAACAGACTGGGTCATACAGACGGATGCCTGGATGGAAAAATACAGCTCACCCTCGTGAGGACATGCCAAAGTACATGTCCTGGAGACACTGGGGGGGGGTAAAGTACATGTCCTGGAGACACTGGGAGGGTAAAGTACATGTCCTGGAGACACTGGGGGGGTAAAGTACATGTCCTGGAGACACTGGGGGGGTAAAGTACATGTCCTGGAGACACTGGGGAGGGTAAAGTACATGTCCTGGAGACACTGGGGGGGTAAAGTACATGTCCTGGAGACACTGGGGAGGGTAAAGTACATGTCCTGGAGACACTGGGAGGGTAAAGTACATGTCCTGGAGACACTGGGAGGGTAAAGTACATGTCCTGGAGACACTGGGAGGTTAAAGTACATGTCCTGGAGACACTGGGGGGGTAAAGTACATGTCCTGGAGACACTGGGAGGGTAAAGTACATGTCCTGGAGACACTGGGAGGGTAAAGTACATGTCCTGGAGACACTGGGGGGGGTAGTACAGTCCTGGGACACTGGGGGGGGTAAAGTACATGTCCTGGAGACACTGGGAGGGTAAAGTACATGTCCTGGAGACACTGGGAGGGTAAAGTACATGTCCTGGAGACACTGGGGGGGGTAAAGTACATGTCCTGGAGACACTGGGAGGGTGTCAGGGTTTGAGTGTTGAGAAGAGATGAAAGACCAGCGGGGTAAAAAAATGGAAATAAAAAGTAATAATGCTCGGGGGAAGAGGCAGAGAGAGCAGAAGGCTTGCTCGTTCCCATTCAATGCAGATGAAAGAAAAGTCAGCCTGTTCAATTAAAATAGGAATTGGGAGCGAAGCATCTAAAACTGCTGAGGTGGTCAGATCATGCAACCGTCTCTGAGGCGGACGAAGAGGGGACTCATAAAAATGGTGGCCATGGGTATGAAGTGTGATGTGCTTCAGTGTGAGGAGGGCCACGCCCAGCACCTGGCCAGAGGCATCCTTCCCACACTTCCTCAGTGACATTTCCATTAGACTGTTGCAGCGATAGGCCCCGTCTCCAGCTCATAAAAGTAGACAGAGGACACAATGCCGTGACCACCTCAACGGGGAACATAAAGTTGTGAAGGGACGATAAATAATGTAACACTCATTTCCTCACGGGCTCACGGAGACATGGCAGCGCCTCAAAAGCACTCAGAGGGGATAGGAGACAGGAGACGGGGTAGGAGGTAGGAGGTAGGAGGTAGGAGGTAGTGAGGTAGGAGGTAGGAGGTAGGAGTCAGGAGGACAGGAGACAGGAGACAGGAGACAGGAGGTAGGAGACAGGAGATAGAAGACAGAAGGTAGGAGACAGGAGATAGGAGACAGAAGACAGGCGATAGGAGACAGGAGATATAGGGTAGGGTAAGACAAGGAGAGAGAATATAGGAGATATGGTAGGAGAAGGCAAGGAGAGAAAGTGTAGGATACAGGAGGTAAGAGACAGGAGATAGGGCAGGGGAAGGCAAGGAGAGAGAAGACAGGAGACAGGAGGACGGAGACAGGAGATAGGTGAGCGGGTTTCAAGGAAAGAGGGGGTTAGAGACGGGTGCAGGGGGAATTGGAGAGAGGAGGTAGGGTAGATGAGGTTGTAGAGAAAAGGTAGGAGCAAAGCGAGGAGACAAGGAATGATGGGGAAGGAGACAAAGAGGGAGTGACGGTAGAGCTAGGACACAAGGAAATGACAAACGTCTCCTAGCTGAAGGAACACCAAACAGAACTGACGCATCCACTTTCCTCACGGGCAATCAGAACGTTCCAGAACACAGCCAGCCACAACGTGACACATTTTTTAGGTGATGATTATATTTTGATGGAAGGTGATGCTGTTCTCCTGTCTGGGCAGAGTGACGAACAGTCTTTAAAAGGTTTTGATAATGTTGGTGTCTGTGAATGGAAATGGAAAACGGACAAAAAAACTATAATTTAGGAGCGGAGAGTAGAATGCCAGGACTTCTTGGCCTGGGTCCAGGACGGAGACTGATGAGCTGGCAGGACAACCATCCATCAAGAAGATGCTGTTGAGTTCAGATGGTCACCATGGAGACAGGGCACCGCTGCCAAGACCAATAGTAACAAATAGGCTGCCAAGACTGTCCAATAGCAACCAGACCATCCAATGAGAGCCTGGTCATGGTAAGACATGTAAAAATGTAATGAACCTTCAAATGAAAACGACGAGACCCTGGAGGTCTGGATGGCTCACTGGATCTGTCTGTCTGTCTGTCAGTCTGTCTGTCAGTCTGTCAGTCTGTCAGTCTGTCAGTCTGTCAGTCTGTCAGTCTGTCAGTCTGTCAGTCTGTCAGTCTGTCAGTCTGTCAGTCTGTCGTCTGTCGTCTGTCAGTCTGTCAGTCTGTCAGTCTGTCAGTCTGTCAGTCTGTCAGTCTGTCAGTCTGTCAGTCTGTCTGTCTGTCTGTCAGTCTGTCTGTCTGTCTGATTGGAGTCAGGTAGCTGAGCGGTTAGAGAATCGGGCTAGTAATCATTACGTTGTGTCCTTGGGCAAGGCGCTTCACCCTACTTGCCTCGGGGAACTGTCCCTGTACTTACTGTAAGTCGCTCTGGATAAGAGCGTCTGCTAAATGACTAAATGTAAATGTCTGTCTGTCTGTCTGTGTTTGTCTGGGTCTGTCTGGGTCTGTCTGGGTCTGTGGGTCTCTGTCCCGGGTCGGCCAGTCTAACAGTCACCTTAAGTTCAGGTGCTCCACTCCTGTCACACAACACTCCATCCTGGATCTCTCTCGACCAATCAACAGTACAGTCCTAGAGAAAACACACACGCTAGGAACACACACACGTACACAATGACACACACCCACATACCCATTTGCAAAAAGAGACACACACATTTCCAAACCAGCACAAACACTGAGGGCCTCATGTACTAACGCTTTTGCGCCCTTCAGGCATATTTGTTTCGTTAAACTCCTCGCTACATTACAAATATTGGCATCAGGATCATTTCAAACAGTCATCGCTGTTTTGACTTTGGTGGCTGATCCATGATAGAAAGAGAGAAAGAGGCCCATTTAATTGCAAGTTTAAATGCTCGTAATTTAGGGTATAGTGGGCGGAGAAAGGCGCTGATTACCCGATGACCTGCCGGTTTGGTAAATACGACGTAAACTGAAGTATCTCAGCGTGTGCTTTCTGCGTGTTGGCCATGGTGCTAATAATGTTACGTTTGCAAATGTACGTACATGAGGCCCACAGTCTCCCCAGACCCAAACTCCAGTCTCAGTCTTGCACAAGTCTGGCATCCATCTCATCTCTCCTCTTCTAGTACCTTGTTGCTCCATCAGAAACCTATCATCTTCCTAAACAACCAATCACACCTCCCTCCCACCGGCAAGCCCCCCCCCCTCCTCTTCCCCACCTCCCTTTCTTCTCATTCTTCCATCGTGCCTTCTTCCTCCTTTACGTCCCACTCCCCTTCTCTGTTCTCTGCCCCCCCCCCTTCTCTCCCCACCCTAAAACACGTAGCTGAGAGTGCAGAGACGTGCAGGTCAACCCTCCAGAACACACTGTGATTAATTCAAGTGCCACTTTGTGCAGGGAGGGTAGTGAGCCTGCATTTAAGTACGTGTAGACGGACTGGACCCACTCTGCTCCGACAACATCAGAGCAGGTGTGTGTATTAGGAGGGGCCGGCGGGCGGGTTCAGGGCCATTTCCCAGAGTCTTACAGTCAGGATAAATCTAGTTTGGTGGGCAGGAGGGGTGGTGCAATTACAGGGGGGAGGCAGGGAGACAAGGCAGTTTGTTCACTCTGACGTGAACAAAATCACTCAACAAGTCCCCCCCCTCTTTCATTATTTCTCTCTCTCTTTCTTTTTCCTCTAGATTTTCCTCACAACTATATACTCAGGCACACCCTTTTTGTATCTCTATCCTCACACTTCCTTCTCCACACACACATGCTGCTCTTACTTGTCAGGGTCGAAGGATCGTCACAGGGACGAATATCCCTTCGAATGTTACGACTTTAATGTCCTTCAAAACTAAAACTAAATTTCTCTGGAATGCCAGCTAACCAACTCATACTTCACTTTCTTACAGGTGACGTAACATGTTATCAAATAATATATTTATCAAATCCTATACATACCAATTAATGAAGCAACCACCCAATACCCCCCCAATCCCCCACCATGTCCGCTGTACCCAGACTAATTACATTTATATCTTTTTTAAACTAGCCATTCTCTCAGAATGTGACTGTGAACGTGTCAAGCCGTATAGATGGCTAAGTAGGTTTTCACTTTCCAGTGTAAAAATAGACGTCTGAGGAATAGTATCCGTCCACGGGTGAATCTTATAAAGATGCTGATATTAAAGACAGGTAATTATCCACACGCAGAATCAGAGAGCAGCCTTTCCACTCGCTGTACAATAAAGACGTATCACTGAGGTGATCTGGCGTAGCCTCTAAAAATAGCATCTCTTACTCAGATGAGGAGAAGGGAGAGAGAAAGGTAGGAAGCAGAGAGAAAGAGAGAGTTTAACGAATCAAAGAAATCTCTTGAATTGATCCGCTCCAAACACAGAACAAGTTGTCCAAGGACATGCTGTCTCTGTTGGAAGGCAGTGGACCTACAGAAGCTTAGCACAAGCTCTCTCCCCTGAGGTGATACATTAGCTGCACTGTAAAGAACATTAGAACACTGGAAAGTGAGAAAGTTTCACACAGAACCGTATTAAATTCCCTGTTTGTTGGGGCGTTTGCAGTTCTAATCTGATCGCAGTGTCAGCTCCCGGCCTATTATATTGACTTATTCAATTTGAGGCCGTGAGGCTGGAGTCGTCTATGGTCGCGGGTGCGATCGTTCTGCTATGGAAGGCGACAGGGGACACACATCATCGGTGGCAGACGGCAAATTGAACGTCCTCAGGGAATGTGAATGTGTTTCACGTCCCTCCGCTCTCCGCTCTACCAGGTCAAATACGAAATGGAGACTTCACACGCCTCATAGGAACCACAAAGTTTAAATTATAATAAGCTTTTGTGTTCTTCATACATCATCCAGTTACTGTGGCCTCACAGTCTGTTTCCAACACCTAGATTTATATTGAGAGTGGAACAGAAAGATGACTGTGAAAGAGTGAATCATCGTCATCAACCACTCTTTATTTGCATCCCGGAAAGTGTAAAAGATGAATCACTTGGGGTCATATAAAGGTGAGCGGGCCTCCACACCCAGTTCCAGCCAGTTCTCCCATCAACTAGTAGAGCTCGGGGAAGATAAAAAGCCCTTTAAAGATCTTGACAACAATCTGGATCAATGCCGATACAGTATGAAAAGGAAAGATTAGGGTCCGCTAAAATAAAACATTAACTTTTCTGAAGGAACACAGCTTGATGCCACTCATTAGCTTAACGCGATAATCTTCCCAGTGCTGAGATGAAAAGATTTCCTCAGTGATTAAGCTTCAGAAAACTATGTTGTTGTTCAATTTGACCTACAGTCGTTGACTCACTAATTTCTCCTATTCAGGCTTTACAGTTTTTCTCAATTGCTAAAACACTAAAACCCATTGGCTGAACAAAGTTCTCAGTTGCCTGAACTCATGTAGCTAATTGTGCAGTCTGTTGTCAATACATTAAACCATTTCACATGGTAAAACACAATTTGCAGATCTCACTTAGACTTTTCAGCAAAACTCTAAACACATTCTCATTCTCAAAACACATTCTGTCGCATATAAAACACATGATGTCGACGAAGTGCTCTGGCCTGACCCAGCCCAAAGACAAGAAGAAGCACATTGATCACGTTTACTCAGTATTGTATACTGTTATACAGTGCATTGTAGGCTGTATACTGTACAATTAACAAATTGTATGGCCCTGAACATTGTGCTTTCCATTTGTTACAGTAACAGTACTGACTGCTCAATAGATTTTGACTGGTTGCAGGTTCATATCAACAAAGAACAAGAGTGAGTTGGGAGTGGTGAGATTCAGGGTACAATACTGTATAGGGGTACAAGGAGGAGAAAGAACAAATTACTGTAACAAAAATTGCAAAGAGCAAAGCAGAGTAGGAAATTCTTAGACATTTTTAGCTACTATGATAACATGTTCTCATTCATCAAAAGACAATGTACTTCTCCCTGAGAACTATATGTTTTCAACAATGTGTTTTTATATTTTTTGGTGTATTGTTTACTGGCTGCTTGATAGTGTATATCATTTGCAGTGTTTGATTTTGAGCACAGGTAAATCTGTTTTGAGGCGAAAGTTTGATTTTGAGCACCAGTAAAACAGTTTTGAGGATTCAGAGGTTTTGTAAATAGTGCTTGAAGATGAGGTTTTGTGTTTACAGTTTTGAGAAAATGGGTGACTGTTTCAAGACATGTGTTTTAGCAATCGTGAAAAAGTGTACAGGGCTCTCGTGATGGAGCAGTCGAGAGGGCTGAACTGTTTCTGTTTCTAAATGGGGTTTCTTGTGTGAGTTACTGTCAACCTTTCTTCTTTGGTTTCACAGGCTAACCTCGAGTGAGAGAGAGAGAGAGAGAGAGAAGGGGGGAAGAGAGAGAAAGAAGGGTTGAACAGAGAGGGAGAGAGAGAGTGGGGAAAGAGAGAGGAGAGAGATGAGGGTTTCTCGGGGAGTGAGGCGGGAAGGACTAGAGAGAGAGGGAGAGGGGTAAAGAAAGAGAGAGAGAGAGGGAGAGGGGTAAAGAAAGAGAGAGAGAGAGAGAGAGAGGGGTAAAGAAAGAGAGAGAGAGAGAGGAGATGGGTAAAGAAAGAGAGAGAGAGAGAGAGATAGAGGGGGGTAACGAAAGAGAGAGAGAGAGAGAGAGATAGGGTTCAAGAAATCTGAGAGAGAGATAGAGAGATGGGGTACAGCAAGAGAGAGAGAGAGAGAGAGCATGGGTAAAGCACAGAGAGAGCGAGAGCGAGATCGTCACGAAACGCGAGAGAGAGCTGCGAGTGGGGTAAAGAAAGCGAGAGAGAGAGAGGGAGAGGGGTAAAGACAGAGAGAGAGATCGAGAGAGAGAGGGGGTAGCTGAGCTCTAGATAAGCTCCAGGGAGAGTCATCCATCTTCCCCCAGAATCATGGCTCCCAGCCTGACCTGATGGCTCTAGGCTGGAGCTGCCCCGGAAAGCAGAGCGAACCGGCATACTACCTGAAAACACGTCTGACTCCAGCCGTTAGTCTGGTCCGCATGGCAGAGACATGGAGGGATGCTCAACCCATTTGCAACAGTTTTCCCTGTAGGCTTCATGGCCTGTCGACCGTGAGCTATTACACCTGTGCCCCCTTATTCCTTCTTCCAACCTTCCCGCCCTCCACACTCACCTCTCCTTCCCCTCCCCTTCGCCCCCCTCCGCCCCCCTCCTCTTCCCACCCCCGAGCATGGAGCTGCTCAACCCAGGCTATAGATTAATGGATCTCACAGCTGGCTGGTGAGTAATCACGCTTTAGGAGAACAACCACAGACACCAGCCCAATGTGTCCCCAGAAACACACACACACTCACACAAAAAGACACACACACACACACACAAAATGATACACACACCCTCCCTGGTCCGGAACGCTGGTTATAAAGCAATCAGCTGCTAAGATAACACAGGAAATAACAAGCCAAAACATTAGGGCTGGGCACACATCTTTATATGAGATCTGAGTCCTCGACGGTACTGATAAGGGGCTCCTGTTAATCCGCTAGAACCCCGCTTCCATCGCCATGGCAGCGCATCGGTGGATGGGTATCGGATAGGTTACCAAGACAATTGATGGTGCAGCTGACTAATTGGGGATTGGATATGGAAAGTCGTTTGGGAATCGACTTTTCTGGAAGTTCAGGAGGAACGGTCGGGATGGTTCTGGTATGTATCGTGATTTGGGCTGAGAGAGCGACAGAGAGAGAGAGAGAGAGAGAGAGAGAGAGAGAGAGAGAGAGAGAGAGAGAGAGAGAAAGACACGATGAGAGAGAGCGAGAGAGCGTCTTCTTACGGTCTCTGTAAGAGCGTGGGGTCATACGAGTGAACCGTCTCTCCTCTCCAGGACAGGGACATCCATTCTTCACTTAAGTAATCGTTTCCACGACGATGACTCGATGCATCTCATTAGGCACAGACCCTTCTCTAAATGACCGGAGGACCCGAGTGCCATTTAAGCATCTCTATTTGGATTTGTGCGCCAGCGTTCATCCAGGTTGTCCATCACAGGGAAGACAATATAAGGTGGAAGACCAAACGATGCTCTATAGGCCTGTCCTACTGTGACCTTTTCAGACTGCACCCCGTTTCACACACATGCGCACACACACACAATCACATGTTTGGGTGTAATCAGTGTCAGCGTAGCTGCAAACCGTGCATTCACCGCGTACCTGATACAGGTGATTTACGTGTGGCCTACTCTGGCGAGCATAAAGCGTGCATTTTAGGATGCAAGCACACATGACGTATGTCTGTGTCGACGCCTAGATATCGATCAAACTGTGCGAAGCACACATGACACGTGCCTGTGTGCACGCCTAGATATCGATCAAACAGTTAGGCGTAGCGTACACGTAAATCACGTCAATTCAATCAAATACGCGTGCACAACTCCAGCGTGACGCCTACGTTAACGCCTGTGTCCATTGTAAGCATATGTATGGTCAGAGGTTTGAGATCATCGCGCAGGCACACACAGAGTCAGGTCCTGTATTCAAGGCTGAGAACCCCAGTTAAAGAAATAGCAAAAGAGAGAGGAGGAGAGAAAGTGAAAGGGAGAGATAGCCAGAGAGACAAAAAGAGTGTTAAAGAGGCAATATACCGTCTTCAGAGTCATCCGATCGTGCTGAGCTAAAGGCTGAGCTAAAAGCTGTGCTCTGACCTTCTCTCTCATGACTCAGACCTGTTCTGTTACTACGCCCTACTCATATCTCCGCCGGCCGCCGTGCGGCAGAGAGACAAGGCGACGGCAGCCCCACACGTATCCTGGACATTTTAATTAGCTCAGGCTTTAATTCAGCCTGACCCTGCCAGGCTCTGATCACCCAGAGGTAGGCCCGATAAGGAGCTGTCAGTCAGCCAGCCCCGACGCCTCTTTTACTCACAGAAAACTCTCTTCCTCTCCTGTCACCCTCCTCTCCACCCATTCTCCACCTCTCTCCTCTATCCCCTGCACCTTCCTCTCTCTCCTCCTCTCCTCTCCCCCCCTGCATCTCCTCCTCCCTCCTCTCCTCCTATCTTTCCCCCACCCACTCATCCACCCTCCCTTCCTCTCCTCTCCTCTCCCCCCTGCCTCTCCTCCTCTCCTCCTATCTGCCCACCGTCGCTTCCTCTCCTCCTCTCC
This sequence comes from Mallotus villosus, assembly GCA_903064625.1. Taxonomy (NCBI): domain Eukaryota; kingdom Metazoa; phylum Chordata; class Actinopteri; order Osmeriformes; family Salangidae; genus Mallotus; species Mallotus villosus. Next base: position 92,785 of record CAEFZP010001607.1, read on the forward strand.
AGCCCTCCCTCCCTCCTCCACCCTGTCACTCTTCGTTCACGCCTGGGCGAGTGCTGAGAGCAGAAAGAGAGAGGATCTGTGGTGAGCTGTCCTCCAGGCAGAGGGAGCAGCAATCCTCTTATGTTACATACCCTACTGTGTAAAGGGGAGGATGGTCACTACCACTTACACTACTAAGGTACCTGAACCACCAACCCTGCCATCACTCTCAGGCCCTGTGTGAGGGTATCTGTGTGTGTCTGTGTGTGTGGGTGTGTGGGTGTGTGGAATGCACCAAACATACCACGTATCATTTTATTTGCCGTTTTCACTGCAGGATGTGCAGTCTACTGACTTTCTCTGTACCAGTAAGTATTGAAAGAAGCCCAAACTTTATTGTCCCAATGTCATCAGACGTGGCTAACAGAACCATGGCCACCCTTGTCCTAGAGGCAACAGGCATTACCAACATAACTGGAGAACAAAGTGAATCCATCCATCAGAGCTTGGACAGTGACGGCCAACCAGCACTTTGACTAGTGATGCCTGGCGTCTGGGTGCTGCTGGAGTGTTTACCAAGCTCAGCTAATACCACCCCTCACCACACACCACTGGAGACAGCTGGCCCTCCAGCTCTCCTTCCCTTCCATTTTCTCTCCACTCCACTTCTCTCGCCTCCCCTCCTCTCTTCTCCTCTCTTCCCCTTTCCTCTCCTCTTCCCTCCTCCTTTCCTCCCCTTTACCCTAACAACCTCTCCTCTTTCCTCATCAACCTCTCCTGGGTTCTCTGCGATACAGGGTGTGGAAACGTTGCTACGGCAACTCAGAGCGCCCAGGAGCCCCTCTCGCTGTGTTTCCTGGCTGGAGGAGATAGTGAAAAGTTCATAAATATCCAGATGGGGGCGGACCGTAGCAGAGGGCTTGCTTCGGGGGGGTTTTATGAACCGTCGTCGTCTTTGATGGGGTGCTGCTCCTGGTTGCTGGTGGAATTATGTGTGATGCTCACGGAGCACGTCTGCCCTGCTGATAACATCCCTGACCCTGGGAGGTGTAACACAGACAGAGAAAGGAGGAGGGGGAGAGAAAGATGGAGAGCAGCAGGCGAGGGGGGCGGGGCCAGTAACAGAGGGGCGGGGCCAGTAACAGAGGGGCTGGGCCAGTGACAGGGTTGCTCAACTGACCTCAGTATTCTAACACCCAACCTCCTGTGTGTGTGGTGTGTTCTTTCAGATAAACAGGCAGATGTGAGTGTAAACCAGTGAACTGCTCAGCCCCCCCCACACACACACCCACCTTGCCCAATCCCCCCTTCCCCTAGCCCACCACAAAGCAGATCAAGTGTGTAGCAACCAGATTGAGCTGAGAAATTCATATCTCCTATCCATTTTTTAAATTCATATATCTCCTCTTCGCCCCCTCTTCCAATCCCCTTATTTCATTTTCTACTGGAGTTTTCAGGCATGTGGGAGGGTTTTTCTAGCAAAAAAGTAGACATTGTACCTTTACTTAGCCAAGCAACCAGGCTGACAACCAACCAGGTTACAAAACAAACAGGCTTCCAAAAATCCAAGTCTCCAAACAACCAGGTAAAAATAACTACCAGGTTATCAAACAACCAGGCTGTCAAAGAACCAGATTACAAAACAAACAACAATTGGCCACACAAATATTGAGAGAAGTATTTAAACAGCTGTGATCAAACAAGGGGGCAGGGTAGAGAGAGGATGTGAGTGGGAAGCTAGCTGGGAAGGACAACAGAGGATCAGCACCATCCCAGGGCCTCACACACACACACACACACACACACACACACATACACTCAGCGCCTCACACACAAACACACGCACACAAAGAGCCCCACCCCAAACACACACACACACGGTACACACTGTGTAAATATGAACTGCATAATAACAGTGTAAATATGCCAGTGTTGCTCAGCAGGCTGCTAATTAAATCCCTTGACCTTAGCTTTCTGTCAATCTTTCTCCAATTCTTGCTACATCTCTCTTTTTCTCTGCTTATGTCCTAAAACAAATGTCCCTCTCTCTCACTGTAACCCTGAACATCCCTCTCTCACTGTAACCCTGAACATCCCTCTCTCTCCCTGTAACTCTGAACATCCTGTCTCACTGTAACCCTGAACATCTCACTGTAACCCTGAACATCCCTCTCTCACTGTAACCCTGAACATCTCACTGTAACCCTGAACATCCCTCTCTCACTGTAACCCTGAACATCTCACTGTAACCCTGAACATCCCTCTCTCACTGTAACCCTGAACATCCCTCTCTCACTGTAACCCTGAACATCCCGTCTCACTGTAACCCTGAACATCTCACTGTAACCCTGAACATCCCTCTCTCACTGTAACCCTGAACATCCCTCTCTCACTGTAACCCTGAACATCCCTCTCTCTGCCCCTCCCTCTCCCATCTCTTTCCTCTCCCTCTCTTCCCCACGTTCTGCCTCCCTCGTCTCGTTCTCTCCTCTCCCGATCTCGCTAGCCCCTCTCCCTCTCTGCCTTCTCCTCCCTCTCTGCTTCTTCCTCCCTCTCTGCCTCCCTCCTCCTCCCTCTCTGCCTCCCTCCTCCTCCCTCTCTGCCTCCCTCCTCCCTCTCTGCCTCCCTCCTCCTCCCTCTCTGCCTCCCTCCTCTCCTCCCTCCTCCTCTCTGCCTCCCTCCTCCTCCCTCTCTGCCTCCCTCCTCCTCCCTCTCTGCCTCCCTCCTCTCTCTCTGCCTCCCTCCTCCCTCTCTGCCTCCCTCCTCCTCTCTCTCTGCCTCCCTCCTCCCTCTCTGTCTCCCTCCTCCTCCCTCTCTGCCGCCCTCCTCCCAGTGAGACCCTGGGCTCTGCCGGGTGGAGAGAAGCCTTTGTGGGAGCAGTAAGAGCTGCTATCACACAGCATTATACTCCCGTCAGCAACCTGCGGTGGCCAGGCTGGCTTTCTCATACACAAACACACATATACACACTCTCTCTAGCACACACACGGCTCACACACACACGCTGCAGCTTTCATTCATATTCAGAACGGGTCCCGGGTCATTTGCGGCGTGTCTTGTCATCAAAAAACCCTTTTCATCTCTCTTTTTACCCTAGATGACTCGGGGAAAGTGGAGCCGTGCACTGATTACACGGGGCGTCCGTGAGAGTCATGCAGCTCTGCGTGAACACGGTTCTCTCCGCAGAGAGGAAGTGGAAGGAGTGGTGTGCGCAGGCGAGGGCCAGACAAGGCCAGACGTAATCCTGACAACGTCTACCACCTGGCTTTGCTAAGGCTCTCTGTTCTCTCTATACCCCGCTTTCTGGTGCTCGCTCTTTCGCTCTCTCGCTCTCTCGCTCTCCCTCGTTCTCTTCTTCCCTCCGTCAGGAGTAATCTGTGAGGCAGCGCTGACAAACATCGGCAGGGCCTTATCAGACACTTTCAGGTGGTGGGAGAGAGATGGGGGGACGGAGAAGAAGAGAGAGGGGGAGAAAGAAAGAGGAAGAGACAGATAGATAGATGGAGAAAGAGACAGAGAAAGAGAGAGAGAGGGGCAAAGGAGGAGGGAGGAGACATAGACAAAGAGGTTCAGGGAGGGCAGACGGAGAGAGAGAGAGAGAGTGGGATACAGAACCCCAGTGGCACATTAGACTAAACTGGACTGATGACTTCGATCAACACCCATTCATCCACGTATGTAAACGTAAACACACAAGCACACACACATACACACTACGACTGAGACATGCAGCTGGCATCGTCGTGACCCCCTCCCTTCTCACACCGAGGACACTGCTGTGTCTGTACAGAGTGCTGTGGCAGAAACAGCATCCTAGACGGCTGTGTCTGAACAGAGTCCAGTGCTAGTGTGCTGTGAAGCACCAGCGCCGGGCCGGTCATTGGTATGCTGAGCCCAGCCGACCGTGGAGAGGCTGCACTACTTAGAGAAATGTGAAAAGCCTGTTAAGCAGCGTAGGAATGTGAATTTCTATCAGAGACTTGAGTCAACAGTTTGTCCTGTCTAACAGGCTTGAGAGAGAGAGAGCGAGAGAGAGAGAGAGAGAGAGAGAGAGAAAGAGAGAGAGAGAAAGGAAAGTAGACAGAAAGATTGAGGCTACAGGAAAGAGAGAGGGGGTCTACCTATGCTGGTACAGACTCCTACACACACACACACACATACACACACAAACTCAGTGTTACAGTGTCTCTGTCTGACGGTTGGTCGACAAGGTTGCTCGGATGGTCTCCTCTTCTCACAAAACCAGCACACTCATGGGGAAATGACGCAGCCCATGATGGGGCCAGTCAACTCCTCTGCGTACTGCACTGTGCTGTATACAGCAGCTGTAAAATAACTACTCCCTCGGAGTCTGGATACATAGAAAACCTTGGCTTCACAAAGAGAGTCCCTGTCCTTCCCTCCGGCATGTTCTATACCACTGTGGCACTATTATCATCACTCTCCCTCTCGCTATCTCTCTCTCGTCCCCGCTCTCTTTCCCTTTCACTTTTCTCTTTAGCTCGGTCTCTCTTTCTCACTCTTTTCCTTCTTGCTACGTCTTTCTTTCCCCCTCTCCCTCTGCTTTCTTTCTCTCTCCCTATCTCCCTCTCCCTCCCACTATATCTTACTCTATCCCTTGTGGAAGATCTGCATTGATAATACTTATTAAAATCCAGAACTCAACTGAACTTAGTCACTCACGTTTATGAAGAGACGGACAAAACACTTTCTTCATCACCCTCTCCTTCCCTCCTCCCACAGGCCAGCTGAGTGGTGGTATGGCATCAGGGCCTACCTGAGTTCTCTGGAGTCGAGCACCGCTAATCCATGATGGGGACACGCAGGAAACAGGAAGCAGGAAGCCGTCGTCGTCGAGGTGACAGCTTAGCTCAGCTACACAGCTCTCCTCATCACAGCACTCCCGGGTTCAGATCTACAGCACCTTGAACACAACAACAGCCCAATATCAGGTCTCTATCTCGCATACTCCTGACTTTGGAAAGCACCCACAAGCTGCGAATAAACAGTGTTATTATAAGTGGTATCAAAGGTTAGCTTCATTCGCATTTGACTTGTTGTGTCACTAAATAGCATTCATGGACCTCAAAAACTGAAACCCGCTGGGGTTGTGTGAAGATGGCCCCGAAGGACAAAAACATTTAGGATGGTAGAGATGCCGCATTTGTTTAGTACGGCAACTTGAGGTTCATTACCAAGGTGCGGAGCGTGCTGAGCACAGCCGTTCCCCTGCACCTTGGAGCTCATCAGCATTCTAAACAAGGCTGCCACAATATTGCCAGACAATATCCACTGTAAATGAGAAAGTAAATGTCACTTACATGAGGAACATTAATCTCATGTCATTGCATTTTAATAGCACCCTTTCTCCGAAGAGAAATTAAACCTTCCCCTTGGAGAGATAGAGAGGGAAGAAGGGAGTGGGAGGGAAGAAAGATGGGGGAGAGAGGGAGGGAGGGGGGGGAGAGAGAGTGGTAGATAAAGATAGTAAGTGAGAGAGGGGGGGGAGAGGGAGGGAGAGGGAGGGAGATACCTAATCACTTAATAGTGCTGCAAGAATCACGTGGACCCTCAGTCCAGATGAACATAACTAGTGAAATCACTTGGATCAGGGATCGTTAGCATGCACGCACGCACACACATATACACACACACACACACCACACACACGACACAGATATACACACACACACATTTAAACATAAGTGGTTCCTAGTCTACCTTTAATCAAGTCCTACACGATGCAATAAGTCACAGGTTGACTAATCCACCTCTTGCATGAATATATCTCAAAGTCCCGGAGGAGCAGAGTGGAAACGTGGGCCTTAAATCACAGCAGAAGCCCTTGGTGCCACAGGAAGTAAACAGATGGTCCACAACGCCGAACAAGACTTGTGAAAGACTGACAGAGAATACAGAGATGCTGCTTTATCTATAAACTAAACATTTATCCACTCGCACACATGCGAGCCTGCAAGGTAGAGGAGTATGTGTAGACACGTACTCACACGCATTCAGAGGCACACGCACACACAAACGCAAACACACGCAAACTCAAAAGTCAACCGACACACACTCAAACAACAACCCTCGACAAGCGCTGTCCTTGGTTACCCCTAATGTGTCTGTATACACTAGCCTGAGATTAAAGCGGTGTTTCTGGCAGCAGGAGAGTGGGTATGAATGACAAAGGAACCATAACATGAATATTTCAAGACACCGGGAACCAGTCGAAGGGCATGGAGAGTGAGCGAGAAGAGAGGGAGGAGAGAAGGAGAAGAGAGGGAGAAGAGAAGAAGAAGAGAGGGAGAAGAGAGGGAGAAGAGAAGAAGAAGAGAGGGAGAAGAGACAGCCTTCAGTGCCACAGAGGAGATGATGTGTCTCTAAGTATCATGCCATCTTCAAAGACCCTCTCAGGACACAGAGAGACTGTAGAGAGACCTGGAGTTCTCCCTCTCGCTTGAGACTCTATTCCTCTTCATACAGGCGTATTATTCAACTTAGTCATAACAAAATACTACAATCAAACTGTTTTATCACTACTCATGAATACAACAATGCCTACACCAGAAACAAATGTTTTAGCACTTTCAGCTATGTGCCCGTCATGCTATAATCTGGTGTTAATCAATCGTGATTATCACTGTGTTATGGCAGGAATTGATGAACTGTATGATATAATCTGAAGTACGAAGTAGCAAAGTTATACCTAAGGCTAATGACCGTGTTGAGCGTAGCCAAGTCTCCATTAGCAAAGCTGTTTGTGGGAGTGCATGACTTTGATGAACACTATTCCATCAGTATCTGAACTCAGTCACCCTCAACAGGAAACTATTTTCTCAATCAGAGGAAATAGTTGAAAGAATCCAAGCAATATATATTTTTTAAAGAATTCGAAGTTAGCGGCAGTTTTTGATTAGGCGTTGACATATCTGGGGGACGTGGGTGTAGTGGAGATGAGATTACATGTTGAAAACACATCACAACACCGCGGAATGTGCATGTAATTAACGATCAGGGAGCAGAAATCTGCTTTTACTGATTAGATCAGATTCAAATCTGAAAGTCGTTTTGGTTGACAAACAACCGCTGTTGGTTTATTCATGATCGTTAAAGGCTCCACTCCCCTGCCTGTTGACTGGTTAAGGCCCCATTCCCTTGCTAGCTGATTGGTTGAGACCTTGTTCCCTTGGTAGCTGCAGGGCACTTTTGAAAATACACACAACTTGCTGCAGTGCAAATGCTGTATTAAAAAGAGACCTTGCAAAATCGTCTTTAAGCATTTGTGGACCATCTGCTGGGAGAAAGCGAGCTTCGCCTCAAGGCTCAAGGATTCCACACAAACTTGAATACTCCCACCAATTTGTCAGATAGTGTTTTCCGTAGCTATCTCTCTTAGCAGTAATGTCACTGGTATGCAGTGTTTCTTTTCGTAGCACAAGAACAGTCACCGACATTCAAGGTCTTTTCCGACCAAAACAACATTGACCCACTGGGACCCGGAGCAGTGCACTGCATGCCTACAGTAAACTAACGCACCTAGTCAGACAGACAAACATGTCCTCTATTTCTCTCTCTCTCTCTCGCCCCCTTCAGACCACAGAGAAACACAAACATGTACACATACACAGTTCAAACTGTCAGTTTTAATTCAGCTTTTTCCTGGAGATGTCGTTAGAAGGAGCATAAACACACCCTGTACCCCCCCCCCACCCACACACACACACACACACACACACACACACACACACCGGAGGTTTCATTCTCTTTCACACCATCCCCACTCCTGGAGTGTGTGAGTGCAGGCAGAACTGAATCGTTGGACGTGAACCTGTTGTGGTTGAATGTTGTCCGAGAAGAAAGGAGGTTTTCCATCAATCCCTCTGCTTGAATGCCAGAACAGGAAACCAATAGGTTCTTTAAGCGGGGACTATAAATAGCTCGCCATGGCTTTTTTACTTTTTTATTTTATATTATTTCTTCTTTCCTCCATTCCCAACATGCACTGCATGGTAGCCAGTGTCATGCTACCAACATGCACCGATTTCTCACCACAAAATCAATGTGGTATGAGAAGAGCAAGAGAGGTATGGATTTTCCAGAGCTGGGCGTCTGGCATGGCCATCAATCCTCGTTGTTAATCTGGATTATGATGGATGTGGGTGAGGGCTTCTGAACCGTGCACACTCACCTCATACTTTGGATTTTTGCGCGACCATTGTGCACTTTTACAACCGCTAACTTTTACAACCCCCAACCCCTTAACTACACAATCAGAGGAATATTGACATGGAGAAATGACAATATGGGATGGCTTTGAATTTGTTGAAGTCAATATTTGAGGTGGTATATAGCAGTAAAGGATCGATGTGTCTCGATATCTCAGCCACCTAAACAGAAGAGCTATGAAATCAGTACGGTCTGTCAGACTAAATCTATGAAAGCGTAGAGGAACAAGCATATTGACGCTGGTACTCTGCATTTAAACTGCTCTAACACTAATGTGTTTCAGGTAAACAGGCTTTCATAAACTCTTTAGACAACCTGTTTGCCTCTGACTGCCTCTGTGTTTGTGTGCCTCTATCATTGCCTCTACAAGTCAGTTTCAGCATTGCTTCTGCTTCCGTCTGTCTCCATCTCTGCCTTTATTGCTGCCTCCACTTGTTAGTATCTCCGCCTCAGTCTCTGCATCCGTCTCTGCCTCTATCATTGCCTCCACAAGTCAGTCTATTTGCATGGCCTCTACTTGCCTCTATTGCTGTCTTCAGTCAGTCTAATTGCATCATCTCTGCTTCCGCTGCTTCTGTCAGCCTCTATTGCTGCCTCCACAAGTCAGTCTATTTGAATGGTCACTGCCTCCAGTCCAGTCCAGGAGGAAAACAGTTCTAGGCAGATCGTGACCCCAATAGAGCAGGAGAATGAAGAGACAACACACAGCCACACACTGCAGGCTGCAGGGGAACGATAACAACATTAGAATTCAGAACCTGTCTGATACCCTCACCACCCTCACACACACACACACTCACACACACACACACACATGAATGAATGAGCACATCAACACACACACACACACACACACATGAATGAGCACATCAACACACACAGGTGGCAGTGAAAGGGTTCAGTTAGAATCATGCGAATGACTGAAAATCGCAAATGCAAGTATTCACACACACACACACGCAGCAACACTGTCATCAGCATCTCTGATCAGAGCTTCAGTGTGGAGCAGAAAATGGCCATTTAGCACTAATCAATCCCAAAATCTTCACCTCAGCGACTGGGAGCTTAGCAACCTCACACACACATTCATACTCGCACACACAATGGGTGAGCTGCCTGGCAGACAACTACCGACAGGGACAATGACAACACCCCACTGTCACCATTATGACTAGTTACCGCTTCTCAATTCTGTGTCAAAGAAAAAACATGTCGTTCCTGCGGGAGTGGAATTGTTTTCTTCCTATCACTGTGTGAAAGACAGCTCTGAAACCATCCGTGGAATTATCTAGAATGTATCTCTGTCTTTCTGCCATTCCGAAGCTTATTTTGCGGCGCGGAGGGGTGATGGATGTGGGAGCCATTTGTGATGGGCAGTAAGGAGGAGAGGGCGTTTAGTGAAGCTGTCTGCAGAGCCCTGGGCCCCCTCTCACAGGCCCCTAAGAGTCCTTTTGTTAGGAAGCAATAAAGAGCAGCAACACCCAGCTAGGGAACACGGAACAATTGAAAGGCGGAGACACGGAGGTAAGAGCAGGTGTGTGGGGAGGTAAGAGAGAAGGAAGATTGAGAGATACATTGAGAAAGAAACTAAAGGAGAGGGAGTATGGTGAGCGAGAGGAATTACAATAAGAATTGAGATAGAGAGAGAAGGGAGAGAGAGAGAATGGAGATATGGGACTATGGAGTTGAGGAGGAGGAGGTCTAACGGGCCTGGCGCGGTAGAACATTGCGTTAGTGGGGTTCTGAAATAAAAGGACAGTCATTTATCACAGTTTAGTAGGAGGGGGCAGGAAGTGACTGGAATATAGTGCCTTCCGAAAAGGAAGTAGTGTGCTGTTGGAGAGAGGGAGGGAGGGAAATGGCGAGATACATAGACAGAGAGAGGGAGCTAGAGGGTGAGGGTAAAGACACATGTACTGTAGATGGAGCATAAGAAAATAGAAGGCAGAGAGAGAGAGAGAGAGAGAGAGAGACAGAGAGAGAGAGAGAGAGAGAAAGCGAGAGGGAGGGTGAGCGAGAGAGAGAGAGGGAATCAGTGGCAGGATGCCAGCCCTGGGGTCTGGCAGGACAGAGCCGCCTCATTTAGACCTGTGCGGAGCTGAATGGCAGAGAACTTCCTCTGGTCAGACGGCAGCGACGTGCCTAGAGTAGGGAGCAGCTCCAGCCTGGGACCTGGCGCCCAGGGGCCTTGGACCAGCAGCCCAGGGCAGGACGGGGACAAACAGCAGCAGCATGGCGTGGAGCAGTACAGAGCAGAGCAGTACAGAGCAGAGCAGTACAGAGCAGGTCACTGGAGCAGACACAGGAGGACATGCTGCACCACTCCAGCCGGATGTTACATGCAGCCTCCACTGCTTCCCTCCCTTCGTCAAACCTCTTCCTACATGTTCCCCCCTTTCCTCCAGGGGGCCGATCTCTGAAAGACAGCCCTCACCCTGCCGCCTCCACACACACGGACCCCCCACCCCCACCCACACCCACTCTCTCTCTCTTTCGGTGGCACCAGCAGTGTCCTTGTCAGGATCCCAGAGGAAGGTTGACGACTCCTGTAGAGTTGACTTACAAACACAGCGTGACTTTGACTCGTGTGGCGTTAACTCACTGACCCGACATATCTCTGAATTCCCACAGACCCCACTTGATTCCGAATCCCCACAAACATGAGACTCCGACTCATGTATAATAGACTCACAGACACAACAACACTCTGAATTCCCACAGACACAACAAGACTGAGTGTTGTACTACAACACGGTCCCCCCTCAGTGTGGGACGAGCATGCTCTCTGCTTGTTCCTGTTCATCTATAATGCAGGCTTTGCTGTAGAGCCTCCCTCAGGACTCGCATGCATTATTCACCGCCTCTGAACAACTCCGTTTTATGGAATTGCATTATTACTATTATGGGATAGGAAAACAGTACTATGACCAGGGAAAATGGAGCCCCCCCCAGGGGCATTGAGATATGGGGAATTATGGAAAATGACAAAATTACAAACACCTTTTTTTCACCAAAGGAGTTTGTGTAGGAGGTTCTCCACAAAGTGTTTTAAACATGTGGGAGGATGTTTGAATGTGTTTCAGTTTTTTTCTTCTTTCATGTTATTACCGTAAATGACTTCAGGTATATGAGAGAGCTCTTATACTTAAGCGGCTGTGGAGAGATGAAAAACAGCAGATACGCTGTAGGGTCATACAACTCCATATCCCATGGTGCACCTCACCGCTGAGGAAGACGACAACTGAACACCCACCTGACAGTTCTAATCATCGTCATTGTCCTCATCATCTCCACACCCAGAGAAGACCCTTACAAGCCGACCATCCACCACCATTCTCGAGCACTCACATTTTCAATGCAGTGTAATGAATCCCTGCCTGAGTGTTTAATGGTTCGAAATATCGACAGATATTGCGGAATAAATCTAGTACCTCAACTACATTATTCATATTTGGTGGAAGTTTTTCCAATACCAATTAAACTGACCTAGAGGAATGGTGGTTTTGAAGTGTTAGTCTGAATCAGAACTATAGAAATTCTGCCTTGACAGAAAACCTACTACCTATTATTTTTGATCTAGGCAGTATCTCTAGTTTTTCTGTTAGTTTTCTTTTTCCAGACTGTTCTGCCATTGCGTGAGGAAAGGTTGTTTCTCTGAAGAGAAAGAGAAAGAGAATCTGTCTGAACTCTGACCTTCACCTCAGAACAGGACACTGGTCTCACAGACAAGAAATCGGAGACACGACTGGGGAAAAAAACATCTGGAATCTGTGAGCATTGTATGTCAAACGTCACTTTTTTATAATGTGTTCTCTACAGAAAAAGACAGAGAGCAGAGGCAGAGAGGATCTTCTCTACAGGAAAGGACAGAGGCAGAGGCAGAGCAGAGAGGGATCTTCTCTACAGGAAAGGGCAGAGGCAGAGGCAGAGAGGATCTTTCCGGGGAACGTGTCGTGATGAGCCAAAAAAGGCACATAGAAAGTGCTTCACTATCTTGAGCATGGCAGTGCCTGGAACATCAACGTGCACTTTAAACGTGTTCCGATGATGAGTCGTGATTTAATTAACGTTGGAGCTCATTTATATTGTTTATGGTGGGATGCATTTCACAGTTCCTCACCCGCCCCATCTCTCCAAACGTGGCTCTCATTACCTTCCTGCCATGAACTCAATAATACACTTACGGTGGTAAGATGCCAGACACACACACACACACACACACACTTACACACACATATAGAGAAGTAGCAGCAGCACTAGCCAGTACCTGGAGGGTATGGGGGTGCTTCTATTGATTCTAGAATGTCTGAGTGTTCTGTTCCGGAATGTTCCGCCACCTACCAGAGTGCCAGTCTACCAGGCTGTACCTGAACTGGATCCAACCAGAACCCAACCAGGGTCACACACAGTGTCCTAGATATTTCACTCCGATGTCTATCGGACCGGACACTTGCCCTACCTGAGACACCGACACTGAGAGAGAGAGAGAGAGAGAGAGAGAGGAGAGAGAGAGAGAGAGAGATAGAGAGAGATAGAGAGAGAGAGACGATAGAGATAGCAGAGAGAGAGATCGCGAGCATAGAGAGAGATAGCTAGAGATGAGATAGACGAGAGAGAGAGCCACGAGCCTTAAACCTTCAACCACGGGCTACAGTCTGAATATTAAGTCGTTTATGAATACAAAGCAAGCCAGTGAACTCATTAAGACGTTGGCTGAGGTTAGCCCAGTAGAAGTGGAAGGACTCCTCATTATGTTGCAAGGATCGTAGCTGGAGATCAAATCAATGAAGCTCACAAGCAAACACACACACACGACGTATAGAATATGCTGAGAAAGACGTGCGGGGCCACGGGGTGGCCTTGTGCCGGCCGTCTGCCTCGTCTCTGCTGGAGAGCAGAAAGAGCTGCGCCCACCAGCTCCTCCAGCACCACCAGCTCCTCCAGGACAACAGCAGCGTGATGCGTGATGTAACAGGGGGGGAAACATTCATACCTACCTGCAGGCTCTACGTCATGCTATAGTCGCGCTCGAGTCTTACGTAAGGAGAATCTGGGATGCTTGATTACGGCTTTTACTTCCAACTGCAATCATCTGTAATTGTCCACAGATCCTTTGTGTTGTGGCAATATGTTTCTCGCTCTCTCTTTCTCTTCTCTCTGTTTCTCACTCTCTCTCTCTCTCTCTCTCTCTCTCTCTCTAACACATTCTCTGTCGCTTTGTCCTTTGTTTTCTCTCTTTCTCTGTCTCAGTATCTGATTGTATCTGTGTATGTTTCTTTGCATACGTGTGTGTGTGTATGTGTTTACATATGTGCGTGCATGTGTGGGTATGTGTTTGCTTGTGTGTGTGTGTGCATGCGCATTTGTGTTCTCCTCTGATCTCATGACCTTGAGCTCGACTGACACCACAGATGCTATATGACTCAGACAGCCAATCAGAACCCGCGCTTCCTCCCTCCGTGAACCCTCCCTCCACCGCTAACTTGGCATCCGATTGGCTGATGTGCAAGACGAGAGGCATGGCTGTCCGTATTGATGACATCACTGACAGAAGGTTACGGGATTGGCTGAGGAGAGGAAGCAGGATGGAAGGTATGGATACTGCAGATGAAAACTGTGCTAGGGAGAGAGGACACCACATGACATCAGCGCCCAGCCACGCCCCCTTACCCTGCCTGCAGCTAATTGGATCTCCCTGGTGGCAAGTCATCTGACAGTAATTGATTCTCCTTCAGCAAGAACAGATTCTTAGTCTTGGAATGACACTGTGTGGGGCTCCACCCGGGCCTGCTGCCTAACTAAACATGCTGCCACACTCAAGTCTGCTGCCCTAACCAGACCTGTTGACCTGTTGCCCCACCCAGGCCTGCTGCCCTAACCATAACTGTTGACCTGTTGCCCCAACCAGGCCTGCTGCCCTAACCATAACTGTTGACCTGTTGCCCCAACCAGGCCTGCTGCCCTAACCAGACCTGTTGACCTGTTGCCCCACCCAGGCCTGCTGCCCTAACCATAACTGTTGACCTGTTGCCCCACCCAGGCCTGCTGCCCCAAACGTTCCTACAGCCAGGCTGGTTGTCCTCCTCTGCCCAGTAATGACATCATACAGTAGAAGCCCTTCCACTCACTCCACATCAATACTTCATTAGCAGCCAGCAACTCCATAGCAGAGCTGCATGCTAATGCAATCAAAGACCACTTTGATGAATAGTCGCCAAACTGTAATTGCAGTATTTGCATGTTTGATTTTGCTTCCAGCTCATAAACACTGGTGGAGACAGATGATGCGTGTCAGAGAGGGGGGGCAGGAACTCCTTGGTCCTGATGGAGAGCAGGAGAGCAGACTGGGAGCAGACTGGGAGCAGACTGGGAGCAGACTGGGAGCAGACTGGGAGCAGACTGGGGATAGGGAGATGATGCCCGTTCCTCCCAGTCTCTACTGGACAACTCACACACGAGGTAGAAGTCAATCAAGGATAACTGTGTGTGTGTGTGTCTGTGTACATGACTTGGGTGTGTGTGCATCCAGACTGGTGTGTGTAAACAATACTGTGTAGCTGTGCTACAACCTAGTCAGCACAACTGACGCCTGTGAGGACATCAGTGTCTCTGAGCTTGATTACAGTTGTCTGAACCATCAGCATCAGGCATGACTAAACGCTGCCCAGTGTGACAGACCCAGCCTGCTCCGAAGCTGCTCTGCACGAACAGACAGCGCTGGACACGACTGTATGACTCTGTCAACTGGAAACACAAACTGTGATTAAAGAAGATGACACACCCCCATTGACACAGATACTGTATCACACACACACACTCATGCACGCAAGTACAAACCACACACACACACCTGTGTACACATACACACACGAGCACAGACACGAAGACACACAATATGTACACACATGATAAACTGCACAAAACACACATACAGCCCCTCTTTGTTCCCACCAGATAGCTCCTGACTGGAATTTAATCAGCCTTCACAAAACATAAACACTACCCCTCCTCTCCGCCACTTACCAACCCCCCCCCCAGAGGTATCTGGTGAACCCACACCTGGTCGGAGTTTTGATTATGGGAGACAGTCGTAGCTGACACACAGACAACATTGTTGTACAACTGTGACTTGCTCCGGCTGCAGGAGCAGGGAGGGGAGCTGAAGAGGGGGAGACAGACGGGGGGGGAGGCAGGGGGAGGGGGGATGAAGAGGGAGAGACAGGGGAGAGAGACGGGGGGGGGCTCTCTCCTCTCCGATATGAACTGTTGATGAAGGGAGAATTACAGCAGGCGTCTGAGGATCTGCATGCTCTGAACTCAGCTGTTGTCTGAGAGAGGATTTACACATGCTGTGTAATAGGCCAGCATATCGCTCCCATTCAACATGTCATCAAGGATTACTCAAACACACCAGTATTGCAATCATTGCAGTTACAGCCTCTTCATTAAACTGATGTTTCTGCCAACCTCAGTTATCCCTCTTCAACCTCGAGTGATCAGATCCATTACAGTACCCGGTAGTTACACGTGACATTTAACTTGACACCGATGGCCCTTAGAACGCATCTGATCACGTGACCCATTCAGCGTTACTCCACCCCTTATATGGGCATGTCTGTCTACCTGATCACTCATGATGTACATGACGTCCCCTAACAAACAAACAAACGTATTTGAATAAACAGTAGCTAAACTACATCTGAATATGCTAATTGTTGTGGCTGTAGGACTACAGAGAGAGAGACTTCTCAGTTGGTTTTTAATCTTTCTCTCTTCCAATTTTCTATAAAATGAAATTCATGAAATCTCAAGCACTCAAAGTCCTTTTGCTTCACTTGGCATCTCTTGGCGTACAAGATAAATGATCCCTTTCCCTCAAAGCAAATAATTTGATTACGTAATCTCCAGTGCTTTATTTTCCATCATTTGCATAAAAGTTCAATTTGACGGACGCCATTATTCACATGGGTCTACAGATACAATGGCATGGAGGCGAAGATTGAAACGGTAACTTTGATCATTTTTCACCAAACACAGAAGTATGGCACACAGTTCTCTCTCTCTCTCTTTCCATCTTCTTTCTGTCTCTCTCTGTCTCTCCCCAACTGTCTTTATCTCTCTATCTCCCTCTATCTCCCTCTCCCCTTTCTGTTTCTCCCCAACTCTCTCTCTCTATCTCCCTCTCCCCTTCTCTTTCTGTCTCTCACCTTCACTCGCTCTCTCCCTGCAAGGGCGACACTGTGAGAGGACTAACGATTTGTGTCTGCATGAGAACATGATTCATTTTCCACAGCTGACCCCCTGTGGAGTGAGAAGTCATCTTGCTGCTGAGGCCTGTGGCCTTTACGACTGTTTGACTGCTGGGACACTGACACTGTCTCTGCGTGTGTGGGAGTGTGTGTGTGTGTGTGTGTGTGTGTGTGTGTACAGTGTACATGTGTGCGTGTGTGTGTGTGTGTGTATCTGGGAGAGATGCAGCCTGCTGATGGCTGCAACAGTAAAGAGCAGCAGAGTGAGGGAGGAGGGGCCTGAGTGCAGATAACTTAATCACACAGAACCTTGCCCATCTCCCCATCCTTATTTACATAACGCCTCTCAGGACTAAAGCTTTAATAAAGAATGGTGGTTCGGCGTTCCCCTTAATAAAGACATGCTGGGACATGAGGAATCTCTCGTTGCTATTCTCTCTGCCTCCTCTCTCCCTCTCGCTCTTTCTTGTACTCATGTCACTTGTCATTCATGATCTTTCTCGCACTCTCTTTCTGCCTTTCATTCTCTGTCTCCCTTTCTTTCTCTTCTCCTCCTGTCACTTCCTGTCCCCTCCTCTCATCTCCTCTCTCATCTCCTCTCACCACTCATCTCCTCTCCTCTCCTCTCATCTCATCTCATCTCCTCTCATCTCCTCTCCTCTCCTCATCTCTCCTCTCCTCTCATCTCCTCTCATCTCCTCTCATCTCTCTCTCTCTCTCCTCATCTCCTTTCGTCTCCTCTCCTCTCATCTCCTTTCGTCTCCTCTCTCTCCTCTCCTCTCCTCTCCTTTCGTCTCCTCTCCTCCGGTACTTAGAGGGTCCACCGTTAGCGCCTCCCCTGGCCAGCTGCCAGTCCCAGAGCGCTATGCTAGATTGAAGTGGACAGCAGCACTCCCGTTAGATCACACAGTGTGCCTCTCACTCAGAGGGGAAGCAGGCCCGAGCCATCTCCAGATTAAACATCGCTGCGTCGTAAAGGAGGTATAGAACAGTGGATGTGCTCTTCTCTCCACTCTCCCTAATGGCTCCCCTCCGCACAGACATTCACCAAAGACAAGTGCAAGTGGGTTCGGAAAAACATTGTCAGGTTCAAGTACAGGAAAATACATGAGAGCTGGACACCTGTCGTGGAGAAGCCACAGATTGGGGCTGTGCTCTGGGAGAGGCGGGGCTGCAGACAAGCTCTGATGGACCAGCTGTGGGATCCAGCTCTTGGCATCTCAAGGTCTTCTCTGTCCAGCTCCTGAGTCCACAGGTCAGTCGTCCAACCATTTTCCCATACACACACACACACACACACGTGCACACACACACACACACACGTGCACACACACACACACACACACATACACACAGTAACACACACTCAAAAGTACAGCTGAGACCAGCGGTGTTACGAGCCAGATGAGTTATATATGTTAACAAAGACAAGCAGACGTCAGCCTCTAACGAGCTGTAATGAAGCATCAGACGTGCTGATTGAGGAGAGAGTGGGAGAGTCTACAGGCTGGAAGTCAATGGAAGCCGACACACATGCTCCAAAGACAGAGAAACACACACACATGCTGTAAACAACCACCCCTGCAAATCAACAATCTTCCGGAAAGACATTCCTGACCAAAGAGGAAATAACACACAAGGCATTTACTACAGTGCACGTGTAATTATAGACATTTTCACATCGATTCTTCTCGATGTGAAGTACGAATTCAGGTAACGTGGATCTGGAGGGGGACGTGCTTCCTGTTCTAAAGTGCCGACCCGCTCTCTCCTCTCCTCCTCTCTCTGTGTCCCTGACGTGGCTCTTTCACCTTGGCCTTGCACAAAAAGCACCCGCCTCCGTCTGCGCTGAATAGACAACAACAACTTCTTTAGAAGGAGAGAGAGAGAGAGAGAGACTCAAATAAAGAGAGAAATACTGTATCTGTCAGAAGGCAGAGAATATGAAAGCCCACATGACATCGGCGCTCCGCGTGAAAAGCTTGTGACCTTGGAGAAAGCTGTGACTGTCACCTCGGATGACTCAGACATCCAGGAGTACGGCTCTCTCTGGGCGGCTCTGCTCGTCTCTTGATCCACCTCTGGACCCACGGGCCTCCCTCTTGCTTTGATTCTTTGTGTTACTGTATCCTTGTCTGTGTCTCTCAGTCGCTCTCTGTGTCTCTCTCTCTCTCTCTCTCTCTCTCTCTCTCTCTATGTCTCTCTGTGTCTCTCTGTGTCTCCCTTCGTGTCTCTCTCTGTCTCTCTCTGCCCCTCTGTGTCTCTCTGTGTCTCCCTTCGTGTCTCTCTCTGTCTCTCTCTGCCCCTCTGTGTCTCTCTGTGTCTCCCTTCGTGTCTCTCTCTGTCTCTCTCTGCCCCTCTGTGTCTCTCTGTGTCTCCCTTCGTGTCTCTCTCTGTCTCTCTCTGCCCCTCTGTGTCTCTCTGTGTCTCCCTTCGTGTCTCTCCCTGTCTCTCTCTCTGCCCCTCTGGGTCTTCAACAGAGGGTTTTCCACCATCCCTCTCACATGCTAACCGTCCTTCCCCAGACACAGACCGTGAACCAGACGAGAAGGCACGCCCCACTGCTACGACTGATCAAAGTGGATCCACACTTTCATCCACGCCGCACGCATTCCTCTGCGCGCAGAGAAGAGGAAGAAGATGTCATCCGCATTATAATTGCGCAGGTGGGACACACTGTGCAGAAGTGTAATTACCGACAAATATACCTTCAAACAGCCCCCTTCGTTTGAGTCGTCTATCAGGTACGTGGCTAATCTCTCCACTCTCTGGCTCCTCACACTCCTGTTGTTTTTTTATCGGTTACAGAACACAGGTGGTAATGCCTGGTGAAGAGCGAGCCAATCAGAAGGCGGCAGACCCCATCCTACAGTTCCGTTCCCCTGGAAGCAGTACAAACGCTGTCCTCGGGCTACCTCTGAATCGTTCAGGAGTCCAAGACTACATCTGAATCAACTACATCTGAATCATTCAGGAGTCTAGGACTTCATCTTAATCAACTACAGTTGAATAATCTACCTGTGAATCATTCCAGTCCAGGACTACCTCTGAATTCACAACCTCTGATTCAACTACATCTGAACCAGCTACCTTTTAATCATTACACCTGAAAAGCCCAGGAGTTCAATAAAGTTCAGAGTTCTGAATCAGACTTACACGACTAAACCTCTTAAAAACAAACCCCTGCAAAAATAGAAATGTAATGGAACTGCTGTATTTATTCTGACAAAGCATTGAGCTCTTGTGGGAGTAGGTACATACGTATTAGTGCATGGAGTTGAGTGCCATTGTACAAAGCTTACTTCTGAGACAGCTCAGAGGCGTGTCACTCCTATACAGGGTGATGGAGTACCAGGAGCAAGTCAGAACCATAATCATAATCTAGCCGACTGCAGTGGTGCACTTGAGGACAGATGAATATAGTTAGTTACTTTAATGTGTGATAATAACCCACCTGTACCAGGGTCTCTTGGTGGGAAATGAGTAATGTAGGTTCTCTGTAAAGAAAATCATATTATCTGTTGCTTGTAATGACTTTGTATCTGGTGTGTGTGGTGGGGAGATCAATGTGAAAGTGACTTCAAAAGCTTTTCTTTTCAGTTATAATGGATGTCAGTCTTTTTTTTTCTTCCTTCCTGTGTTGGAAGTCTGCTGGTCTGCTAACAAGGACATCTGCTTCAACATTCAGGAGGATCTGAGTGCGTTTGTCTATAGGGAAGATGCTGACTAACTTCCCAGATGACAGAGTTGGTTTGTGTTTCAGCTAGTTATCTCATGAACATGTTTCTGGCTCGACAAAAGGACACATGTGTTTCACAATACACAGAGAGGAATGATCCAAACAGAGCCTTCCAGTCAGAGACAGCTCTGGTTTGGTTCATGTGCAGTAAACAGCAGTAACACCTTTCATTCTCCTCTCCCTAATCACTTCCTGTCTCCACCCAGGCCTGACACAGATCACTTCCTGTCTCCACCCAGGCCTGACACAGACCACTTCCTGTCTCCACCCAGGCCTGACACAGATCACTTCCTGTCTCCACCCAGGCCTGACACAGATCACTTCCCTGTCTCCACCCAGGCCTGACACAGACCACTTCCCTGTCTCCACCCAGGCCTGACACAGACCACTTCCTGTCTCAAGTCAGGTGTGGTATTCCACTGTATCATACTGTATGAGGCATCATGAACAGTGAGGTGGGGGCGTCAACCTGTATCCCCACAGGCCCCCAGGTCTCAATGAACCGCTAAGCAGCCATCTGTCATTGTCATTGTAATTAATCTGCTGCTATTTAGTGGATAATGAGATGCTGTCTATGCTGCCTCCTGTACCTCTGCCACACTGGCTGCCTGTCCACACCAAAGTGTGTGTGTTTATGTGTGTGTGTTAGTGTGTGTGTACTTGTTTATGCCTGTGTTTGTGCGTGGTGTACGTGTGTGTATGTGTGTGTGTGTGTGTGTGTGTGTGTGTGTGTCTAACCCATCCAGATGGGTCCATTGTTGTTTCTTGTAGCATCTACCTGCTCCTCTTCCTAATGAGCAACACCTGACACAGGTGTTTCACCCAATCAGCGGCTCTGACATGTGGAAGGCCTTGCGTCAGGACACAAGGGACGCAGAGGGACTTTTTCATGGGCCTAAATGACAGATGGGTGTGTGTCTGTGTGTGTGTCTGTGTGTGTTTACTGGATTATTCAGAGGGAGAATGTCAGTTCTGTTAGAGCTGATCTGACATGACTGACTGTGCAGCTGGTCTCAGAAAAATCTTTTTCAATCATAAGTGAAAATTAAACGCGAGACTGCATGGGGCTTCAGAGCTGCAGATGTAAATTGCTCTGCCACATGTAATATCTCAGAGAGGTCCAGCTTTCAGGCCACCATTCGCCTGCTTCACAGCAGTCTGAACGATTGGAGGCAGAAAGGTGTCGTCGTGGGAATAACTACATTTCGCCCACCTGAAGTGCTGACACTGTTGATGCCTCCATAGTACATTTAGTCATTTAGCATTCACTTTTATCCAGAGAGACTTACAGCATAGTGCATGTGCATGTGGGAAGTCAGATGGCTGAGCGGTTAGGGAGTCGGGCTATTAATCAGAAGGTTGTTGGTTCAATTCCCGGCCGTGTAAAATGACGTTGTGTCCTTGGGCAAGGCACTTCACCCTACTTGCCTCGGGGGAATGTCCCTGAACTTACTGTAAGTCGCTCTGGATAAGAGTGTCTGCTAAATGACTACATGTAAATGCATAGTAGTTGGAGCTCAGTCAATGTACTGTGATCTGTAGGCTCTGTGTGTGTGTGTGTGTGTGGTGTGTGTGTGTGTGTGTACGCACATTAATTTGTGTGTCTGTCAGTGTGTGTGTGTGTGTGTGTGTGTGTGTGTCAGTGTGTATGTATGTCTCTGTCTGTCAGTGTGTTAAAGTGTGTGTCGTGTGTTTATGTGTGTGTCCATCTGTCTGAATCAGACCCCTGATTTGTTCACTTCATATAGTGTTGTGCCCTCCGTACATCTGGTTAAACAGAGGGGTTTTATCACAGTCTGGATAGACCCAGAGCGTCTAATGGACCTGCTGTCTGTTTAACATGGACCACAACACACTATCCCAGGCTCACAAAGCAACAGCCTGGACAGACACTTGGGAGCTCAGTTAAATAAAATATAATGTGATAACCCTAGCTTGTTAATACTGCGAAAGGACTAGAGGGAGAGAACAGAGGAGAGAAGAGGAAGGAGGAGATGAAAAGAAAACTGTTGAAGTTGACTATGGCAACCATCATTTCTAAGGCAGCTATGTTATTGTATAACACATTAGGATCGAAAATGGTCACAGGTTAGGCTCAAAAACAGCATCAAAACACACACCCATGAAAGACTGGGTTTTTTTTTGACAAATGTAGCCATGTTGTGTGTGGCAGCTACGTTGTGAGGCAACAGTTTCATAAATGCAGCCTCTTAGTTAACAGTGTCACCAGAGAGAGACCATCTGTGTGTGTAATGACTCCTAAGACTATTTACACAAACAGAGAGCACAGACGCGCCCCTCAGGCCCCCAGATTCACTCTGGGAAGAAAACAGGAAGTGATGTCGGCTGGGAGAATGTTGGAGCCAGGCTGCTGAGGATGCAGGGTGACCAGAAACAGCAGGTTTCTCACCTGGTCACATGTAAGGAGGTCAGCTAGGGCCTGTTCTCTCAAAGGAAGAACTGTTCTGAGACTAGCCCATAGACTATATTTATAATCATCCTTCAGTTGGTGTGCCTTCACATCAATAACTGATCTGTCATCAGCCCATTGATAAGTATGTATAATTGTCCTTCACCTGTTCGATGGAGCTGTACTGAGACCAGCTTTAGCAAAAACTGATCAGATCAGCCTCTTTTGTGGCTACATCATCCAATTCAATCAAGTTGATACTGAATATCTAGCAAGAGAAAGCTACTCGGCCTTTTGCACAGCAACACCGTGCCTGTGGAACAGCCTCCCTGTGGAACAGCCTCCCTGTGGAACAGCCTCCCTGTGGAACAGCCTCCCTGTGGAACAGCCTCCCTGTGGAACAGCCTCCCTGTGGAACAGCCTCCCTGTGGAACAGCCTCCCTGTGGAACAGCCTCCCTGACCACCTAAGGGCAACACAGACACTGGACTCTTTTAAGACTGGCCTAAAAACCTTTTTAATCAGAAAGGCGTTTCTTACTTTTTAAATCTATTTTGTTTTTTGTTTGTTTTTACTATGTACTGTGGCACTCTGAGATTCAGCTGAATTCAGAGTGTGTTATAAATAAAAATATAATTATCAAATTATTATTATTAACCCTGTTCAGTTCCCACATAGACCATTTTCATCCCATTAAGGTTCTAGCTGGACCACCGACAGGAAGTACTTTGGTAAACGGTCGTCGGGGGAGATTTAGGGAGCCGAGCTGTATTTAACAGTGGTCCTGTAAATCTCAGGAGACCACAGTCATGTATCGATCCCAACACACAAAATATGGAGTGTGCCTTTCCCCTGAGCTCATAAACATGTCCTCACGCTGCCACACACACACACACAAACCAGCACACACGCACAGACGTTGTGCTACGCACACACACACACACACACACACACAGAGGGTGTGTGCTACGCACACACACACACACACATGCTCCCAAACCAGCACATACACAAACCAGCACAGACAACCCTCGCACACACGCACACACCACACACACACACAAACCAGCATGCACACTATTAGACACACACACACTCTCCGAGGGCTCCATGCACCTCAAGGCCCGCTCCTCAGAGTGGTAGGACAGGCACAAGAAGTGATGCGCTGAGGTGGAGTTGCCATTAGCGACGCTTCTGAATTACATCAAATCGATGACTGGACTCTGCCCCCCGCCTGCGAGAGCCTCTCTGACATAGTAATTACACACTAGCCACAATTAAGCCTCTAATGTGATATCTCCCCCAACACAAGCGGGGGGGTCATCTGCCTGGCCTCATTCAGGACACACACTTCTGCCACTCTCAGATCCCCATGTTAGGTTACACTTTTGAAAAGGACCATCCTTTCTCTCCGTCTTCATTTTTTTCTGTCTCTCTCCCTGTCTTGCTCTTGTCTCCTTTTCAGCCTCTGTCCTCTCTCTTTCTCTATTCAACAGTCTCTCTCCATCTCTTCTACTCTCTTTTTTCTTTCTCTCTCTCTCTCTCTCCATCTCTCTCTCTTTCTTTCTTAATCCGAGCTCTCTCTCTCGCCAACTCTGTGAATCGGCTCAGCTGAACTGTCATACCTTAAAGGAGATTATACGTCTGTGTGAATGTCAGTGGGCCTGGCGACTGTTAGAGTCTCAGGGTAATTGTGTCCCAGTCTGAGTCACCCAGCCCAGGAGGAAATGAACGCTCTTTATCAATTCAATTAAAGCCAACCGTATCTAGCTTCTCACAAGACAGAAAACTCAAGGAATACTTGTTTAAAAAGCCCCCTTTGAAAACACACACATTTATATTCATGAACACAAGAGAACTTATTCCACACATCTCTGATCCCCATCTCTTAGAGTCCATAACCAATCCTGTAGCATTGTTCAGGCTGTTCTCCATCAACACACACACACACACACACACACACACACACACACACACACACTGGGGTGTCTGGATATACAGGAACCTCATTTTGCCTCAACTTTACAGTGGGAAAAACACTCATAACACACAGAAACACTCGCAAACACACACACTCCCAAACACACAGAAACACTCATAAGAGCACACACACACTTGGTAATAAGTCATGTGAGAGTGTAGGCATAGTCCCACTGGTGAACAGCACCAGCATCACCTCTCATTAATAATTAGCAGCTGGCGTGATTCCAGGATGCCACCTAATACAAAGA
This sequence comes from Mallotus villosus, assembly GCA_903064625.1. Classification (NCBI taxonomy): domain Eukaryota; kingdom Metazoa; phylum Chordata; class Actinopteri; order Osmeriformes; family Salangidae; genus Mallotus; species Mallotus villosus. The sequence continues at coordinate 117,621 of CAEFZP010001607.1, forward strand.
CAGGATTTGTACCACGGGTGCATCACATTAAAGAGGTGACACGTCGCTGAGGACCCTCACAGACCTCACATTACCATTTCAAGGCTGCCCTGATGATGCCCGATTAATATTCCTGAGGGGTCCTCTCTCCGTGCAGCATGTTCAGTGGAGTTCACATTATCCTGATTATTCCGATTTTTGTGCTTTTTTTCTTCTAAACGGATGGCGCTCCATGGAAGCTGAAGGCAGGGTCAGCTCTCCACAACAGGATGGGATCTTTTCTTCTCTAGTTCTTTCTGCGTTCCTCACTTTTTGTCTCTGCAGTGGCCGTTTCTCTTGGCAACGAGTCATTGGTCAATCACTTGAACACACCTAGCTTTACTCCACCCTATCTTATCTCTCTCTCTCTCTCTGCTTCTCTCTCCTTGTCTCTCTGTCTGTTTCTCTTTCTCCCCGCTTCTCTCTCACTGTTCCCATCTTTCCCTCCCCCTCTCGGACGCACCCTCGCTTTCCCTCTCCCTTTCCTACTCTGTCTCTCTCTCTATTTCCCTCTCTCTAACTATCTGCCTCTCTCCTTCCCTTCCTCACCCCCCCACTCCCTTTTCTCCTCACCAATCTGTCTAATGTGCTGTCTATAGTTGGTTCTCTGCCCATCTACCTGCAGAGTTTACTCAATCAAGTCTGGGACACGCAATGCCTCCCTGTTGTGTGCCCTTGGAAATGTGTGTGTGGTGGTGGTGTGTGAGTTTGTGTGTGTGTGTGTTTGTGAGTATGTGTACATGTGTGTTTTTAAGTGTTTACTGTAGGGAACAACGCATTAACAGAGAAATGTACACTGGGCTTTGTGGCAGTAACCACAGAGATGGCTGTTTCAAACATGAACGTTCCATTTGCCAGGGATTCTAATATTAGCCGACTCATTAACTGTCTCTCTTCATCTCAGTTCAGCTCTCGTTAGACACTGCCACATGATCACTCCGGGTCCTGGCATATACTCCCCCCCTCCAGCCAACCGGCAGAAAATTAAGACGACTAACAGTCTTAAATGTCGTCCAGAATGATTCAACCCTCATCTGTCAGGGCATATCCATGCGTAAAGAGAAGCCGTAGGCTTGTTGTAGCTTTCTAAGGGTAGCTTAGCATTAGCCTAGAGTCCAGGCCTTAGCATCCAGCTAGTCCCATAGCACCTGGCCAGCCAGCTATTAACCTAGTCAACTAGTAAGCTAGCCATCTAGTTATACCTCCCAAGTTAGCTACCTACTTAGTTACCAAGCCACATAGTTAGCTAACCATCTATTTGGCTTGCCACTAGGCCAACTATTGTGGTTAGTTAACCACCTAGTTAGCGAGCAACATACTGTAGTTAACTACCCAACAAGTTAGCTTGCCATCTAGTTTTAATGATATTAAGTAAAGCTCCATAGGAATAACTATGCCCACTCCTGCTTGTAAATGTAGCGTTAAGACCGACTTTGTTGTTTAACTGATGAGGCTAGGAGATGGTAACATAATTTTTAGTTGGATCCAGAGAGTAGTCTGCTGTTAGTTTATGTGAGGGCATGCAGGCTCACATAAACTACTCAGCTTTTTCTGTTTTGCGATGATGTGATGAATCAAATGAAAGCTAGAGTCCAGGGGGGTTGGGTTAGGGAGGAATGCCAGTGAGGCTCATGTGGGTGATGGAGGCTTCGCGGTGGAGTCGTAAAACAGCTCTCTTTATTCTCCCTCTGATAGATGAGGCAGCCATCTTTGTTTGCTCAGAACCTCGGAAGTCAGCAAAGTAGGACCACCTCTCTCTCTCTCTCTATCTACCCTCTCTCTCTCTCTTTCTGTGTCTCTCTCTGAAGCAAACACAGTGACTATGATTCTACTTGCTTCTTCAAAAAGAAGATACCTGCTCTCTCCCTCCTCACATACATCCTCCCCTCTCCTCTCCCCTCTCCTCCTTTCCTCGACTCATGTATCCTCCACGCCCCTCTTCTCCTCTACTTATACATATATTCCCCTCTCCTCATGTCCCCTACTCATATATCCTCCCATCTCCTCCACTCCCTTCTCCTCCTCTCCTCTACTCATACACCCTCCCCTCCCCTCCCCTCCCCTCCCCTCCCCTCCCCTCCCCTCCCCTCTCCCTCTCCTCTCCTCCTCTCCTCTCCTCTACTCATACACCCTCCCCTAGCCTCTCCTCTCCTCCCTTCCCCTCTCCTCTCGCTCTCTCAGGGACTGCCTGAGACTGACTCTGATCTGCCCACCTGCCCCTTCTGGCCTCCCAGGGAGACGAAGGTGGAGGAAGGGGGGGAGGGCGAAGGATGCCACCACAGGAGGGATTCACAAAAGATGAAGTCAAAGAAAGTGAGTGAGAGAGGGGCTGGCCCTCGACCCTCTCACTCCCTCTGGGGAGTAGAACACTAGTAGAACTAGTAGAACTGTGACACTCAGCCCCTCTCATGTGGACAGACAGCAAGAGGAGGGTGACAAAGGGAGATTGAAGATGGGATAAGTAAGATGAGAGGATGAAGACGAGAGGACGAGGATAATGGGATGTGGACTTTGGGTTTACAATCATGTTCACACACACACACACACACACACACGCAAGCTCTCATAGAGACACACACACTCAATCATACGTTTTCCCAACCACCCACACACTTCCCACACCCACCTCCCCACCACACACACACACACACACACCAGTAGATTTATGATTCCTTGTGTCCCACCTTCCCCGGCCTCTGACATGAGTGTGACAGGCTTGTGGGGGCGTGTCTGACAGGTCTTCAGGGGTGTGTTCACCTGGCTGCAGGCCAGCAGCGTGATGAATTAAACTGTGTGTGTGTGTGTGTGTGTGTGTGTGTAACTGCCTGTCATTCAGGTGCCTCAACGAGCTGCATAGAGAGACGAAGAACAGCCGGCATATGCAGCTCCTTTCCTCCTGTCCTCCTCTGACTCCTCCCTCCCTCCCATCCATCCACCCCCTCCCTCCCAACCACCCCCCTCCCTCCCAACCTCCTTCCCTCCTGCCAATCCCCGTCAACACTCGTTCCCCTCAACACCCCTCAACACAACTTCTACCTTTCACTTCCCTCTCCATCCCACCTCTCGAAATATCTCCAACCCAAACCAAACACGCCAAAAACGATATTTTACAGTTGTAGCCATTCATCTCATTACATGAAAATCTGACACCCCCCCCGACGGCGTTCTCATGTAGAATGTTCCACAGTACATTTTTTATGTTTTTTTTCGGTTCCTTGTGGATCGTTTTGTTGGGATCTGTCTCTCTATTGGTGTGCTCTGGCTCCAGGGTGGTTGGCTGTTCAGCGGGAGAGCTCATCTCTACCCCAGTAATGAGGACGGATGAATATGGATCATGTTAGCAGGCAGCTACTTGATGGTGAATCACTGACTGGGGCTATTAACCCAGAGAGATCATCAGTCCAACCTGATGTTCACACACGTACTCCCAGACACGCGTGCACACACACGCACAGGCACACAGTGTACTCACACTGACACACACGCGCCGCACACACGTTCCGATGCTCAGAAACATAAGTTCCCAACGCACACACACCACACACATGCATACTCTCAGACACGCACATTTACTGTACACACCACAAACACACACATACTCACACACACACACACACACACACTCTGGCATACACACCACAGAGGCAAGCAGGCACACATCTACTCTCAGGCACACACATAAACACACACACCACAGACCGTGAGGCTGCCAAAAGCCCATAGCAGACGCCCCCCCCCCTCCTCTCCGCCCTGTTGCTGGGATCAGTCACAGCTCATTCCTCTCCTCATGATCTCAGGCTGGGTGTTTCTGTCTGTGATTTCACAGACGTGAGTGTTTTAACAGCATTCGCTCCGACTCTCTGACACACACACCCCAGTAGTCCAGCCCGTCTGCCAAAACATCAAACACAAACTCTGTCTGTCAACTCAGCCATGAAAACGCTCATTCCTGCCTCTGCCCAGAAACGAGAGAAATCTTAGAATTAATAACAGGGAGGCAGAAAATCCATCTAATTTGTGAGTTTGAGTCTCTGTGATCAAACATCAATACCAACCCAGCAGGGATCGAGAGAGGAGCTCAGCTACTGCCCCCAGCCGACTGCTGCTCGGTGCTCTACAACACACACACACACACACACACCACACGCACGCACACCACACACACACACACACACCACACACACACACACACACACACACACACACACCACACACACACACACACACACACACACACACACACCACACACACACACACACACCTACTGCCCCCCAGCCGACTGCTGCTCTGTGCTCTACACACACACACACACACACACACACCACACACACACACACACACACCACACACACACACACACACACACACCTACTGCCCCCAGCCGACTGCTGCTCGGTGCTCTACACACACACACACACACACACAACCCCCACCACCCACACACCACACACACACACACCTACTGCCCCCAGCCGACTGTGCTGCTCGGTGCTCTACACACACACACACACACACACACACACACACACACCTACTGCCCCCAGCCGACTGTGCTGCTCGGTGCTCTACACACACACACACAGGCATGCTACACAGTAGTCGTTTAAACCCACATCCACGCAAAGCCGTATCGTACTTCCCTTCCACACACACAAACCACACACACAGGCTATTTTGTACCACACAATCATTTAACTGGACTGCTTACTCATGTGTCAACACACACGTTTACATGCCCAGTACGCCCTCCCCACACAAACATCTTACTCAGGTAAAAGTAAGTAAAGTATATTAAGCCTCCTCCTCCCTTCCTCAGAGCCTTTATCCACCCGGCCCACGCACTCTCAGGACTATAATTTCTAAATAAATAAATCGTTAGTGACTTTACCTCAGGGATTAATCTCTGTCCCTCCTGCCTCTCTCTGGGATCTGTCACTCTCACCAAGCAGCGCAGACCAAGGGCTGTGATTGGACGACCTGGCGGAGGGGATTAGAGGAGAAATTAGAAGACCTTCATCTAATTTTCATTTAATTCATCAAGTTCATCTCTCCCAAACTCTGTCTCTCCCTGTCTCCCTCCCTCTTTGCCTATCTCTCTATTTCTCTCTCCATCACACAATCTCTTCCTCTATTTCTCTCATTTTCTCTCCCCTCTCTCTCTCTCTTCTCTCTCTCTCTCTCTCTCTCCCTCTCTCCACCTCCCTCCCTCCTCTCTCTCTCTCTCCTTCTTTCACTCTCTCTCTTCCTCCATCTCTACCTTTCTCTTTCTTTTCTCCAGCCAAAATCAATACAGCTTCATCAGACTGCAAACAGCAGCATGTGTGTAAAGTATATTCATGTGAGGTTTATCTATAATGGAAATCTGCAGAGGCGAATCTAACTGGGAGATGATAGCTCTGTTTAAGAGCCCTCTGAAATAGAGTCTCAGAGATGGAGAGTGGAGAGAGGGCTGAGGGCTGAGGGAGGGGAGGGGGGGAGAAGGTATGGGGGGGTTAGGAGGGGTAGATAAGGGATAGAGGGGGGGTGGAAGGGGGAGAAGAGATGGGGGGTAGGCGGGGTAGATAAGGCATAGGGGGGGAAAGGATGGGGGGGTAGGAGGATAACACGTTTTTTTTACACTGCTTGATTTAGAAGAAGCGGATGATCGCTTAATGTCGCTCTATGAATGTAGAACTTCTTTTCCCACTTTTTGGTGTAAACATTTTCATCGATAGTGTTTTCAACCAAACAACCAAAACCACACCTCTGGGTCTGGTAAGGACCAGGCCAACTTCACCCTACTTGCCTCGGGGGAATGTCCCTGTACTTACTGTAAGTCGCTCTGGATAAAGAGTCTGCTAAATGACTAAATGTAAATGTGAAATTGGTGTCAGATATGGCATGTCCAGGCAGGGTGCATTAGATTCAGCCTGTGGTGTGCACCATTTTGGGCTGCACAGCTAGCATCTCTTTCACACTCTGCTACTGGCAAAATGACTCTCTCCCTCTCTCTCCCCTCTCTTTCTGTCTCCCTCTCCCTCTCCCTCTCCCTCTCCCTCTCCCTCTCCCTCTCCCTCTCCCTCTCCCTCTCCCTCTCCCTCTCCCTCTCCCTCTCCCTCTCCCTCTCCCTCTCCCTCTCCCTCTCCCTCTCCCTCTCCCTCTCCCTCTCCCTCTCCCTCTCCCTCTCCCCTCTCCCTCTCCCTCTCCCTCTCCCTCTCCCTCTCCCTCTCCCTCTCTCCTCTCTCCCTCTCCCTCTCTCAACAGTGTCTAGTCAGGCGTGAATGATTGACAGTTGTGCCGACACCATCACACACACCATCTTAGTCAGGAACGAGCACACAGGAGTGCATCTCCTCGCCTCCTTCCCTGCAGCAGCCACAGTTTGAAGGGCAGAGAGAGGAGCTTCCTGGTGTCGTTTCAGAAGCCTAAGGTGAACCGAGTCCTACCTCCATCCTTGATCTTCTGCACAACCTGTGTGTAGCTTTAGATGAAATAATCTGAATGAAGGGTACTGAGAGATGTATTATTGTTACAGTAGCCTACTGTGACCGGAAGAGTCCTTCACCCTGACCCTGACACAGCACCCCTTTCAGCCAAGCTGTAATAAGCACCCCCCCTCCTCCACCCCCAACACTCTCATCCCCTCCCTCTAACCTCTTCACCTCACGATGACACCCATACCAACCTACTATAACACACACACACACAGACACATACAGTACACACACACACACAGACACACACACCAGACCACGTTCGCACTGTCTGCACACTGTTCCTCCGTCGCTGATGATAACAGTAATGCCGGGGCTTTGATGGCAGCATGAAAGGGAGGCTCTCTAGGAAGTCTAATCCCTTCTGGGACCCTCAGAGAGAACCTAATAAACACAGCAGGGTTCCCTGCGTCAGTGCCACTCAGTGCCCGGGCTGCCGCAGAGCACACGCAGCCACACAGACCTCTCTGCATGCATACGCTAATGCCTCCAACATCACACTCTGGTGGAGGCTGGAGGGGAAGAGGTTCCTCGGCAAACGCTCCTGAGTGGTCTGTACGGGATGGATGGCTGGATGGATGGATGGATGGATGGATGGAGGGAGGGAGGGAGGGAGGGAGGGAGGGAGGGAGGGAGGGAGGGAGGGAGTGGGAGGGAGGGAGTGGAGGGAGGGAGGGAGGGAGGGAGGGAGGGAGGGAGGGAGGGAGGGAGGGAGGGAGGGAGAAATAGATGGATTGATGGATGAAGCTCAGCTCGTGAGATGGAGAGATGAAAAGGGGGAGGGGGAGAGAAACTCGGGTGCGGAGAGAGGGAACAAAGGAGGATATGAATGCGGGGGCGTGCGATAAGAAAGGAGAGGAGTGCTTCCAATTAACATGTCCTAACATCCAGCGAACGTGTGGATCACGAGAGTGTGCCGACCTCCGTCACGCCCCCCTTTGATCATCAGAAGGACACGGCCCTCTATCAAAGCACTTGCACGGCCCTGACACACTGAGTGTACTCTGATAACATCTTCAACACACTTAGCCACCTTTCAATCTCTCATGTCCCCATCGCACTGAAGACCCCTTCTCTGTCTGTCTCCCTCCATCTCTCTCTACACACGCCTCCCACAGACCCAAACCTCTCTCTCTCTCTCTCTCTCTCTCTCTCTCTCTCTCTCTCTCTTCCTCCGCAGCCTAACACTCTCTCATGCTCCTTAACCACTCCCTCACCCTCTCTCTCTCTCTCTGACCCTCCCTCCCCCCCCACCCGCCCACACCTCTCAGGTCCCTCCACACTGGGTCTGGCCAGGCCAGCAGGCCAGCAGGCGGATCGATGCCAGCATGAGGCCGGGGGCTCACGCCTCCTACCAGGCTGACAGAGAACTGACACAGGACAGGGTGAGAGGAGGGGTCGTGGAGATGGAGGGGAGGGGTGTGAGAAGGTAAAGGGGGAGAGGGAGGGGAGGGCCAGAGGGAGAAGAGAGAGAGAGCAGGGAGGAGGGGACGGAAGTGAACGTTGATGTTTGCTGTTTGAGAGCGTGTAAACAAGCCACTCAATACATTCGTGTTAAATTTAGCATGGAAAATATTGCCTGTAATTGTGGGAAATTGAGCATGGCAACAGCAAAGGTCAGAATCTGCCTCCAATACATAATGATGCAGAAGGTAGATATCTCTATAGGAAGCCATGCTGTACACACACACACACACACACACACACAAAGTGTTTATGCTAATGTTTTTGAAACACAGGGTGAGGTCAGAAACAAACAACTCATCATGTTTGGATCAAACAGATTCCTTTCATTAGCAGCTCCTTCACCATATGGTCTCCTAAACCCTTCACTCGTTCAAGGTGCTCTATCTCATTGCCCCAGTGAGAGGGTGTGTACTGGATGCCAGTGTGAGTGTGTGCACACTTGTGGGTGTCCGTGCGCGTGCGCGTGCGTGCGTGTGCATGTGTGTGACCTTCGAACAGATGCTGCAATGTGAGCAGCAGGGCTGAAGAAGCATCTCCTGCTAAGATCTCATCACAGCTGAGGACCTCTGGGAGGAGACTCTGGTCATTAGAGAGCGAGAGAGAGAGAGAGAGAGAGAGAGAGAGAGAGAGAGTGGAGAGAGAGAGCGAGATAGAGAGAGAGATGAGAGCGAGTAGAAACAAAGAGCTAGATAAACAAGAGAGAGAGCAAAAAGCTCAGAGAAAAAGATCGAGAGAGAGAGAGAAGCTTCAAAACGTGTAAGCTAACGTTTTCGATTTCGCTTTCTTTGAAGAGATAGGAAAAAACATTTACCGGTAAGTGAACTGCAAACTGTGTCCAAACGAAAAACTATCTACAGCCAAAAACAGCACTTCAAACTTAAAAAAACACCTTGAAAGTGTCCAGAGAAAGGAAGCTGGAAGCTAGCGAAAAATGTGCTTAAAAAAACTTCAAACCTTAAAAGAGATGGCGACTCCGTTTCCACAACTCACTACTATTAATAGTAATTGTAAAAGTAATATAATAAGCAATAATATTACCATGTACAGACAAGGACTTTCACCCGACTTGCAGCATACATTTAGTGTTTAGTCCCTCCCTCCCTCCCCCCCCTCCCAAGATGCTGAGGTGGGCTCCATGTAGCTGATGACACTAACAGGACAGGCCTCTGGCATGCGGCGTGCTGAGAAAGGGATTTAGCCCCCCAGGTCTCCACTGGGCAGAGTCCACTCATGTGGACAGGCCTCAATAACAGGTGAGAAAAGAGGAGGAGGGGGGGGCTGGGGGACGAGGCACAGAAACAGGATGAAGGTGTGAGGGGGGCAGGTGTGAGGAAGAGAATGAGGCGGATATATAGGGTAGGAGGAGGGAGGAGGGGGAGGTTGGGTAGGGTAGCAGGAGGAGAGAGAAAGTGAGTATGGGAGGGGGAGGAGGAGGTGGGGGAAGAGGACGTCTAAATGGAGAAAAATGAGACTCAGTCAGGCAGACAGGCCCTGGTCCCTAAACAGTAGTTCTGCCAGTGATCTACAACACAGGTCACCTTGGCTTCTACCTCCACCACGAGTGGACATGAGACCTGCAAATGACACACATACACACACTCACTCGCAAACCCACACACACACACTCACACAGCAGAAACACATACACACAAGCGAGCACACACACACACGTACATAACAAAAACACGCACATGAGCACACACACACACATAACAACAGAATCACACACACACACCTTAGGATCCGTATCCATCACCATCTAATCACACACACAAACACACAGCACACACTCCTCAGATCCCAGGCCAAAATCATTTGTGTAAACACTTAACCTTCATTTAGGAAATCAGACTCCGCCAGACAGATTAGAGGACAGACCAGACGATGTAGCCAATGCTACTTCTACCTACTGGGTGATACTAAGGCATTACACCCAATAATCTTAATATCCAGACACTGAATTTTAATTACAGGCTCACGGCAGCGTCTGGATGGCTGCCCTGGGTAAGCGAGGCTGGATGATAAACCTCCAGGAAGGAGACACAGACTTCAGACTGGTGACAGAGACCAGGCCCTGGAGAAGGACCAGCATGGACCTGGTGCTGGTGACAGAGACCAGGCCCTGGAGAAGGACCAGCCTGGACCTGGTGCTGGTGACAGAGCCCACCAGGCCCTGGAGAAGGACCAGCCCGGAGCCTGGTGCTGGTGACAGAGACCAGGCCCTGGAGAAGGACCAGCATGGACCTGGTGCTGGTGACAGAGACCAGGCCCTGGAGAAGGACCAGCCTGGACCTGGTGCTGGTGACAGAGACCAGGCCCTGGAGAAGGACCAGCATGGACCTGGTGCTGGTGACAGAGACCAGGCCCTGGAGAAGGACCAGCATGGACCTGGTGCTGGTGACAGAGACCAGGCCCTGGAGAAGGACCAGCATGGACCTGGTGCTGGTGGCTGTCAGAGCACACAGTCCCTCTGTGTTAGGAAGTTTTTAGAGGTATTTGTAGACGTATTTCTAAAATGATAAATGACACATGGTTTAAGAATTGGGTTTTAAAATGAGGGAATGTCTGCGGTAAAGTCACGTTTCCATTGAATTCCTCTAACCTTGCACCATACTGCCTTACGCTAGACTACCTTATCACAGCTTGTAAACACTGCATCACAACTGTATCACACTGTTTAAAGTTAAGTAAACCCACACTTAAAACACCCACTTTAGTGGTCCAGCAGGTCTGACAGAACAGACTGTGGAAGGTCTAGAAGCTTCCAGAAGCTCGATTCCGGGGGTTAGTTTTGAATTGGAGCTGATGATAAATGGCCCGATTCTTCTCAATATATGCTGATATTCTTAAAGCCTCCCTGTGTTTAGAATGACTCTTAAGCAGCTTAATAACAATCGCTTTAATTACCCTATATATCATCTACAGCCCATTAAGTCGATCTCTATTTCTCTGTAGCTGGCTGGAGTCTAGAGCTCTAGAGAGAGAGAGAGAGCGAGAGAGAGAGCAGAGAGAGAGCGAGAGAGAGAGAGAGAGAGCGCAGAGATGAGATCGTCGAGATAGAGAGACGAGAGAGATCAGAGACTCGAGACTCTAGAGAGACAAGAGAGAGCAAAGAGCTAACGACACAGAGAGCTACACAGAAGAGCTCGACATCTATAGACATCGTAGAGAGAGCGAGAGAGTGCTACTCATCTCGCCCTCTCTCTCGCCCCTCTCTCTCGCCCCTCTCTCTCGCGCTCTTTTAGCTTACCCTCTCTCTCTCTCTCTCCTTTAGCTTACCCTCTCTCTCCCTATCTCTCTCTCCCTCCTCTTCTTTCTCTCTCTCTCCCTGCTTTCTCTGGCCAAACCATTCTCTTCTGTGAGAGATTTAAACTGACTGGCTTGCAGACCTGGCAATGCTACGAAGGGTAAAGCTAATTGAGAGAAATTCAAACTAACGTAAATTAAGTTTCTTAAACACAGTCCAAGAGCCGGTTGGGGATTGAATACACAGAATTTCACAGCGTAATTTAATTCATCAAAATGAGGACTTGTTGAATGTGCGATAATAGCTCCACTACCGGCATTCTCTCCCAAGGCTACTAAATCAAAAGTCAGCTAAATGAGTATTCAGTAGTAAGTCCCAATGCTATTGTTCAACACAAAATATTAAGACTAACCACAGCAACTCATACAACATAAAAAAAGCTAACATTATTTATTTAACACACAGCTAATTATCTATATAACTGTATCTGTCTACCAATCAGCCACATGCATTGATAGTAACTTACAGTAAAATGACTAAGTTACATTAGCACGTTGTTTTTGTTATTTCCCATGATCCTTTTGTTTTCATCTGGTCATGTTCTGACCTGGCCCTCGTTACCAGAGCATCCTTATCAGTTACCACGGTGATACCATGGGGGTCAGGTGCTGCTCTCTCTCTGGGCAGGGTAAACCATGTGACTGGTACCACGGAGGCTTCAGCTCACTGTGCTTTAATGATGCATCTGTTGTGATGGTCTGACCTGTCTCTCTGTTGTACACACACACACACACACACACACACAGGTGTGCACACATCCACACACAGGCACATAATGATCATCTTCCTCTAATTGGTCACCACACGTGAACAAGTTCTCAACATACAGTCATGCCCCTTGACCTCTGCTTAACTCGTCAGCATTTATAGGTGTCTTTCTTAGGCCAACCAGCAGACCAACGCTCCCTACCCAGAATGCACTCTGTTTTCGTATTATTCCTGCCGGGTGTCAATAAGCGCTGTGCTCTTTCTCGCTGTGGCAACAGTCCTGAAGCTCCCACCTATAGGAGGAGGCCTGCAGACCATCACACTCCAATATGATTGATTACCGCGTCAGCAAGGAAACCCTGAACTGTGACCACGATGCACTGAAAACTGAGGCAGCCTCTTCATCTCCTCCCAGAGGAAACTGAGGCAGCCTCTCCATCTCCTCCCAGAGGAAACTGAGGCAGCCTCTCCATCTCCTCCCAGAGGAAACTGAGGCAGCCTCTCCATCTCCTCCCAGAGGAAACTGAGGCAGCCTCTCCATCTCCTCCCAGAGGAAACTGAGGCAGCCTCTCCATCGCCTCCCAGAGGAAACTGAGGCAGCCTCTTCATCTCCTCCCAGAGGAAACTGAGGCAGCCTCTCCATCTCCTCCCAGAGGAAACTGGAAGGACTGTGGGCACAAATACACTTTTGTGTTAATACCTTCCTGTACCCCTAGAAAGGAGAGACCCAGACACCCCATAATTACCTCCAGATACTCCCATATACCCTTAAATATGCCCAGACACCTCCAGATACTCCCATATACCCTTAAATATGCCCAGACACCTCCAGATACTCCCATATACCCTTAAATATGCCCAGACACCTCCAGATACTCCCATATACCCTTAAATATGCCCAGACACCTCCAGATACTCCCATATACCCTTAAATATGCCCAGACACCTCCAGATACTCCCATATACCCTTAAATATGCCCAGACACCTCCAGATACTCCCATATACCCTTAAATATGCCCAGACACCTCCAGATACCCCGCAAACACCGCCATATGCCCCCACACACCCACAGATACCTCCAGACCACTCACACATACCCTCAGAAGATTATCAGTGCAGTCAAGACTTCCTGGACACTGTAAACTGACAACACAATCCACTTAAGAAACATGATCATGTTGAAACACCCACACCAGTTAACTGCTAAGTCGGTGCAACACATTGTAAGTAAATACAATTGGTTCTGCACAGCTTCCATACCTAACAGAGGATTAGGAGTCTGAACCAGGAGAATCAGCTACAGTAAGACTATTGGCTCTCCAAGCTTCGGCTGATTCATCACACTCTATCTGATTACCATACGGGAATCAAGCATGTCCCACAGAGCACAGTGCAGTGCAGCTTTGAATAATGGATGACTGAATCAACTTGACGCAAATAACAGAAGGCCAGAGGAGAGGACTGTGCGCTGGAGCTGCGTCTCGTCCTGAGGTCGGAGAGCAGGCTCTCAGGTGATGACAGAGAGAAAGGGAAGTCCAAACAAACGAGAAGAAGAGAGGTCTACGGACGGAGGAGTGGCATGGAGGAGGAGCCGGATCTCTGGGCGAATCACATCGGCCCGACACTGGATGGCGTGACCAGGTCAGAGGAAGGACACCATGCTGGCTAAAGGAGCTGTTTACAATATCAGGTCAAAAAGTTGCATGCTCATCTCTCCTTTTGCTGTGACATTTAATTATAGGCTACCTACCATTAAGTCCCCAGGGATGGGGGGGGGGACTGAGGGGGACTGTGGCCTTCAGACTGCCGAGGGGCTGACTAATCTGTCTGTATCTTCCTCTCCAACTCATCTAACATCTTTCCTGCCATCCCTCTCCTGTCCTCTCTATCCCTCCTAACCTGTCCTACCCGATCACCTTCCCATAATCCTCCTTAACTCTCTCGTCTCTCGTCACTTCTGCCTCTCACTTCCTCTGCCTCTCCCTCTCCCTCTCCCTCTCCCTCTCCCTCTCTCTCTCCCTCTCTCTCTATCTCTCTCTCTCTCTGCACCCCCGACTGCACCCCAGCAGCAAATCAAACCATCAGCCCACCATATCAAGTTAAACAGCTTCTGAGGTAAACAGCTCGAGTCTCAGCTTCAAAACTATTCATCTTCTCTCCTGTTTTCCATCTCAGCTCATTTAGATAATTAGACAATAATTAGAAGTTTCCAAGGAGACCACTAGCTGGGTTATTCTGGGCTGGGCTGTCTGGGTTGGACTCTTGCCAGTCAACAGGTGGCAATGCCATGATGCCACCAAGCACCTCCGCTGTCTAATTACCCTAACCACCAACCTTGCAACCTAACCCGCCTCCCCCAACCCACCATGATAAATGGGAGTCAGAGAGGAGTTTACACCCCCTACTTGTGCGTCTCCACATGGAGTGCTGCATTACTTCACCCTCCCACCACAACCCCCAGGCTCACCAACCTGTGTGACTCAATCCACCTAAATCTGACATCTTAAGACAGTTAAACATGCAGGAAACACGGACACACCTCTGTGATGCCCCGCTACGATGCTACTCTGCTATGATGCTATGATGCTACTCTGCTTTGATGCTACTCTGCTACGATGCCACTCTGCTATGATGCCAAGCTGTGACGCTTCACTGCAATAAGCTAGGATGCTACGCTATGATGCTACCCTATGATCCTACACTCAAAAAACGATGCTTCAAAGGCTGGCTGTGACCTGAGTGCACTCCTGCCAAGTGAGTGGCACTGCTGTAAAAGTGACTGAACAAGGCATGAAGCAAAGGGAGGAGAGTAGAGGACACTTGTTGAGGAGACTTAACAAGATCTCTATAAAATGAAAAAACCTGACTTGACTGGATATAACTGCCTCTTCATACAGACTCCATCAATAGGTTCACTGAATCAACCATGGTTCAGCTCTGAGACCCCCGCGTTGCCTTCCACACAGTTGGCACAGGAAAAGGGTCTCGACACGGGGCGAGAGGACTTGGAGCCGTCCCCACGTTGTCACCGACCCACCACCGCACTCCTGTCACACCTGCCAAGGGACTAACACAGGACAAGCACTGTTCATGTTCACTCCATTATGAAACGAATCCTGCCTTTGACTCTCCATGACATCACAGTGTGCGATGTTTACTTCAACTTCCAATGACGGGGACTTCAAACGAGACGAGAGCCAATCAGCTGGTGAGATCAGTATACAGCACAGGCTTTTGATGCGTCTTCGTTTTTATCGAGACTGCGTGATTGAGTGTTTACCTTCGAGAGAAGCCAGCCATGCATGCAGGGATGTCTAGATGTCTAGGACCCTGATGATGTAGGATCGCAGCACATATACACGTCTGTGTATTAGTTTACCGGCATGTGAACACGTGTCTGTGTGTGGGGAGGGTATGTATTTGTGTGTGTGTGTGTGTGTGTGAGAGTGAGTGTGTGTGTGTGGGAGGGTCACGACTTAGACGGGTGAGATAGGAGTCAAATACAGTTGAATAGCAGAAATCAAAAACAGTATAAAGGAGCAATCCAAGTACGAGCAAGACAGGCAAAGGTAGAAGGCAAGCACACCAATTCTGATGTTCGAGCGAAGGCTCAGAACTGGCAGTACAGAAGACTTCACAAGGACTAGAGGACACATGGACTTTGTTTGTGCTGAGCCTGAAGGTTTAGGGCTGTACCTCTGTCAGATCTCTTCCTTCTACACCTTTCTTTGTGCAGACGGGTCATCTTGCGGACACATCTTTCCACAAGTCCGCTTTTCTGCCGACTTTGCCTTAGGAAATTACCCATAATTCATAGTGTTGAGATGTGAAACAAGGGGTTACCAGGGGTTACCAGGGGGAGCCGGGAAGTTAGCAACCACCATAAAACAGAAAAAATGGTGAACAAACAAGCATGAACCTAGTTTGACCTAGTTTCATTATTGCATTAAATGTTTGCTTTATGATGCTGTTTTGACAAAAAGGTTGTAAATGTATTATTAATAACATCTCAAGCAAACCAATTCAGATGTTTTAGTGAAGGCTCAGAAGTGGAAGTACAGAAAACTTCACAAGGACTAACGGACACATGGACTTTGTGTGCACCATAAAACAGACAAAGAAAGAAAAACCGGTAAACAAGCATGAACCTAGTTTGACCAAGTTTCATTATAGGTTTGCTTTATGATGCTGTTTTGACAAAAGAAGAGTATATTGATTATTACTACTCTGTGGCTCAGTATGGAAGACCCTCAAACCAGGCATTTATTCCCTTTACAGCCTCAGCTGGAAAATAAAGGAAAACAATACTAAACTCAATGTTATCGTCCTAAACCCACAATAGTACAACACAACATGATGTGTCACAAAGTGTTCCTATTCATACTATTTAGAGTCCTTGCAGCTTCTCACAATGATTTATCAGATGGTTCAGGGTTCAGGGTTCAGGGTTCAGGGTTCAGAGTTCAGAGTTCAGGGTTCAGGGTTCAGGGTTCAGGGCTTGGGCCTTACATGGGACTGTGGGCATCAGCGATTTTACCACGGGTGCAAGGGGTGCATTTGCACCCCCTACTGTTGGGGATTGAGTCATACACTGGACCGATAGCTAACAAGGGGCAGGTGTGCGTGAATGTCTAGTTCTAGTATTCTGGAGAGACCGAGCGTTGAGTGGCCTGTGTTCACCGTGTGTCTTACCGTGTCTAGGTCTCACAGAGTTTGAGCCTGGCAAATAGTGGAATGTTATGTTAGTTTATAAAACAAAACAAAAAAATACAGTAAAGATAGTATCCTCACAGTCTGTAGGAGTGTGTGTGTGTATGTGTGTGTGTAAGCGAGGGTGTATCCCGTGAATGTGTGTGCATGTGTGTTACAGCGATCAGAGATTACCTTCAATCTTTTTCTGCACTTCATACGAAGCCAGGTGGGAGTAAAGATCATGTAGACAGCAGTAATTACATTCTATTACAGTCCTCCACAGGTCTGTGGATGCTCTCCCTGCTAGACTCAGCGCTGGGAGGGTTCAACCAACCAAGAACACAAGGAGGGGGCTGGACCACCCTTCTCTGTCTCAATGGATCGGCCCAACATAGGCCAACATCACAGTCCACTTTTCATTTCCACTTCAGCCGCAAGTATGTCATTAGATGCAATGGAGTGTGTGTTTGTGTGTGTTAGCACTCGTGCATGTGTGTGTGTGTGTGTGTGTGTGTGAGTCTGAGATGAGTGTGTGTGTGTGTGTGTGTGTGTGTGTGTGTGTGTGAGTCTGAGATGAGTGTGTGTGCGTTGGGGAGAGGGAAACATAACCTCCCTGTCCTTGTGCACAGCTGAGGGTCAACTGGCTCATGGTAATGCTGGGTTCAGGTTCTGTGAAGCGCAGCACTGATAATCATATAGCAAGTCTCTTCAAGCTCACACACACACACACACACACACACACAGCCACACACACTCATACTCATCTCTGTGACTCCAAGCTCAGCTCCATTGAGTGTCTGAGGGATCACAGAGGCTGAATGCCAGCAGCCTCGAGCAGGGAGTGTTTCCTAACAGCATGGTCACTAGGAGAGGGGTGGAGGAGGAGGAGGGAGGAGGGGGGTGGTGGGAGGAGGGAGAAGAGAAGGAGCAGAGAAAGGGGGGAGGAGGAGCAGTTAGTAAAAGGAGGAGGAGTGGGAGAAGGGGGGAGGAGGAGAAGGGGGGAGGAGGAGCAGTTAGTAAAAGGAGGAGGAGTGGGAGAAGGGGGGAGGAGGGAGGAGGAGCAGTTAGTAAAAGGAGGAGGAGTGGGAGAAGGAAGGGGGTGAGGATGAAGAAAATAAGGATGAGAAATTTGGAGCGGAGAAAGGGCCGTGAGAGTGAGAGGGAGGAGGGAGGAGGGAGGAGGGAGGAGGGAGGAAGACAAGCGGAGGAGGGGGCGAAAGAGGGGGAGAGAGGAAAAGAAGAGCGTAGTGGCGGAGGAGGAGAGAGGAGGAAGGGGCCCACTCTGTAAGCCACCCCAGCTCAACTGTGTGCAACTGCAAGAGATACAGGAGCTAGATACTGTGGAGCAGGAGAGCATACCTAGAGCATCCTTCACCATGCTGCTCTGACATGAGCCCCACATGCCATATCTCACACTGGCAAGAAGCTCAACTAGATACAGCATATTCGTCTGAAACTAGACTCTAGGATTATTTGACCTTCTGTCACTAGAGAACAAGGCTGTTAAATAGAACATGTGACTATCAGGGATTACTGATACACACACAGACATCATTTTGTGGAGACCACTATTTGTTGGTTCTTGCAGGGAATGCTGTTAAAGCCCTGGAATGCAATCTCTCTCTGCAATCAGACCGGACAACATCCCATCTCCATTGTAGCTCAGAGGCTGCTGAAAAGAAATGTGATAAGAGCCTTAACAGTCTCAGCCCCAGTCCTCAGCCCCAGCCTCAGCCGGTCCTCAGCCCCAGCCCCAGCCCCAGCCCCAGCCCCAGCCCCAGCCCCAGCCCCCCCAGCCCCAGCCCCAGCCCCAGCCCCAGCCCCAGCCCCAGCCCCCGCCCCAGCCCCAGCCCCAGCCCCAGTTAAGCGTTCCCCTGTAAACCGGCCAGCCAGCCCCCGCATGGCTCTGTCCTCCTCATGAATACTGATGTGGCAGGTGTCCACATGCCGAAGGCCCCATTCTCCCACCTTCCCCCTGGAGCAAGGACAGGCTCCTTGAACCATCATCACCCCAGACCTCTCATCAGCTCGGCCAGCCCAGCCGGGCCCGAGCAAGATGCCTGATTAAATACAAGCGTCGGGGGAACATGCCAGAACACTCCGGAGCCTGGCCGGGAGACCTCTGCTCACGGCGCCCGCCTGTCAATCATCTTGAGGCCGGTGACATGTCATATGTCACCACCGATGAGCCAATCAGAGAGATCGGACAATCAGAGGGTGGTCCTTGGAGACGCTTGAGATTTAGGAGGAGAGGATTGGTCTCCAGGAAGAATGGGATAAGAAAAAAAGGAAACTAGAAAAGAGGAGAGGAGAGGGGGAGCGTTAATGTGTGGACCACCATGCGTGGAAACACTGGCGTTGCACCAGAGCAAGCTGCTCCTTGTGTCAGAAGACAAATCACAGCCATAGCTAAACCCTGCATGAGGAATAGTCTGACTCCCTGAGCCATGGAGCAGCCAGACGAAGCAACACACACTAATGTGGAACGCTGGATCTACTCTCTGCACACCAGCCACACACACTCAGAACAGGGAGGGAGGGAGGGAGGGAGGGAGGGAGGGAGGGAGGGAGGGAGGGAGGGAGGGAGGGAGGGAGGGAGGGAGGGAGGGAGGGAGGGAGGGAGGGAGGGAGGGAGGGAGGGGGAGGGAGGGAGGGAGGGGGGAGGGAGGGAGGGAGGGAGGGAGGGAGGGTAAAAAGTTTGTGTGTTTGTGACAGAAAGAGAGAGAGAGAGAAAGTGAGAGAGGGAGAAAGGGAAAAGATTGAGGGAGAGGTTAGAGGAAAAAGAGAGTTTGTGTGTTTGTGTGAAGGAGAGAGAGAAAGAAAAAAGAGAACGGGTGACAGACATAGAGGTCTGTCCTCATCTTTGCAACACCCATATAAAATCTCCATTTAGATATGATTCAGACGAGGTATTGAAGTTTGATGACATGCAGATTCACAAATCAAGAGGAAGTCTTAGACTGCCAGACTGCTATGGTGCTGGGAGGGAGGGAGGGGAGAGGGGAGAGGAGAGAGGGAGGGAGGGAGGGAGGGAGGGAGGGAGGGAGGGAGGGGGGAGGGCGGGAGGGACCCTCTGGAGGAGATGTAGGAGGTGTGTGACAAATCGATCCAGGCTCCATCTCAGCCCAGGCCCAGCCTCCCTGGACAGATCTGACAGGATATTACAGAGGCGGGGCACCATCTTACTGGAGCTGTCAATACCAGCACCATCAACATTCACAAGGACTAAATCTCTCATACAGTTTCTTATGAGCCATCTCATTTGATGTTATTATGTTCCAGCAATATATGCACCCTCCCATACACCCACAGTACTGGTGGGGTCTCTCCCTGCCCAGCTTCAGCTACCATGTGGGGCACCTGACTCTCTCTCCCTACCCAGCTCCAGCTACCATGTGGGGCACCTGACTCTCTCTCCCTACCCAGCTCCAGCTAGAGTCCGTGAGAGTCAGTCAGAGTCAGACTCACCCAAACTCTCTATCTGGCTGGTCAGTCGAGGCTGTCATGTCCTGGCAACAAGCACCACAGAGGAAGAGGCTTCCAGGACTAAATGACAGTGTCCTGTTGGGGTGGAGGAGCATGTGACGAAGACAGCGTCACTACCTCGGACGTCAGAGGTTGTTTATGGAGTACGAGCTGACGGGCTGCAGAACAGCTGTGTAATGTTTCAGAACACTATATCCCAGCGTCACTCAGCTACAACTTCACATGCAGTATCGATCCTGCATGATGAGGAGGGCCGGTGTGTGAGGGGGATTGGCGAGGGATTGAGCTGCAGCTGATGTAATCCCCTTATTCAGAGTCAGCAGCAGGTACTACGGCCTTGTCCGTGAAGCTGGACAAGCCTCTGCAGACTCCTCCACTAGCACTTAGCATCAGAGGCCTTTTCAAATGTGATGCCGTCTGTGCTAGTGTGTGTGTGTGCATGATAGTTTGTATACGTGTGTATGCATGTGTGTGTGTGTGTGTGTGTGTGGGTGTTTTAATGTGGATTGTGTGTTTGTGTGCGTGCGTGTGTATATATTTGAGTGTGTTTGTATGTGTGAGTGTAAACAAACAACCTTTTCTAAAGTGAATGCAGGTTGCTACTTAAAGCACACAAGGAATCAGTCAATACATGCCTACCTTCAAACACAGCATGTCACTCAAGTCTTCTGCCTCAACCTTCAGTGATCACCATTGCCTTCAAACAAACACTATTTCTACACTGTGAAACATGCACCAGCCTATGTACCTCACACTATGTTACGTCTGGACCAGCGGCTCCATGTCCACGCTCGGATTCACCAGAGTACTGAGGGCGGCGCTGTCCAGTGCGTTGCGCACCATTGCGCACACCTGTGTTTGTTTGCTCACCTGTTTCTTATTATCATTAGTAGAGTATTTAACCTGTGTTTTTGTTTTACTTGGCTGTCGGTTATTATGCGTTTCAGTTTCCTGACGTATCTAGAGTCAGAGGTTTTCTTCGTTATTCGGATTCTGTGCCTCCGTGGTTGTAAATCCAAAAAGGACTATTTTTGACTAGGTTATTAAAAGGACCATCGAATCTGCACTTGCCTCCTCATTCCTGCAAATACCGTAACACACTACACCAGACACAGGGGCTCGTACCTCACACTACACCAGACACAGGGGCTCGTACCTCACACTACACCAGACACAGGGGCTCATACCTCACACTACACCAGACACAGGGGCTCATACCTCACACTACACCAGACACAGGGGCTCATACCTCACACTACACCAGGCACAGGGGCTCATACCTCACACTACACCAGACACAGGGGCTCATACCTCACACTACACCAGACACAGGGGCTCATACCTCACACTACACCAGGCACAGGGGCTCGTACCTCACACTACACCAGACACAGGGGCTCATACCTCACATTACACCAGACACAGGGGCTCGTACCTCACACTACACCAGACACAGGGGCTCATACCTCACACTACACCAGACACAGGGGCTCATACCTCACACTACACCAGGGCACAGGGGCTCATACCTCACACTACACCAGACACAGGGGCTTGTACCTCACACTACACCAGGCACAGCCTCACACTACACCAGACACAGGGGCAGCAACACAGCACTGAAACATCTCAGAGGAGAAAATATGGACCAAGTAATTTTTTTGATTGCAAAGGACCCTTTTTCTTCAAAAGCTCCCATTCCACTTCAGAGCCATTTCCTGACCAGGGGGTCACAATTGGAGAGCTACCTGTCCCCCAAAGTGATGCTGCCTCTGCTCACCAGCCTCCATTTGCTGACTCACTTCCTGCTGAGGGCTGGAGACTGGAGACTGGACTGGGTTGGTCCCCGGTGACACCTGTGGATTGTCAGACGACCAGGGACAAAGAAAGTCCCTTCCAGCTCTCACTGTGGGACAGATATGTGTGTTTGTGTGTGTGTGTGTGTAAGATTTGTGCCTGTTTACTGTTTGCAAGTGTGTTTGTGTGTATAATCGTGTGTGAGTATACACAGTAGTATGTGTATGTATGTGTGTGTGTGTGTGCGCAGCTACCTCAGTTAGCTAACCTTCACAGTACCAGAGAGCTCCTCTCTGCCCGGGCTCACATCCATCAAGCAGTCAAGCGCAGGACGAGCCCATGCGTCTCACTCCCCTCCTCCGACAGCCGCCTCCACCGCCGCGCGCTGGCGTTATCTCCAGCCGCCTCCGGCGCTCGCTCAGTCCACGAGCAGGAAGCTCCAGCTCGCCTCGTCTGTTATCGGCGCTGCCTGGTCTCGTTAGCGTTAGCTAGCCATCAGACGAGACGTTCTCCAAGTGTGGGAGGGAGTCCGGATCTATTTGCCGCTGCTCTGAGTCAGCGGCTGGCGTTGGGGAGCAGAGGCGGGGTCACGGAGAACAGGGTTTGGCGTGTCGGGTCGGAGAGGGGACCGCGTGGAAAGAAGAGGTGGAGCTGGCTGTAGCGAGGTCGTCAGAGCTGAGAGCATCTCTGAGCCTGTTTACCCAAAGCAGTGCTCGTGATTCAACAGAGGTTGAGCGTGAATGACTGTAACTGCCCACGCTCTTCTGAGGCCAAACACAACACAGCCCTCAAAACAGTCATCCATCCATGAGTCACATGGATGGATGACTGTCCTTAATTTACCCTGTTGCTATGCCCTGCTACTGTACCGGTCAATGTACCCTGTTACCATTACCATACCCTGCTACTGGACCCTTACTGTACCCTGTTACCTGTTACCATACCCTGCTACTGGACCCTTACTGTACCCTGTTACCATTACCATACCCTGCTACTGGACCCTTACTGTACCCTGTTACCTGTTACCATACCCTGCTACTGGACCCGTACTGTACCCTGTTACCTGTTACCATACCCTGCTACTGGACCCGTACTGTACCCTGTCACTGTACCCTGTTACTGTGCCCTGTTATTGTACCCTGTTACTGTACCTGTTATTGTACCCTGTTACTGTACCTGTTACTGTACCTGTTACTGTACTGTACCTATTACTGTACCTGTTACTGCCACCTGAGGGGGGCACATTAGCTGCTGTGTCTCACGGTGAGAGGCTGTTAGTGAAGTCCTTTCTGCACTGCGGCTACGCAGCAAACGGCAAACAGGAAGAATATGCTAAACCCCACCCATCAGACCAACGTGGATGAGGACCAATGCAATGCAAATGAGTAAATAATTACATGGTAAAACATACCATAGTTACTGTAATGTATACAGCCAGGAAGGTGGGTAGGTGTGGGTGACCTGTGCAAGTCTGTAGTGTGTGCGTGTGTGTATGTGCACGTGTGTGTTTGTGCGTGGCTGTGTGTCTGCATGTTTGTGTGTGTGCATGCATTTGTGTGTGTGTGTGCGTGTTCTTGTGTGTATGTGTGTGTGTGCGTGTTCTTGTGTGTATGTGTGTGTGTGTGTGTCTGTGTGTGTCAGCATGCAGCGGGCCAAGAGAGGAGCCTGTGGTGGGTCTAAATGAAGCAGAGCAGATGCAGAGCACGCTGGCTCCAGGCCCCGCCCCCTTCACAGGCCCCGCCCCCATCACAGGGAGCAGGACTCGTTTAGAGGCTCCTGACAGGCTCTCTGGGTGTCACTCAGCACAGAGAACTCAGCTGGACCATAATTAACCTTCAACGCCATCAGCTCCATCCTGGGGGATTGTCCCCCAGAGCCTTATAGACACACACACACACACATGGGCGTACACACACAAACACACACACACCCCATGGAGGTCACATAGCATGGAACAACACCTATCCACAGTAACCTAGGTGAAACACAGGAAACCCACAGTGTTCTCCACCATGGCTGAGGAAACAGCAGGTTTTCTAGGACAGCTTCAGAGTGTCTCCCTCTCTCTCCTGCCAGAGAACCGGAGGCTAGTATACAGCCAATGCTACAATAACCAACCAGATTAGACGACACCTCTCTCCGCACACACACACACAGATAATCACACACATAAATACCCGCACAAACAGATAACGGATACACACATAGACACTTTTCTTTCTTTCAACACACACTCTCACTCCCTGTCTCTCTCTCCCTCTCTCTCTCTCTCCCTCTCTCTCTCTCTCTCTCTCTCTCTCTGGTGGTGGCCAGTGCTCTCTCTCTCTCTGGTGGTGGCCAGTGCTCTCTCTCTCTCTGGTGGTGGCCAGTGCTCTCTCTCTCGATGGCCAGTGTAGGGCCCATGAATGAGCACGAGGGACTACAGTGATCTCTCAGGCACTTAACCACTGTAACGTAACAGAAATTATCAATCAATCACTTCATGAATTCACAACGGATCTCTATCAATTCTCTTTAATGGAACAGGCATTGGCACGAGCTCATTGGAGCGATCAGTCTCCGGGGGGGGTCTTCTCTGGAACCTCCTCATCATCCATCAACAGCAGAGCTGGAGCTTGTGACACCTGTCCGCACACACGTGTCAATCACAGGCAGGGGGAAAGTGCCCCATCGTCACCACTGAGACTGGGGCTGCGTTAACATCTTGACCGCTGTACAATATATATTATAGATTGGAACCAAACTGTGAAACCTATGAAAATGTGGAGAAATATAAACTCTTTGTTTTTGTCATTGGAACCTAGGACAATTCAATTTTGTGACGTTACGTATGTAAACACAGTTAACTCATTCGTATACTTATATGTTGCGTGTAGGCTTGTGTGTGTGTGTGTGTGTGTGTGTGTGTGTGTGTGTGTGTGTGTGTGTGTGTGTGTGAGACAGAGACAGACAGACAAACGGGGGGAGAGAGAGAGAGAGAGAGAGAGAGAGGGAGAGAGAGAGAGAGGGGGGAGAGAGAAAGAGACAGTGAAATAGAGAATGATAGATAATTTGAAAAAGGTTATGCAGTGACGCAATATAAAGCTTAGCCAACAACTAGAGTCATGGGAGAGACAGGATATTGGGATGAGAAAAAAAACTATAATGCACCTCTTCAAGCCTACATTTAATATTCAAGTCAGTGATTGCTCCTCATGTTCCCACTGTTGTACGGGGCAATGCTACCCATGCACACAAGGCTAGTGTGATTAGTCTCTGAAAATGTACAGTAATTTTTGTTTAATTATCTTACCTGAACCTTCAGCATAAGTCGACGGTTTTAAGTGTCTGTCCTTTGTGTGAGTCACACTTCGGTAAAAGAAATCGCCTGACAATGCCTGTGTCCGTTGCCTTGAACGTGGAAAAAAACCGGCAACCGTTTTGTAAGATTGGCAATAAAATGTCACTTGCCCCTTGCCCTGCCAATTAAACGGAGCAATGACAAATATCAAATAACTAGGTCATACGATGTTCCATTACAGCCCACTGGACGACATGGTTTTCTGTTGGCGAAAGATTATATCCTTCATAAAAAGCCTGCCAGTCACATAGGGCTTTGGCGCGCTCTCCTGTGAAATGTCCGCATCCAAATAGTTGGAAATGATCCTCTACTTTCCCTTGAGTATGCTACGATTTGAATCGGTCCTTTATGACAAAAACTGTCGAGTTGATTTTTCCGTTGGGATTTTCCTTGAAATGAACAATTATTTGTTTTTATTTTTAAACTGCAACAAGCTATCAATTCATCTTATTCTCTCATTCCAAATCTAAAACGGAGTCTCTTCTCTCTCTTGCGACCAGCCCCGCCGACAAAGCTTAGCTCAGCTCTCGAGAAGATACGGGACGCGAAGCCTTATGTGACCGAATAACCAGTGCGATGACTCCAGAATGTTAAATACGACTAAACACCGAAAAACAAATCTGGCCTCGCTCGGTTTAAATTAAACGACTGTGTAGACATCAACTGTGAGCATCCGACACGAGCCTGGGCAGAGACGCAGCCGGTGCTACAGGGAAGTCTCTCTCTCGCGGAGATGCGCGTGGATCTCTGCACAGCCGAGGCGAACAGAAACACACACACTGGATGCTGTATACGCTTACAGGTGCATCACTATCCATGAATGCAGGGGATTGTGTTTCATAGACTGGTCATGAAACGTAATTTGAAGGCTTTGATTTGAGATGTAATCGTAATCGTTTTCGATCATAACCAGCCTAGGCTATATATAATTAGCCAGTTATAGTTTGATGCTTTTGAATGTTTAAAGAGATGGGTTGGGGGACTCTAAAATGCTCGCTGATAGATCCTAGTAGGCTATATCAGTAGGCCTAGGTGATTATTGCAAGTCGCTTGATGCCGGTTTGGTGTTTGTTGTTGTCCCCTTAACTCCGACATTAAGCTTTCAGTGCAAGGTCAAACGTCAGCCAACACACGCCTCCACATCCAGATTTATCTGTGTGTGTGTGTGTGTGATGGGTATCTGGGAGCTGCAACTTGTTGGTCTGACATTCAGGTCCAGCGCACCTGAAGTCCAGTACAGGAGAGACGGGAGAGAATGTCAATGTTACTGCCTGGCCTTTCCCTTCCACACTCACCAATCATGGTCTCATGTCATTACTGTGGATTGACACCCACCCACAAGAATACATACACACGGAAACACACACACACAAGAATACATACACACGGAAACACACACACAATCCTCTCAGGACTGGAGTGATAGGCCTATTAAAAAGTGACAGCAGTTTTGACAGAAGCTTGTTATATTTAGGCAATGCAAGACAAGTTTATTTGTTGGCTTCCGCAATTTTCATCCACAACGCTTTACAGAGGCAAGAAAAACGATTTAAAGGAAAAATAAATAGATAAATCTATAAAGTACATAACTGAATCAAAAGATAAAACAAGGGTGACATGCAGTGGAGTGTTTTGTTAGTCAAGGCACAGGCACAGGAAAACAGGGAAAGGTTTTCATTCTAGACTTGAATATGGCTATAGGAAAGTGTCTGATTGCTTCTGCATGGGAGCTGGTTCCAGCAGTGAGTGGCTTAGTCAAAAGCTGCCTCACCCTGTTGAGACCTGCCTCACCCTGTTGAGACCTGCCTCACCCTGTTGAGACCTGCCTCACCATGTAAAGCTGCCTCTCCCTGTTGAGACCTGCCTCACCCTGTTGAGACCTGCCTCACCCTGTAAAGCTGCCTCTCCCTGTTGAGACCTGCCTCACCCTGTTGAGACCTGCCTCACCCTGTTGAGACCTGCCTCACCCTGTTGAGACCTGCCTCACCCTGTAGAGCTGCCTCTCCCTGTTGAGACCTGCCTCACCCTGTTGAGACCTGCCTCACCCTGTAAAGCTGCCTCTCCCTGTTGAGACCTGCCTCACCCTGTTGAGACCTGCCTCACCCTGTTGAGACCTGCCTCACCCTGTTGAGACCTGCCTCACCCTGTAAAGCTGCCTCTCCCTGTTGAGACCTGCCTCTCCCTGTTGAGACCTGCTTCACCCTGTTGAGACCTGCCTCTCCCTGTTGAGACCTGCCTCTCCCTGTTGAGACCTGCTTCACCCTGTTGAGACCTGCCTCTCCCTGTTGAGACCTGCTTCACCCTGTTGAGACCTGCTTCACCCTGTTGAGACCTGCCTCACCCTGTTGAGACCTGCTTCACCCTGTTGAGACCTGCCTCACCCTGTTGAGACCTGCCTCTCCCTGTTGAGACCTGCTTCACCCTGTTGAGACCTGCTTCACCCTGTTGAGACCTGCCTCACCCTGTTGAGACCTGCCTCACCCTGTTGAGACCTGCCTCACCCTGTTGAGACCTGCCTCACCCTGTTGAGACCTGCCTCACCCTGTTGAGACCTGCCTCACCCTGTTGAGACCTGCCTCACCCTGTAAAGCTGCCTCTCCCTGTTGAGAGTTAGCGGCAACAGTTGGCCCAACTTGATGATCTGAGTCTGGTTTATATGCTACAATCATGTCCAAACGTATTTTGGTCCTGAACCCTTGTGTGAGCATATAGGCTACAACACAAGAATAATTCCCCAGTAAACTGGAAGCCAGTGTATGACTACGAGAACTTAAAATGTGCTCAGTTTTATGGGTTTAGTAAGAGTTAGCTGACACATTCTGGATGAGCTGCAACTGCTAATTGTCTCTTTTGGGAAGGCCAGTCAGAAGGCCTTTGTAACAGCTCACTCTCCTTGTAATACATGGGTGGATGAGTTTCTCTAAATCTTTTTGAAATTGCAATCCAGTTATTCTTGCAACATTTCTGAGATGGTGATATAATGATTTGGATACTGTTTTTGATATGTCACTTAGATATTTGAGCATTAGAAAACATCAAGATCTGACTTGACTTTTAGTTTTTAAACATTTGTCTCAAGACTTTCCCTCTTTCTTGCCAAAATGCACAACCTTTTTCTGTGTTTAGCTGGAGGAGATGTTGGATCATCATGTCGTAGTTGACTTCCTCCATGCATTGGTATAATGAGTGAATGGGGCTGTAGCAAGAGTCATTTGGCAACTATGTAAATCTGGGTGTCATCTGCATAACTGTGATAAGCAATGTTGTTGTTTTGTTGATTTAGTTCAGAGGAACAATGTCGTTTTCAAGTGGATACATCATTCATAGGGCCTATGTGTACATGTGTTATATACAGAGTGTTTTCAACACTATAATACATATTATTATTATAATATATACTGTAATCTTTTGCCCAACAACACACAGACAAAAGTATGTAAATACCTATTCAATATAACCTCCACAAATGCAATTTAGTTATATTACAAGCAGAACTCAACGCAATTTATATCAATTATTCATGCGCACAATATCGGATTTTTTCTATTAAGTAACGGGATATAATCACGTATAATCGTATCATTCGGATTCCTATTTTACAACGTGCTATAGGAAAGTGATGGGATGCCGGGCTGTATAGCGAGGTGGTTTGAGCCAGATGATAAAGGTATTATTAATATGCCCCCGGCGCCAAACAGGAGTCCGGCTTGCTGTGACTGAATAGAAGTGATCCGTGTAGGCTACGCTAGGTGCTGTTATTAAACTGACGGGGTGGGTTGGGTGGTTTAAGATCCCTAAAGGGGTCCCATGCAGATAGTATGGAGGGGTCACGCCATACACACACACACACTTTCATTCAGATTGGGACCCCCAACGACAATTCGAATGTAGCTTGGATGAAGAACGATAAAGACTATTTGTGTTCAGCCTCGGTGCAGACTGGTTGTCATGTAAACTCAGATATTAAAACCCAAGGGAGGCCTGTGGGTAATATCTCCTGTAGCTCAAGTTAAAGAGCGGCCGCTATCTTAAATCTCTATGTTTGTTATCTACACCGCATAAACTGGCAGAGTGAAATGTATCATATCGACAAGGTTTTAAATCCGGTGAGGGGGCGGGAAAGGTGTCGGAAGAGGAATAAGAGCTCGCTGATGTAGAATCGCGGGACAGGACTACAATCACCTCGCGATAATGATGCGAACTGGAGAGCACGAACCAACTCTCAGTAGGTGACACGTTTATGCTGAAGTCAGACGGCGGGTGCGTCCGCATTGACGTATTGATTGAGCGCACTTGGCAAAGGGAATGGGGCATCGGAGATATAATTTACTAGTGTGCCAGAACACGTGTTGTCAGCAAAACACCATCTTTGCATTCAGAGCATATTCTATTGACAATTAGGCTGGCAGAGAGATCGACGGTTCATTCCAGTGACCCCCTATTGGCTGAAACCTTGTTAGTGGTGACATCTGACTGGTGTAGGAACATTCATGGAAGGTTCATACAGATACCAACACACGGGTATCCGTCGACCCGCTACGGGCCTTTGTTCTGTTTTGATCTGTATTTCACTTTTGCTACAATATTTCTACTGTCCGACTATAGTTCCGATATCTTTTCATAAGCCGCCAGACATACAAACACAAGCACATCTGAGCGGCGCGTTCAGGTAACCTACTAACGGCTCCCTGTGACAGACGGAGAGCCTCATGCCATCTGCCTGGGGCTTCTCGAGGAGCAGAGGGTGGGTGGGTTCTGCCTTCAACGCTCTGCCCACAGCTGATTGGAGGAACGCAGCCGACGGTGCAGAGATGATAGTCAGGCACACACACCCGCACCTCAACGCTGGCCATCAGCACACAGGCTGGCAGCCCTCTTGGCATAGCACACACACACACACACACACACACACACACACATGCACACATGCACATGCACACATGCACACGCACACATGCACACACATACATGCACACGCACAGAGTTGGAGGTACCTGGCTCTCTCCCACACACATCTTCCTGCTACATGTCAGTATCCAGTAGGCTTATCAAATACATGGAGAACATGCTACACTGGACAGTCTCACACACACGGTCCCAGTGCTGCATGCTCCTGACAGCTGCATGCTGCCGTGGAGTGATGTAGTGCTGGAGCGGGCAGGACCAGAGCGGCTAGGTGAGACCAGGGGAGGAAGCTGCTCCATATTGATGAGGTTATGAATCAGATTGCTGCAGCACGGAAATTCAATCGTGCTTGTGTGCTCAAGGGTGCGTGTGCATATGTGCCAGTGTGTCTGTGTGTGTAGCCGTCGCTGTGCGGGTATGGGTGCATGCCTGCATGCTTTGGTGCATGCAGAAGGGTGTGTGTGTGTGTGTGTCCTGTCTGCAGTTTGCAGCAGCTCAGTTGTAGATCTCTGTTCTCCTCTAGACAGGCAGCTGGCTAATGGTTCTGGATCCCATCCAATGACTAGAGAAAGAGAGAGGGAAATTGGATGGAAGGAAGGAGTAAGAGAAAGGGAAGGATATGAAGAGAGAGAGAGAGAGAGAGAGAGAGAGAGAGGAGAGAGAGAGAGAGCGAGAGAGAGAGAAAGAAAGAGAGAGAGAGGGAGGAAGAAAGAAAGGGAAGAAAAAGTGGGAGCGGGTAAGAGAAGACAGCTGAGAATGGAGGACAGAGAGATAAGGAGAAAGAGAGGGAGGGAGAGGTCAGGTGGGAGAGGAGAGTGAGAGAAAGAGAGAGAGAGAGAGAGAGAGAGAGAGAGTAGGCAGAGGATAATCTCTAGGAGGAGCAAACTGAGAGCTCGGATGTTGTCACCGCCAAGCCATCCAAACCCAAATGATATGTGACAGTCCTTAAAACAATAACACAATTAGGTGGAGTGGGTTGTCTGTTTGTGTCTGAAATACACAGAATGCAGTTGAGCTGGTGATTCTGCCTCTGTGGAAAATCTCCTGAATTTATCCTTGTTTTTTTACTGGTCTGGGATCAGTTGCTATAAACCCAGACTCACATTTACAACATAGCTCAGAGTGGGAGTGCTGAGCCTATCATAGTCTGTCTCCCCCTTGAACACCCCACACACACACACACACACACACACACCTGCACACGCTCTCTGCGGGGGCCGGGGGTCATTCTGCAGAGGTGTCAATCATCAGACTTGCAGTATTAGGTTAACTGCCGCAAACCACCAATTTGAGACTCAAGGGGATTGAGGGAGAGAGAAACAGAGAACAGGAGAGGGGAGTATGGAGAGGGAAAGAGAGAGGGAGATTGAAAGAAAAGGGAGGAGGAAAGACAAAAAGATAGGGGCATAAGAGAAAGAGAGGGAGATAGACAGGTGGAAAAAGAGACAGTGAACGGTAGAGAGAGGTAGACAGACTGGGGAGATGTGGAAGAAGAGAGAGAGGGAAGGAGAAAAGGGCAAGAGGGAGAGGAAGAGACAAGGAGATGGTGAATTCTTGTAATCAGGAGGTGCATCTCGGCGGCAGGCAGTGCAGCTGTCAGCGTGTCTCCTCGTTTCAAGAGAGCCAGATGAGAGGCCGTCCCCAGCCAGACGCTACCTGAGGAACACGGCGAGGAGCGGAGCACGCCGGCGAGGCGGAAGATAAATGGGAATAAGCGTTGTTGTGATCAGCTTAACTGTGCAGAACACCCCGCTACACTCCTCAAAGCTGGTGAACACCCTGCTACACTCCTCAAAGCTGCTGAACACCCCGCTACACTCCTCAAAGCTGCTGTGAACACCCTGCTACACTCCTCAAAGCTGCTGAACACCCTGCTACACTCCCCAAAGCTGCTGAACACCCTGCTACACTCCTCAAAGCTGCTGAACACCCTGCTACACTCCCCAAAGCTGCTGAACACCCTGCTACACTCCTCAAAGCTGCTGAACACCCTGCTACACTCCTCAAAGCTGCTGAACACCCTGCTACACTCCTCAAAGCTGCTGAACACCCTGCTACACTCCTCAAAGCTGCCGAACACCCTGCTACACTCCTCAAAGCTGCTGAACACCCTGCTACACTCCTCAAAGCTGCTGAACACCCTGCTACACTCCCCAAAGCTGCTGAACACCCTGCTACACTCCTCAAAGCTGCTGAACACCCTGCTACACTCCTCAAAGCTGCTGAACACCCCGCTACACTCCCTCAAAGCTGCTGAACACCCCGCTACACTCCTCAAAGCTGCTGAACACCCCTGCTACACTCCTCAAAGCTGCTGAACACCCTGCTACACTCCTCCAAAGCTGCTGAACACCCCTGCTACACTCCTCAAAGCTGCTGAACACCCTGCTACACTCCTCAAAGCTGGTGAACACCCTGCTACACTCCTCAAAGCTGCTGAACACCCTGCTACACTCCTGAAAGCTGCTGAACACCCTGCTACACTCCTCAAAGCTGCTGAACACCCTGCTACACTCCTCAAAGCTGGTGAACACCCTGCTACACTCCTCAAAGCTGCTGAACACCCTGCTACACTCCTGAAAGCTGCTGAAAACCCTGCTACACTCCTCAAAGCTGCTGAACACCCTGCTACACTCCTCAAAGCTGCTGAACACCCCGCTACACAAATATTGTGGACGGGATCTGCTGTAGGAAAACGTTTGTGTCTCTGTGCATCTGTGCGTGCAGATGTCTGTGTGTGTGTCTGTGTATCCTATCTTTGTATGTCTGGGTGCGTTGGTGTGTGTGTTCGTATGTCTGAATGCATGTGTCCGTGCGCCCACTAAGTTGAGCCCAGAGGCACCCATATTCGCCCACAGAGCTTTGAGTGCTCTCTCCATCTCACAGACTGGCACTTCTGGGCCAGTTAAGTTCACTAATTACAGCCCTCGACTGGGTCCTCCTCCCTAGGAGCCCTGGATGAAGCGATGGCGGCTGCTGAGAGAGAGACTGTCTGAGAGGTACCAGCTGAAAGAGACCTGCTGACACATCCTCTCAGCTCCATAGAAACAGGAGGATTATTAGCGCACTGCAACCAATCAGAGAGCAGCAGGTGCCTGTCAGTGTGGTTGAAGCAGATGACAGGACATCCTCAAGATGACTCAGGAAACGGGATGTTCCAAATGACTAGTTTAGAGTCCAGCCAGCCCGCCAGGAAGACAGACACAGGACGTCAAACAAAATAGTTTTTTTTAATTCCAGTCAGGCACTGTTATCCTATCCCCACCCTCCTGCTTCTCCTCCCCTCCCCCTCTTCCTCCTTCCCCCATCAGTACCTCCATCCTCCTCAATCCCTTCTTCCTCCAGCTCACCCTCCTCCTCGTCTTCCTCTCTGTGTCTGATTCTTCCATGAGCAACATTAGCATCAGGGTGCTATTGATCAGCGCTCAAGGGAAGGCGTCAGGTAGATTAAATCACCTGACCTACAGCTTGGTCTCTGCATCTATTCTGGCAGACAGGCTCATTACTGCTCCTTATCTGGAGTCTGAATGGAGCTGAACGTGGCCCTGCAGTCTTAGGAGGAGTCTGGGTGAGATGGGCAGAGTCTGGGAGGAAATGGGAGGAGTCTGGGAGGAGTCTGGGTGAGATGGGAGGAGTCTGGGTGGCATTGAGATGTCCTTCTGGTTCCTGTCCAGGGTAACAACAGGGGGGTTCCCCCCCCCCTCCCTCGTCTGCAGGTAAACATCCGTAAGTTCCTCGAGCCAGGACCTGGTTACGGTGACCTCCATAGCTGCTAAATACCACGGCTGATAAGCTACTAATCAATCATCGTCAGTCAGCTGGACCGTCAGAGAGAAGCTGACTCTACCAACACGCCCAGCAGCTCAATTACAAACCAGATCTCTCTCTCTCTCTCCTCACTCTCTCTCACTCTCTCTTTCACACACACACACACACACATACACACACACACACACACACCCCACACACACACACACACACACACACACACACACACACACACACACACACACACACACACACACACACACACACACACACACACCCCTCCCTGCTGTTGCCAGTCCTAATCACAGAGGCTGGTCAGCATTGATTTGAGTGCAGCCTCGGAGGACAGAGGAGCTGTGTCAGTATCTGCAGGACCCGCATGTCACGTCTGCTCTGTTCCCTCTCTCTCCCTCTGCAGACCAAACCTGGCAAACCACGTGACAGCTCATCACAGCCCCAGTCTAGGTACAGGCCCCTCAGCCCTGTGGGCATCATTACTCTGTTTAGCACCTAGCAGTTAACACCTAACCTCAGCCCTGCAGGACAACACTGTGGTCTGGTCACATGACAAAGTTTGCAGCTATAGCTGCTGATCTGAAGAGAGCTTGGAAAAGAGAAAGCTCCCAAGGGAATCACTGCAGGTGATAACGAATCAAAGAGAATCGTTGATACCTCGTGGTATCTCTTCCGGACGGACCACGCCCACATTGGAGGATGGCGCTGTCAATCAAACAGAAAACAATGACTTTAAATTCAGAGTCGTGACTGCTGAAGGGGTAGGGATTAATCAGTCAGTGGGTGCATTGATCATCATGCCAATCAATCCCATATTGGTTGGTGTTTGACAGAGCAGGGCTCATGGGGATCAGGGAAGGTCAAAGCTACACCTTGTAATCATGATGGACAATGTATCAATGTTCCTCTCAGCTGAAGACTGCTGTTTTTAACAGTGATCATGTGGTTCATCCAGGGGCCTGGGACTATTATGGTCCACTCAGAGTTGGTCCATAGTCCACTTAGGCTCTATTAGCATCCATCATGGTCCATTCATCCAGGGCTTCACCTGTACAGGGGTGTCGACACCAGGCAGCCTTACCAACACTGGTGTGGAGGAAGGGAAGATCCCAGCTTGCTTATTTCAATGTATAATATTACCAGGAGAGCTTATTTGAACATATATCCTACCAGGAGAATCACACTGAGAACCAGGTTTCTCTTGGAGGTGAGCCCTGCAATAACTCAACTAAATAAAAACTATACACGTAGACAAACACAACCAGCACAAAGAAATCATTAAAATAACAAAAAGAGCTTCATTCCCAAGTCCCTTTGAATCAGTCACAGAGGGCCTACTTGGAAACCTCGTTGCAATAAAACACTATCTTACATATAATGAAAAACATTCAACAACAAAAACAAAACATTAATCATCACCCAACAAGATGATTCATTCATATCTAACTCTCGCAATCCATTTGTTTTCCTGTTGTCTCCTCTCACCTCCTGCAGTGTGTGTGTGATTACTAATGTCTTAGACAGGTTATAATACTCCCTGATGACTACGGCACCAGCGGACAATGATTTATTAGATCAAAGAAAATCTCCTTTCCTTCCTGCTCCGTGACGCACATTTATGACCAGAGAAGACCAAAAAAAAATGGCAATTAAAGTTCTTTCTTCTGAGAATACGTGTAGTAGTGGGCATGTGACTCGAGATCACACAGGCATGCAC
The DNA here is from genome assembly GCA_903064625.1 of Mallotus villosus. Lineage (NCBI taxonomy): Eukaryota > Metazoa > Chordata > Actinopteri > Osmeriformes > Salangidae > Mallotus > Mallotus villosus. The sequence goes on from CAEFZP010001607.1 coordinate 153,316, forward strand.
AAGAGAAAGCAATCAATACCTTTCTGTTCAGAAGACAAAGATCAGTTCCATTGGAGACAATATGCTGTCTGGGCTTTTTGTCTGGGACCTGATTCCCGTAGATACATACAAACAGAACCAAAGCATACTTACGGTCCCAGGTGAATTTGTAAAAACACAATTGTGTTATGCTTTCACTAAAAATATGATAGCTTGTTCTGCTTGGGGGACAACATTTTGTGTTTGTGTGTAAGGCCTATCAATCTCAATTATTTGCACAGCTGTTAGGAGTCTAAACAGTATTGTGCTCCAGAGGAAAATAAGTGGAAAACAGCCTGCTTGGCTGAGTGAGTCAGTCAGTCAAGCATACCTAGAGTCACCCTCAGCCAAGTACACCTAAATCACCTGCTCTCACCAAATATGGGCAATGTTTCCTGTGAAATTGAGCATCAGATTACAGAAACACAAACACAGGAACTTCTCTTGAGAAAGAAAGAGAGAGAGAGCGTGTTTGAATGAGAGATTGGTTAAGATCGGCGAGTGAGGAAGGGAGGAGAGATTGAGAAGAGAGGGAGGGAAGAGATTAAGGAGAGAAAAAGGGAGGATGGGTGTGAGATAAAGGAGAGAAGGCGGGAGAGATGGAGGAGAGAGAGAGCGAGGGAGAATGGGAGAGTGGCCGTCTTGTCCTCCTCAAGGACTGTGATGAGAGTGACGCCCCTCTCCTCTTTGTCTTCAACACTCCAATTAACTGGCTGACAGGTGCGTGTGGAGAACGTGGCAATCAATTACTGTCCCTTTCACTCTCATCTTTTCTCTTCCTCTCGAAGAGACGCGTCTTTAGATGTGGAGAGAGAGAGACAAAGAGACAGACAGAGAGAGAGACAGACAGACAGACAGACAGAGAGAGAGACAGACAGACAGACAGAGAGAGAGAGGGGGAGAGAGAAAGAGCGGCAGGAGGAGGGGAGGAGTATGAGGGAGAAGAACAGAGGAAGTGTTGACTGGAGGCAGTTCAGCTCTCCTCTCCAGCACCGATGTAACATAAAGCAGGACTTGCTCTAACAGCCACCTTCATTAAAAGAGCACTATGAGATTATCTCTGTTTCCACTTCTCTCCAGAAGGGGTCAATACTATTATGACTGCAATATACTTTATACTTTACTATTGCTACATAAAGTTTGATTTTATTTGAGCTACGTTAGTTATAGTACCTGCTATACACACCTGCTATATTAATACATTACTACTACACTACTTGATCATTACTGTTATTTGACCACTGCATTACAGCTTCATTATAAACCACCGGAAATATATTGGTGTTAAAATGGCCACTGCACTAGACCTTTCGATTGAAACCTCATTTGACCCAGTAGGAGCTTCCATGTTCTGTCTGTAGCTTTCTGAAACCAACCAGGTGGCTCCCCCCCCCCGTACCCCCGTCCCCCCCGTCAGCTCTGTCTGGGTTCAACAATTTCACTTGGCTTTTCAATTGTTTCAAAAATGAACTTGCTGACCGTATAGCCAATGCCATTCTGAAGACAGCAATGTACAGGGTTAGCAAGGGTCCTTTTGGAGTCTCCAAAGTGCACTTTTATAAAACACCTGGATGTACCCTTAGAAAAACAAGTAAAATATGTATTTATTGTGTAATTATATTTCACCTTTGACTTAGATTAGGTAAGGCTTCAGGCGGTGGTCCCTTTGTGTCTTCCAGATAATACCTCCCACCTAAAGGCATCTGCAGGCATCTGGATACAAAACCACATTTAGGCAGAAATACATTGTGTTCAAGCTACTATTAGACAAAAAAGAAAGAACCTTTGAGTGTCACCTTTCAAAAGAGACCACAACCATGTCATGTACTCCAAATTGTTCAAGAACAGCTTTCAATTGACTTTGGGTGTGCTTTAATAGGTGTTTTAGGTTCATTTGACAGGATAGTTAATCCGTCTGTCCTCTTCATCTGCAGCGCTGCAGTCGTTGACCCTGGTCACAGGAACAGGAGCCCTCTGGATGCTGGGTCTTTAACCACACACTGATCCCACTGCAGCTTCCTGTGTGTGTGTGTGTGTGTGTGTGTGTGTGAGTGTGTGTGTGAGTGTGTGAGTGTGTTTGTAGGGTGGCTGGAGTTGTCTGGAAGGTAGGGGAAGTTTGCCCCCTGTTGGTTCATACCGATAGGGGGCACATTTTCCAAATGTTCGAAGTGTCAGGATTTGTGTGCATGTTGTCAAATTCTAGGTTGACACAAACATACACTGCATGACTGTCAATAGATATACCTTCTCTGATTGGTTTATTCACATTACAATCAGAAAGAGATTCACAACAAACTCAGACAAACAGTAGGAACAATGTTTTGAACGTGTCAGGCCACTGTTTTATTTCAGTTTTGCTTATTATTATTAAAGTTATTACAGTATGCATAGCCTTCCAAACTCAATCATCTGTACAGGAAATGTTATGTACTCTGTGATGTTAGGGGTTTTCAGATCACACCAGTAGAAGCTGCAGCATCTGCACTGGAGCCTGGGGGATGAGGGGAGCAGGGTGGGCTGGAGGGGTGGTGGTGGGGGGAGGGGGTAAAGGTTGGTGTGTGTAGGGGTAGATGGGGAGCAGGGGATCAGGGGTGGTGGTGGTTGGGGGTCAACTTCAAATAGAGCAGAAACTCACTGAAGACCAGATCAGAAACTCTGATTCTTCATACCAGTTTCAACTCCATCCTGGAATATATATTAGAGCTTCTATAGAGCCCAACACCATCACAGGATAGGAAACTCAGTCTATAACACTAGCCTGGGTGTCCATGACAGTCTAGAACACTACCCTCGGTGTCTGACCTCAGTCCAGACTGCTGCAAATGCACTCAGCTCAGACCAGGTTAAGGTGGGGTAGGGTGGGGTAGCATGCTCTCTCACCCCCCCTTGGGGCTGGGTTTGGAGGTTCAGCCGATCTAGCTACCACATCACATGACCTGAAACATGCACGCAGCATGGGCAAACACTTGCTTATGAAAACAGACAAAAAGAGAGAGAAAATAAATACATCTTAAGATAAAAAAAAACAATCTTAATACATTATCTTTAAAAATGTTCCTTTGTTTTTTTCTTGTGTTTCATATATATATCCTAAACACACAGTTTTTACAGTTTGGTATTGTTCTTTAAATGCAGGGAGGTAAGGGGGTGGGGACAGGATGTAAGGGGCGGGGTTTGGGACAATCCCTCTTCCCTGATTGCCATGTGCTGATGAGGAAGGAGGGGTCACTGGGAGGCTCCTCCCTCCAACTTTCTCTCTCTTGGGCTCAGTCTCTCGTGCCCCGTGGTAACCATGGGCGACGCTGGCGGAGGGAGGGGCTCAACAGTGAGAGGACAAGCTTATACAGGAAGTCCGGGTCAACGACACAGGAAGTAGCAACTCAATCCTTCGTCTGAACTTCCACCTCTCGGCTATCTCTTATCTGGGGAGAGGAGAGGGACAGAGAGAGAGAGAAAGACACAGAGAAAAGAGACAGAGTTAGAGATGCTTGATGATGTGACATGGTGAGACGATCATATAGTAAAGCTGGTGGATAGAAGCTCTACCCCCCCCGACCTTTGTTCTGGTCCGTGTCTGGCGAGCTCCTCTCTGGCCGTGGGCGTACCAGGGTGTGGTACTTGGCCTCTACCTCCTGGGAGAGAACCATCACCCCACACACCACACACACACCACCACACACACACCACACACACCGTTAGAACAAACAAACAACATGTAGGTCCTCAGACCAGCATCACAGAAGCTCAGCCCGTCATGATTAGAATCCTCTTCTACATCTTAACGATTCTACATTAGAGATCAATAGGACTTTCAAAAGATTCAACATCCCAAAGACCCTACAGCAAAAGAGTCTACCTCTAAAGAATTCCCCGTTCTAAAGATCCTCCGTTCTAAAGATCCTCCGTTCTAAAGATCCTCCGTTCTAAAGATCCTCCGTTCTAAAGATCTCCTTCAAAAGCCTCCACTTCCTAAACATGCCCTTGCCTTGAGGTGGTTGAGGTTGGTCTGCAGGTTGCGGAGGTGAGCCAGCACCAGTCTGCTGAAGGATGACAGGCTTCCTGCCTGCGAGGCGGAGGAGAAGCGCAGGCTGATCCCAGAGTCCCCGGCGCAGCCCCGCGAGGCGCCCAGGTGCTTGGCGGAGATCTCGTCCTCGGTGGAGCTCTCCCCCGGACCCCCGTAGCCCTCCAGGACCAGGTAGCCCGCTGAGGACGGGACGGAGGGGAGAGAGTTAGGATGCACACAACACACGCCCCACAACACTCCACAAGACACCCGGCTCCAAACTCACCGTAGTCCTCAGGGGAGTCGAAGAAGCCCGTGTCCCCAGAGCCCAGGTCCTGGGCCGGCTCGTCCGCTGGCCCGCGGGCCTTGTCCGAGCCGTTGTGGACCGGTACCCGGGCCCGGCTGTCCACCGGGGTGCGGAGGGAGGTGGTCCGGAGCAGGCGGGCCCCGGTGGAGCGCTGCACGCGCTCGCTGGCCTCCTGGGACATCAGCTGGGTCACCAGAACCTGCTTCAGGGCCGACACTGAGGCACACACACACACACAGTCAGAGCTATAGACAAAATAGCTGTCGGTCGATACACCAATCTCTTGCCTTCACAAACACACCCACAGAGCACGGGGACTTACGGGTCTTGAGAGCCTCATCGGCCGTGGAGGGTGAGGGGCCGGGGCTGTCGGCCTCCCCGGCCTCCACGCAGCCCAGGAAGGACAGCCTGTCAGACTGCTCTGGGTCTATAAAGTCTTCCTCCTCCTCCTCCTCGGCCCCCACCCCTCCATACTGGGCCCTGTCGGGCAGAGGGCTGGGCAGAGGGCTGGGCAGGGCAGCGCTGGAGGCAGAGATGGCCTCTTTATCTGGGAACAGAAACACGAGACAGGGTCAGGCAGGGTGGGCTTGAGCCGTCACACACACAGCCTGACTGAGGAGGCTTCACAGCCATCAGGTGTCTAGCTATGGAACCAGCTAGCTAGCGAGGTGAGCTATCCCGTCAGTTACACCTAGAGTGGCTGAGTTCACTTCCTAGTTAGATCCAGGGGGTTAACTGGTTGGGTTTAATGGGTTAACAAGTTGTCTGGTCACCTGTGGATCTGGTGCTTCCAGTGGAGGTGCGATCTGGATCCTTAGTGAGTCTGGAGATCCCTGCAGTGATCATCTCCACACCTTCTCTCTCTCCACTACACACAGGGAGAGAGACGGGGAGAGAATGACAGAAAGGGAGAGAGAGGGAGACAGAAAAAAAGAGGATAAAGAGAGATCCAGTTCAGTACAGGAGGAACAGATTGTAGTTGTCATGTGGATCTGAAGGCAGAGGGAGAGTTAACCAGCGTACTCAGGCTGAGGTAAGGGGATCACACTGTGGGGTTTGACTTTCATGGCGTCCGCTCTCTGGGTGATCAGACGCTGCCACCTGGTGGAGAAAGGGTGCAACAACACGTCAGTGAGAGAACAGCCTTCAGTCTGTGGTAAGAGAGTGAGGGGAGGGAGGGGAGAGATGTGGAGGGAGGGGAGAGATGGGGAGAGATGGAGAGGGGGACTCACGTTCTCTGGTCTGAAACAGTGGGGGCCATCAGCTCGTAGATCTGGGCTCCGTTGTCCGACATGGAGAGGACGAAGAACGACTTGTTGTCTGAGAGAGAGAGAGCACGGAAAAGACATACAGAGAGAGAGCACGAGACTCAGAGAGAGGCGTGAAATGGTGAGTTAGAGTCAAGACACGCACAGAGCAACATGCCTTCAACTTCAAGCTCTCAAAAACACACACAAGCAGACACACACACACACACACACACACACAAAACCCGGTGTGTCGGACCTGTGGCCACGGAGCGCACCAGCACGGTGGTGAGGTTGATGACGGGGCTGAAGATGTGCTTGGTGTCCGAGGTGCCGGCCAGGTTCTTACTGTGACACCTGAGCACCAGACGCTCGTCCTGCTTCTGCAGCAGCACCAGGATGTCCTCCAGGAGCAGAGTGTACAACTCTGAGGAGGGAGGGGGGAGGAGAGGAGAGGAGAGGGAGGGAAGGAGGAGAGGGAGGGTAAAAAGAAGAGGTGAGGATTGAGAGGGGAGAAGGAGGAAAAGAGGCATGGAGGATGAGAGATAGACAAGTTGAAACAGTGAAAGTTAATATTTTCTCTTAGCCTGACTTCTGAAGTTACTAAACCCGCCTGCAGACTAGAAACCCTGAGCTCAGCCCCTACCAATGGTCTTGTCCTTGTTGACCTTCCACGACAGAGGACCCTCGTGCGCCATCTTCCTCCTCGTCAGGTCCAGGTTCTGATTGGACGGAAGGAGGAAGTGAGGATGAGTTAGCAGTTGTCAGGGTGTCCAACCCCAGCGAGTGAGCTTGAGGAAGGAGGTCGTGAGGAGAAGATCTCACCTTGAGCTCCAGGATCATGGGGTTCTCCGTCTGCTTCAGGGAAGACAGATCCAGCCTCCTCTGGTAGTCTTCCAGTCTCTACAGGGGAGAGAGGGGGGGGCAGAACGTGAGCGGGGTGAGGGAGGAACGAGGAGGTAGAGGGAAGAAGGATGTGAGCATAGTGAGGGTGGAGACTCCCCCTCTCGCTGTTCCACTGCACCTGCTTGTTCTCAGACTCCTGGACGGCCTGGTTGACGTGGTTGAGGATTCTCCGGCAGCATTCCCCTGCCTTCTTCACCTTCTCCTTCTCGGCAGGGTTGTCTGCGACGCAGAAACAAACGCACCCGTACTCAACACGCGAGCACCCGACACCCACACACAGCCCCCCTGCCTCTGGTCTGTCCTGCCCCCCTGCCTCTGGTCTGTCCTGCTCCCCCTGCCTCTGGTCTGTCCTGCTCCCCCTGCTTCTGGACTGTCCTGCTCCCCTGCCTCTGGTCTGTCCTGCTCCCCTGCCTCTGGTCTGTCCTGCTCCCCCTGCCTCTGGTCTGTCCTGCTCCCCTGCCTCTGGTCTGTCCTGCTCCCCTGCCTCTGGTCTGTCCTGCTCCCCTGCCTCTGGTCTGTCCTGCTCCCCTGCCTCTGGTCTGTCCTGCCCCCCGCCACAGGAAGACCGGACCAGGCCGAGGCTGAAGCAGACCTGAGGAGGGCTGACCCTCCTCTCTCCCCGCTGTCAACCCCTCTCCTCCCTAAACTTCCCTCCTCACCAGACCCCTTCTCCTCCCTGAACTTCCCTCCTCACCAGACCCCTCTCCTCCCTGACCCTCCCTCCTCACCAGACTTCTCTCCTCCCTCCTCACCAGACCCCTCTCCTCCCTGACTCCCCTTCACCAGACCCCTCTCTCCCTGACCCTCCCTCACCAGACCCATCTCCTCCCTGAACTTCCGTCCTCACCAGACCCCTCTCCCTGACCCTCCCTCCTCACCAGACCCCTCTCCTCCCTGACCCTCCCTCCTCACCAGACCCCTCTCCTCCCTGAACTTCCCTCCTCACCAGACCCCTCTCCTCCCTGAACTTCCCTCTTCACCAGACCCCTCTCCTCCCTGACCCTCCCTCCTCACCAGACCCCTCTCCTCCCTGAACTTCCGTCCTCACCAGACCCCTCTCCTCCCTGACCCTCCCTCCTCACCAGACCCCTCTCCTCCCTGACCCTCCCTCCTCACCAGACCCCTCTCCTCCCTGAACTTCCCTCCTCACCAAACCCCTCTCCTCCCTGAACTTCCCTCTTCACCAGACCCCTCTCCTCCCTGACCCTCCCTCCTCACCAAACCCCTCTCCTCCCTGAACTTCCCTCTTCACCAGACCCCTCTCCTCCCTCCTCACCAGACCCCTCTCCTCCCTGACCCTCCCTCCTCACCAGACCCCTCTCCTCCCCTCTCCTCCTCCCTCACCAGACCCCTCTCCTCCGTGAGCCTTCCTCCTCACCAGACGTCTCTGCTGCCTGTGGGGGTCTGTCCAGCTAATGGCCCAGTCCTCCACTCATTAACACTGCACCATTATCAAGCTGGATCTGGAGAACACGGCCGCATTAACAGGCTCTAATGGCCGTCTATACTTCATCTTTATTGCCGTTTGTGACATAAACGCACACCTCCCCCCCCTCCACCCTCCTCTCCCCGAACCCAGATTAAGCTGATGGACCCAATAACGCGAGACGCTTCCCAGGCGTGTGCTACTGTCTCCCCAGGCTGCGGGGAGGGTCTATGGAGTGGAGCAGAGAGGTCAGTGGTAACTTATGATGTCTGGCGTCCAGACAGCCTGCTAGCCAGCCGAGCTCACACTATTAAACTCCTGGTTCTACAGACCGATCTGTGTTTTTACAGACACGCTGTACACACACACGAGCTGTCGTTGTTGTCGTGAAGCTTTGATTATGGCTTTAAGTCCGACACCTCTTGGTTTCGATTGGTTGATTCGGGATGGTGCACAAAGACTAAAGTCATACATCCTTTTTTATGCGAGAGCTTTGCACATAAAAGGCCATTTTCTTTAATGTATTTTTACGGGGCTCATTTACGCTCATCTAGTGCTGCTCCTTCTCCCTCCTACTCACCCACCCCCATCCTCCCCCTTCCCCATTCTCCCCCCTCTCCCCATACCCCGCCCCCTCATCCTCCCCCCACCCCCATCCCTCGACCCCTCATCCTCATCCTCCCCCCCACCCCCATCCCTGCCGAGCTGGGTCACTGGCACACAGAGGACTGTGACACACCAGCCCTGGGGCATCATGGCATTGGATGAGCGCTGCCGCTTTCTACAATGTCTGACTGGCCTGATCTACTGTGAGCTTCCCTGTGTACTTGGCCATGTTCTCCAGCAGTAATGGCTAGTACATTGTATGGAGTATAAAGCGTGTGGTATTTAGGGTGCAGTACCTGTGTACTTGGCAATATTCTCCAGCAGTAGAGGGTACTTGGTGAGTCTCTGCATTTCCGCCGGAATGATGTCCTTTAGCTGCAGTCTCCGACACAGTCTGTTAGTCTCTGCCTCCTACACACACACACACACACGCACATACATTAGACAATACTTTTAAACAATCATCCCCGTTATGTTATGCTGCTAACTTAAAACATTGAAACCTTTGCAACTCGCATTGAAGCGCACACATACACACACATTTTGGGACATATTAAGGAACTGAGGCACACACACACACACACCTGCACACACACACGGCTCACCTGTATGAAGGAGTTGAAGCGCGAGTCCTTCTTCTGCCGGTTCTTGATGATCTCCAGAGCGAAGGGCTGGTTGCTGCAGAATGTCCCCACAGCCTGCTGGATCTTCTGCTCCTCCGGCCCACTGAACTGGAACACACCACCACACTCTGGGTCAGCACCGCCCCGGACAGCCAGCGCCATGACCAATCAATAGCCCCCCACCGTGGAGCCTGTCGACCAATCGGTTACAGTCTTTCCACCCGGCTGATCCATCAGTAGCGGTCCCTTAGGGGGATCTTGGCCACAGTGGAGAGAGTAACATTACAAGCTTCTAAACTTCTGGGTTCATCTCACAGTAAATGAAGCGCTTCCAGACTGTGCATCATAGCAGTCTCTCAAAGCCCAACTCCAACACCAACCCTAACCCCTATGCCTAACCTCAACCCCAATCCCAACCCTGCACTAGTGGGGGTCCTGAGGGATAAGAGGGGCTGCAGCAGAGATCTGGAGAGCCAGAGTCAGAGATCTGGAGAGCCAGAGATCAGGAGAGCCAGAGATCAGAGATCTGGAGAGCCAGAGATCAGAGATCTGGAGAGCCAGAGATCAGGAGAGCCAGAGATCAGAGATCTGGAGAGCCAGAGATCAGAGATCTGGAGAGCCAGAGATCAGGAGAGCCAGAGATCAGAGATCTGGAGAGCCAGAGATCAGGAGAGCCAGAGATCAGAGATCAGGAGAGCCAGAGATCAGGAGAGCCAGAGATCAGAGATCTGGAGAGCCAGAGATCAGGAAAGCCAGAGATCAGAGATCAGGAGAGCCAGAGATCAGAGATCTGGAGAGCCAGAGATCAGGAGAGCCAGAGATCAGAGATCTGGAGAGCCAGAGATCAGAGATCTGGAGAGCCAGAGATCAGGAGAGCCAGAGATCAGAGATCTGGAGAGCCAGAGATCAGAGATCTGGAGAGCCAGAGATCAGGAGAGCCAGAGATCAGAGATCTGGAGAGCCAGAGATCAGGAGAGCCAGAGATCAGAGATCAGGAGAGCCAGAGATCAGGAGAGCCAGAGATCAGAGATCTGGAGAGCCAGAGATCAGGAAAGCCAGAGATCAGAGATCAGGAGAGCCAGAGATCAGAGATCTGGAGAGCCAGAGATCAGGAAAGCCAGAGATCAGAGATCAGGAGAGCCAGAGATCAGAGATCTGGAGAGCCAGAGATCAGAGATCTGAAGAGCCAGAGATCCGAGGCAGAGATCTGGAGAGCCAGAGATCAGAGATCTCCAGGGCTGTACTCACCCAGCAGAGCAGGTCGTCTCCTATCAGGTCGATGACTGAGGTCTCGTTCCTCTTACGCATTGCTGTCATCTGCTCACTTATGGAGACTGGGGACCACATAAGGGACATTTAGAATTAGAGCATGTGTGTGCATATCTATTTGTGTGTGTGTGCTTGTGTGTGTTCAAGTTTGTGTGTGTGTGTGTATTATGTTCACTGATCCTCTGCTGTTCTTTCTGTAGGCACTACTTGTCGCTTTAGGTAAAGGTGTCTGATATGTGACTGACATGTAAACTGTAATGTGATGCACATGTGTTTGTCTGTGTGTGTGTGTACCGTGGAGCTGCCGGATGTCGTCCAGGTTGGTGAAGATGTTCCTCAGGTCAGCAGCGGGCAGGATGGAGTCTCTGAAGAGCTTCTGGTAGAACACGTGGTCCAGAACCCCCAGCATCCTGACGTGAGCCCGCTCAGTGTAGAATAGCTCTGAGCAATCACACACACACACCAGCAGCACACACACACACACACACACACACACACACACACACACACACACACACACACACACCAGCACACACACACACACACACACACACACACCAGCAGCAGACACACACACACACACACACACACACACAGACACACACCAGCAGCAGCCACACCACACACACACACACACAGAAAAGGGTAGACACGCACGTCATCAGTATGGCAGAAACAAAATCAGTCTGCCCTCACCAAGATGGCCGAGCGCTCCTGTCCTCACCGTTGATCACTTCCTGTCTTTTGATCTCGTGAGGGCCTGAGGCCGGACAGAACCTCACGGCTCACCAGCTGCTGCCAGGTCAGAGGGTCGTGTTCCGAGTCAGTCCCCTGGTCGTCCTCGCTCTGCACCTCCACCAGACCCAGAGCATCCAGCCTGGGGACGAGAGGGGACGTGCTTGGGAGGGCAGGGTATGGGAGAAAAGGAGAATACAAAACATGACACACATGACATTCTCCAGATCCCAGTGAGCAGAGCATGTCTCACCTTCTCAGGGCCTTGGGGGTTCCTCCCTCAGGGACCCTACAGAGAACAGCAGCATTAACACAACTCAACACTGCACTCAGGACCTAAACATCACACAGGACTCACACTTCGATAGCTTAACCTGATTCTGTAGTCTAAGTTCCTCTACATGGCAAATCAACGGGAAACTTCCGTCAAATACACGATGATTCCATTTACCACCCTCTAATCTGCCCACACATAGATCCAGTCTTTCTCTTACTTAGTCAAACACAAGGTGTCCTCCACCCGCTGTGCTGGCATGTGTCTGGTGGCCTTACCTGTCCGTCTCCCTGTCCTCCTCTTGTAATTGGTCGAGGCTGTAGGGGGAGAGGCTGTAGTCAAAGTGCGTGTTGGCAGGGTACTGCAGGCCTTCCTGGTCTGCAGCTTGCAGACCCTCACTGAGCCTGGAGGGAGCTGAGGTGGGGGGTCCCGCCAAGGAGAGGAGGAGGGGGAAGAGAAGGAGGAGAGGAAAAGAAGGAAGAGAGAAGAGTGTGAGGGTGGCTTAGGAGGAAACAAACGGGTATATCTATACAAACTATACATGAACACTATGAAGTGTAGGAAGGCTATTTCTGAAGGTACAAATGACATCCATTTGACTGAAATGTTCCACAAGTGGGCTGCTGGGAGTGACGGGTGTGAGTCCAGCCCTGTGTGAGACTGGGGACCAGCAGGACAGGGAGGCCTCACCCAGCTCGGTCTCCCTGCTGCAGTCAGAGCCTGGCCAGTAGGAGGCGCTGCCGGGAGAGGTGGTGCAGGGGGACGAGGTGCAGGGGGACGAGAGGTGAGTGAGCTCCGAGCCCTCGCTGGACTGGCTGCCACGGAGACGGCTGGACTCCAGGGGGTCGCAGCCTCCCAGGGTGGGCTGGGACAGCTGCTTCTGGGGCCGTGGGCGACCGCCGTCCAGGGCCTTGCCTACTGCACACCACACACACAGTGAGTTTGCCTGAGAAAATTTGATGTTTACAGCCTGGACATAAATGATAGTAGTTCTAATAACAACAACAATCATCATCATCATCCTGGTGATCCACCCAGACTGACCGGCTGCTGACTCGATGCGGCTGGGTCTGCGCTGAGGGCCGAGGATGCTGGGAAACCTGGGCCTCTTCACCTTCTCCTCCCCTCCCTCCCTCTCCGGCTTAATGCTCTTCTGCTGGCCACAGGGATAGACACATTACAGGGGGGGGGAGGTGACGTGAGGGGGGTGAGAGGGTGAAGACGAGGGTGAGGATGTGAGGGTGACAGGGTGGGAATGGGGGTGAGTAGGTGAGTCCTGTGGGTGTGGGTGATGATGAACGGTGCGTGAGCAGGTCCACCTACCTTGATCTTGGGCAGGAAGTTGATGCGGACCCTCTTGGACTCCAGACTGCGGGGCTCCTTCACCCTGACCCCAAGGTGCTTCATGTACGTCAGGACCACGTACTGTACAGTAGTGCTGCAACACGACAACAACAACAACAGTGTTCACCCAGAGTGACTGTGAACAGCAGGACAGGTGGACTAGGGGGAGAGAGGAACAGATGTTGGACCCCTGGTGTCCTGCACGATGCTTGGAAACACAAGCCCGGACCAAAGCTGCCCGGACAACGACGACGACAGCGACAAAAGCTACAACCAGGCCGCCATGTTCGATAGTTCTCCTCCTGGGATGGACGAGCGCAGAGCAGCTTGTGTGTTCATGTGGGCGGAGCTCCGAGTGCCATGCCGCTGAGAGCATATGCCACGGCCGCTTCCTCCTTCCCAAGATGTCTTCCTCTCCCTACGCCATCTGGGCTGCGACAGGGGCCATATGGCGGCCCGCACAGCCCTGCCTGTCCTGCTCCCCTCCCCACTCCCCCTCCCCCTCCCCTCCCCTATGGATCCATGCAGGGGCGACATCACACAGACCCTCCACACACACACAGGCCTAGTGGTGATGACACGTGTACTGAGACCCAGATCTTTAGATGAAGAGGCTGGGGGCCGGTGAAGAGCGCCCTCGGTGTGGAGAGAGAGAGAGTTGTTGAGCACGCCAGGAAGCAGTGTGACAGTACGAACTCGATAAACGTACATACGTAGGATAAGCCCATTCTGTACCTCCTAGCGATGTGAGGGGTTTGTTTTGTTATCAAACACATGCTGTGGTGAAGCTGGAAGACGGCAAAATACTGGACCAAGAAAAAGGCAACATATACACACGATATGACAATGTTCCAAAAAGCTTCTTGAGATGTCACAGAGCGCTTGGCTTCCCCCAATGACATGCCAAATGGCTCTGGACCCTAGTGTGTGTATGCATATAAACATCCATTTTGCTCTTTTATGCCATTATTAGTAGAGATGGGGATGTTAAGAGTCCTAAATCCAGTGTGGTTATCTGTTAGCACTGAGTCTCTGGCTCTGGCATCAGTGCTGTAGCTGTTCCTGTGATGCCCCCGCCATCCTGGAGAGCACACTCACCATCTCTCCTCCTCCGTCGACTGAGTGGTCACCCTGGAAATGGAACGGAGAAGAGGTGTCACATGGAGGTGTGTGTACCAATCACAGAGAGGGATTTCTATCAACCTCTGGTTGTGTGTTTAAACATGTGTGAAATTGTGTGTGTGTGTATATGAGGGGCGTGTGTGAGGTTGTATGTGTGTGTGAGTGTGTGTGTGTTACGAGAGAGTGTGTGTGTGGATTGTGAGTTTGTAAGATTGTCCGTGACCGTGTGTGTGTCTATGAGTGTTAGTGTCTGTGTGTGTGTGTCAGTGTGTGTATGTGTGTGTGTATGAGTGATAGTGTTAGTGTGTGTGTGTCTATGAGTGTGTGTGTGTGTGATACTCACAAGACCTCGTCTATCTTGGTGAGGATGTGTTCAGCGCAGGAGCGCTCTCTCTCCAGGGCGACCCTGTCCCTGACCCTCTCTGTGTCCAGCCTGGCCAGCTCTGCCTCAGCCAGGGTCAGGCCCATCCCCCGCTTCTGCCTGCACACAAGCAGCACACACCAGACACAGCTTAACCATGGGGGAACAACGGGATTACTTCTTACATCTACAGCTGATTCAAACATATTGAAATTATTACAGCGTATATATCAATAAACGTTTACAAAGGATATATAAAAAGAGAGTTACATAAGGACTATGTTTCCATAGTACCCAGCATGTGTGTGTGATTCCTAGACCAGGGGGCAGGTGAGGGGGCAGGTGAGGGGGCAGGTGAGGGGGCAGTCCTAGCATACCTGAAGTCTTCCAGGAGCTTCAGCACGTCTGGCAGCAGGGAGTCCTGCAGCGTCTGGACATACTGTCTGTTAGTCTCCTCTGGAATCAGCTCTGTCCTCCGCCGGTCTGGCAGGCGCACGCACATGCACATGCACACGCACACACACACACACACACGCAAAGACACACACACACACAGAAGACACACATAGAATCAAATAGTTCACTATAGACATACTGCATGATAATATCACTACTGAGTTGGGATCTCCTACATCAGACCGAGAGAGAGATAGGGAGAGAGAGAGAGAGAGGGAGAGAGAGAGAGGAGAGAGAGAGAGGGAGAGAGAGAGAGAGGGAGAGGTAGACCGAGCCAAACACTCACCCAGGTCTGAGGACATGGGCTCTGGAACGGCTACCTTCAAGTGCTGCACACAGAAAAACAACACCACAGGTTTCAGATGAACCATTTCCAAACAAACAGCTACCAAAGCCACAGGATGATTGGAGGTGAGGTGGTGGACTCTCTGGACTCACAGCCCCGCGCTCCATGAAGAAGGTGTGGAGGTCCATGAAGACTCGTCTGGTCTCTTTGGTGTTGGTCTGCTTGTACAGGTCAGTGTAGAGGTAGCAGAGCTGCAACACACACACACACACACACACATACATAAACGCACACGGTTAGCGATCAACAGCACCGTCCTCAGGCAGCCCCTGATGTTTCTGAGCCTATGTTCACAATGCTAGGATGGCTTCCTGAGCGTAGTTCTCATACAGGAAGTAGAGCACCAGGTGGTGGGCGGAGCCTTACCAGCGGCGCAGGGTCGAACTGGGAGATCACGTGATGCAGGAATGCGGCCAGGTGGGCGGGGCGACGACTTCAGCAGCTCCATGCTCTGGAAGCAGCTGCACTGGCTGTTCACCTGGAACATCATCCACAACATCATCCACCTGTTAACTACCATTACCCTGGGACATCATCCACAACATCATCCACCTGTTAACTACCATTACCCTGGGACATCATCCACAACATCATCCACCTGTTAACTACCATTACCCTGGGACATCATCCACAACATCATCCACCTGTTAACTACCATTAACCTGGGACATCATCCACAACATCATCCACCTGTTAACTACCATTAACCTGGGACATCATCCACAACATCATCCACCTGTTAACTACCATTAACCTGGGACATCATCCACTACGACATGTTAATGGATGTTAAATGAAACTGGAATGTCATGTGCAACATCATGCACAACACATTAAACCCATTAACCGCCATGAGTTTACCTGAGCTGACCAGCAGCTAACACTGATTACCCTGCACAGCTCACCTGCTCCTGGTCTGAGTCGAAGTAATCGTCCTCTGCACCAATGATCTGGGAGACGAGGCGTGAGGAGGAAGGGGGTACTGACGTTTGAGGGGGACAGGGAGTCCTGGAGGGGAGGAGGAGAGGGGGATGGGGGGAGGAGGAGAGGAGATGGGGGAGAGGGGAGGAGGAGGGGAGGGGAGAGGAGAGGGGGAGAGGAGGAGAGGGGAGGGGGAGGAGGAGAGGGGAGGGGAGGGGAGGAGGGAGGAGAGGGGGAGAGGGGAGGAGGAGGGGAGGAGGGGGAGGGGAGAGGAGAGGGGGGGAGGGGAGGAGGAGGAGAGGGGAGGGGAGAGGAGGAGAGGGAGGAGGAGAGGGAGGGGAGAGGAGGAGGAGGAGAGGGGGAGAGGAGGAGAGGGGAGGAGGAGAGGGAGGAGAGAGGAGGAGAGGGGGAGAGGGAGGGGAGATGGGAGAGCAGACGGCAGAGGAGGGGATGGGAGAGGATGAGAGGGAGGAAGGGGCAGGAGGAGGAGGAGAGGAGGACAGGGAGGGCAGAGTTGAGGACAAGGAGTCAGATGAAGTGAGGGGGAGTCACGTTCGTTGGCACCCAGGTCTAGCGTCTAGTCGGGGGTGGTGGTGGTGGGGGGGGGGTAGTTTGTGAGATGGAGAACTCCTACCAGGTCGGGGTGGTCCTCCACATCTGGGGAGGGGCAGGAGGTGAAGCTGTCCCTGGGAGTGGTCCTGGGGCTGGGGCATGACGAGTCCCTCTGGTACAGGCTCTCTGGAGACCCTGGGCCAAACAGACGAGGAACCTGCCAGCCAAGGAACACTGATCAGCAACACTTTATCATGGATCCAAGACAATGGAGGATATGTTGGAGGGAGGGTCTGGTGAAGGTGTTCTGTATCCATATGAGACGTGATACTTGTGAGAACTCCTATTGGGACTATTGGGCTGTAGGTGAACTATGGCTGGTGTGCAGGCTGGGTGTCCTACTGGCAGGCTAAGGGACTGCACTCCAACACTTACGGAAACACACGCACACATCCGGCGGTGGACACTTACAGGAGACACGTTGGCACTGCTCCAGCAGAGATCCATGACGGGGTCTCCCCTGGACGAGGGAGTCCTGTCTGGGTCCAGCGGGCTGCCGTCCTCCCCCTCTCCCGCCTGACCAGAGTCCTGGAGCCCCACCTGACAGAGCACACACAGCACATGATTCAGCCCTGATTTAAACCAGATCTGATCTAAACCTGATCTAACAGTACATAGGCTGCTTTAGAAGGGTTTCTCTGCTCCCCTGACACCAATCCAGTCTCTAACACACTGTATTTGTCCTCATTTGAGGTTGAGGGAAGGTCAAGTTAATGTTGAATTGAGGTTGCGTTGAGGTTGCGCTGTGTGGTTACCTGTCCACTCCCCATGGCCTTGCAGAGCTGTCCCTGCAGCTGAGGAATGTGCTTCTTGGCCTCCTGGATGTCCTTCAGCAGCCTGGGGGACGGGGGTCCTGCTGTACTCCTCCTTCATGGCCTTCAGAGGAGGGGGGGGTGGACGGGGGACAGGTCAGTATGGAGAGAGAAAGCACACGCACATACACATGCTGTCCCTCTTTCCCTGCATATTCCTGCATTCTCTCTCTCTTTCCCTGCCCCTCTTTCCCTCTCCATCTGTTTCTCTGTCTCTCTCTCTCTCTCTGTCCCTGCCTCTCTTTCTCTTTCCCTCTCCATCTGTGTCTCTCTCTCTCTCGCTCTCTCTCTCTCGCTCTCTCTCCATCTCTCTCTCTCTCTCTCTCTCTCTCTCTCTCTCTCAGTGCCAGCTGTCATTAGACGTCTGTTCGTCCTAACCACAGGACAGCCCTCAGCCTTATCAGCAGGACTCACCCTCCAGTTCAGCTGGACTCCGGATGGAGAGCTCTCCATCATGGTTTATACACACACATCTCATTCAGATCAACATCATGTCAGCAGCAAACACGGTTCCAAGCACACAGAGCAGACCGTTTACGACACTACTACTATACTGTACTATACTCTACTCTTTTGAACACAGATGTACTCTACTGACCAGCAGGTTCTGCTGTTCCTTAAAGAGCATCTTCTGCAGGATGTCAACCTTCTGGTTATGTACACTGTTGTTCTCCTGCTGCAGAGGAGACAGAGGGAGAGAGCAGGAGGGTTAGAGGAGGAGGAGAAGTAGAGAGGAGAACATGAGGAGAAGTAGAGAAGTAGAGAGGAGGAGAACATGAGGAGAGGTAGAGAGGAGAACATGAGGAGAAGTAGAGAGGAGAACATGAGGAGAAGTAGAGAGGAGAACATGCGGAGAAGTAGAGAGGAGAAAATGAGGAGAAGTAGAGAAGTAGAGAGGAGAGAATGAGGAGAAGAGGAGGAGGGTTAGAGGAGGAGGAGAAGTAGAGAGGAGAGAATGAGGAGAAGAGGGGAAGTAGAGAGGAGAAGTAGAGAGGAGAGAATGAGGAGAAGAGGGGAAGTAGAGAGGAGAAGTAGAGAGGAGAAGTAGAGAGGAGGACATGAAGAGGAGAACAGAAGCAGAAGTATGAAGGAGGGGGGATGACCTGGATAACTGACAGAGAAGAAGAGGAGAAGAGATGAGAGGGGAAACGAGGAGAGGGGCTACCCACCCATGCAGGCAGAGGGTGGGTGATGCGGTCCAGGGGGCTGTAGGGCCTGTCCAGAGCCGTCTGCCCTGGGGAGTGAGGCGAGGAGAAGGACGAGCGGTCCCCGGGCCCCCCCCAGGAGACCCAGGCCCAGACCCAGGTCACAGTCCACCTCCGGCAGGGGAATCTGGGGGAGGCCTGGGGGCCGGCCCAGCACCGTGAGGGCCACATAGGAGCCCGCTGGAGGGGACGGGAAACCACAGTTAGGAAAACCATTCGCAAACGTAAGACTTAAGTCCAGTTTTGAGGCAACCCATCAGCTGTACGGGATGGGCCAGGTGGTCAACAGGGTGGGGTGGGTGAGAGCTTACATTTGATGAGCTTGACCACTTCAACGTGGTTAGAATGAGTCACCAGGGTCCCGTTAACCTGTAGTGGAAAACACCAGCCATGATGAGAACATTTGTTGAAAACTGACCAGATTCCCTATAAATACACATGATCTCATGTCACGAGTTGTTGGCTGGCTGGGTCAGATGACAGCAGCCATGATGACTGATGAGTCATCAGTGATGACTGCACACATTACAGACTGGAGAGAAGTGCAGCTTGTTTATCCCCTGTACATCATAAGACATATTATGATGTCCATGGCCAGTCTCTCCATATCCTGTATGGTGCATAATCTGTCCAGCAGGTGGCAGTGTCGAGTGGCCAGGTGAGTGATGTTCAACACTGTTGAATAGAGACTCTCTCATTGAGAGGGGTGAAGCTGCCCTAAATCCCAGGCCAACCAAATCAAGCGCAGCCAGTGTGTTTGGGTAAACAGGAGTGGTGTGAGGTGGTGGACTCAGGAGTCTGCAGAGGGGGACTGTGCAGGGGGGGACTGTGCAGGGGGGGACTGTGCAGGGAAGGACTGTGCAGGGGGGACTGTGCAGGGGGGGCCGTGCAGGGGGGCGTGCAGGGGGACTGTGCAGGGGGGGACTGTGCAGGGGGGACTGTGCAGGGGGGGACTGTGCAGGGGGGACTGTGCAGGGGGGACTGTGCAGGGGGGACTGTGCAGGGGGGGGACTGTGCAGGGGGGGACTGTGCAGGGGGGGCGTGCAGGGGGGCGTGAGGGGGGCTGTGCAGGGGGACTGTGCAGGGGGGGACTGTGCAGGGGGGACTGTGCAGGGGGGACTGTGCAGGGGGGACTGTGCAGGGGGGGACTGTGCAGGGGGGGACTGTGCAGGGGGGACTGTGCAGGGGGGACTGTGCAGGGGGGACTGTGCAGGGGGGGACTGTGCAGGGGGGGGACTGTACCTTGATGATTCTGTCTCCTGTCTGCACTCCAGCTCGCATGGCAGCCCCATCTGAGGAGCACAGAGGACAGTACAACCACATGAGAGAGAGAGAAAGAGAGAGACATACAGAGAGAGACATACAGAGACAGAGAGAGACATACAGAGAGACAGAGACGAGACATGAGGGATAAATAATGATGGCCCAAACAGAAAACAACTATTACAGCATGAGCAGGGACAATGACTCTGATGCCAGGAGAGCAGACCCCATGAAAGAGAGGTGGCTGTCAACACGACAGCACCCAGGCTGTGTTTGGTGCTGTGTTTGGAGCTCCACACAGTGACACCACCCCAGGAGAACTACGGAAGCATCTGGAAGTGTCAGACGCTCCCTGCTCAACCTCTCAGAGCAGGAAGGAGCCACTATGTGTGTATGGAGACTTGAAGATGGCAAACACACACACACACACACACACACACTCTCTCCACACCGCACCCCACCCCCCCCAAAAAATGTTTGTTCCGATGTTTGCGAGGAGCGCTGCTGACGATGCAGAGTCAGACTGTTTGACAATAACAGTTGTTAAGAGAGCAGGGAGCGCCCGTTTCACTGCTGCTGCGTCCCGGCAACACTGCAGAGGGGGTTATTATGGGATAGAACCTAGATCAGTAATCCAGAGTCAGCAGACAGCAGTCACTGGTGCACATATCTGCCAGGATAGGAACGCTGGGGAGAAGCAGTTATGTGTATCTTGCAGGAAAGCCCCTCAGCTCCCCTATCTCCAGCAGGAGGAAGGAGGAATACTAATACATGTATTGTGAGAGTATTGCGATGGAAAAACAATGGTGGTTCTCTAACCCAGTTCAAAATCTGCTAAGTTTTCCCTAGCGCTGGATCTGTGCTCAGCTGTGCTGGGCGGTGTGAGGTTGTTGCGTGAGAACAGAGACTGTTATCACCATGACCCCTGGCTCTCTCTCCTTACTGTTCTCCCTCTCATCTCGCCAAGTATCCCTCCTCTCTTCTTTTCCCTCCCTCCCCTCCTCGACACTTCTTCCCCTCTGATTGGTCTTCTCCACGTCCCTTTCCCTTCTCCCCTTCCTCTCTCGCCTGTCTAGTCTGGAGTGTCTTCTAGATGACGAGGCAGAGCTCTTTAGCTGCCGCTATGAAGGAGCTGCCGGTCACACTCAGGTCAGACACTTGGACCTCCCTGACTCCTTCCCCACCCTCTCTTTCTCCTCCTCTCATTCAGACTGTGTTCCTCCTTCTCCTCAGCCTCCCTTCCTCCTCATCATCATCCTTCCTCCTTTATTCTACTTGTCCCCACCCTCTCTCCATATCCTCCTACTCCTCATCCTTCCTTCCTCCTGATCCTCCATCTCCTTCCTCCTCCTCCTCCTCCACCCTCTCTCCTCCTCCTCCTCCACACAGACAAAGTGCACGCTCAGCTCCAGCGCCGACACTCCAGAGCGGGGGGAAGTAACGAGCCTCTCTCACCGTCCTTGACGAGCTGCACGAACACGGGGTTGTCCCCGCTGACGGTCAGCCCGAAGCCGTTCTCATCCTTCTGGATGATCACACATCTCTGGACCAGACCTGGAGGGAGGGACGGAGGGGGGTGGTGAGGAGGGGGAGACATAGTGAGAGAGAGAGAGGGAGAGAGAGAGAGGAGGTCGGTGAGGAAGGAGATTGGAGATGGAAATAAAGAGAAAGAAAGCGGGAGAGAGACAAAGGGAGAGGGAAGGAGTGAGACGGTGAAGGACAGAGAGTGAAGAAGACATAGACAAGCGGTGTAGATGAGTGCTGTGTGTTAGGGACCTGGCCCCCCTGCCGCCTCTAAAAGACGGGTCAGTCCTGGTGGAGTCAGCAGAGAGGCTGAGCGAGCGGGCGACGGTTGATGTGATTAAAGAGATGTGATTAGAGATCATCAGAGATGACGTGGGCTTAAACATGACCCAGCTCTAGTGGTGCGATGCACTCTCATGTTACCCCCCCGCCTCTGCCTCTGTGTCTCTCCTCTGTTTATCCCTCTCTCTCCCGTTTCTCTTTATTGCGTTTTCACATTTCAAAACAAATAGGCTCTCTGTACCTGGCTGTGTTGGTAAGAACGGCTTAGGGCTAGGAACAAGGCACTGAGGAGGTGCAGGTAGGACCAGGGCGTTGTAGGGTTGAGACCTGGACATTGTGAGGTTAGAGTTAGGCCCTGAGCCCTGAGGGTTTGGGCTAGGACCAGGGTGCTTCGCATGGTTGGGATCCGCATTTGGGTATACCCTGCAGGGTTACGACCAGGGTGAGGGGTCAGGACTAGGTTTTTGTAGGGTTAGAACCAGGGGTGGGGTCAGGACAGGGCCTTGTAGGTGCACTGTGAGGAAACACAGCAGAAGAGGTGGGGGAGGGAGGTGGTAGGGTGAGAATTGGGGGAGGAGCAGATGTAGAGGGAAGCAATCAAACAGGGGAGAGCCTTGGGCTGGGGGAGGGGAGAGCGTGGTGTCGGGGGAGGGGAGAGCCTGGTGTCGGGGGAGGGGAGGGCAGGAAGGTGGAGCTTAGGCTGAGTCATGACCTCGGGGGGTGCTGCCTTTAAGTGCAGATTCTGGGTCAGTCCTCACAGCCAGCCTCACATGTGGATTGAGACCCAGGTCAGTTGGTCCTGGGACTTGCACTTAGCAGCAGCCACACCTAGGCCAAACACTTCCCCTCACCAGCTCCACCCCCAACACCACCCCACCTGTCTACCATCCATACCCCCAACACCACCACCCCCACGGGATCCCATCCACCCCCCAGAAACACCACCACCCCCACATGCCATCCATACCCCCAGAAACACCACCACCACCACCCCCACATCCCATCCACACACCCCAGAAACACCACCACCCCCACATCCCATCCACACCCCAGAAACACCACCACCCCCACATCCCATCCCACCCCCCCAGAAACACCACCACCCCCACATCCCATCCACCCCCCACATCACCATCCACCCCCACATCCCATCCACCCCCCCAGAAACACCACCACCACCACCACCAGCCATCGTGTCTTACCGCAGGACTTCCCCTCCAGCTCAGTACCAGTCCTCTGCACCAGGGCTCCTGCCAAGCCCAGCCCCAACACCACGCCACACAGCCAGGAGGAGGGAGGGACGGGGGGGAGAGAGGGGGGCGAGAGGGCAGGGTGGAGACACGAGACAGGACGGCACACAGGGACACAGAGACGATAAGACACACAAACCAGGAAGGAGAGACACAGAGAGAGAGACAGGGAGACAGGGAGAGAAAGACAGAATTACGAGGGAGAAATAATAATGGTAGAACACGGCATGAGTACAGACGACACACAAGATGACAAGAGTGACCACTCCCAGGACGCCAGGTAGCCGTCGGCACGGCGACAGACAGGCTTCGTTGGGAGCATCAAACATGTCTGCTCGCCGTGCACCGCAGCTAGCATGCCGGCTAAACATCGCTCATGACATCGCTGGAGACGAACCCAAGCTACACGGACTTAAGGCACACTGAAGCACGGCAACTCCGGGGAGAATCCATCATCAGTCCAGCAGAGGGGAGGAGGAGGAGGAAGACGGGATGAGGACGAACATGGGACGAGAAGGAAGGAGAGCCCGTGCGAGAGAGAGGACACAGCCAGGAAGAGAAGCAGAGAGCAGTGAAGGCAGGTGAGCAGCACCCACACACCTGTTAGCACCTCTGCGATGCTCACAGGCACAAGGTAGCTGTCAAAACGGAGACGACATTGAGTCTGCGTGATGACGAGTAGAACCCCCCAGAGGAGCGCCGGGGCCCGTGCGTGTCGACGCTGCCGCCGTCCGACTGCATCAAAGCTGCAGAAAAGGAGCCTGAGGTGTTTGGAGCCTGAGGTGTTTGGAGCCTGAGGTGTTTGGAGCTGAGTGTTTGGAGCCTGAGGTGTTTGGAGCAGGCGGTGCAGAGCGGACGTCTTGCGTAACTCCTGCTGACAGGGCGGCCTCTTGAAGAGTCCACGGGAGGCACTGGGAGATAAGCAGGAAGTCCAACCTTGAGACCCTGAGACCCCGTCTGGGTTCAGCCAATCGGCCGGGAGCTCAGCCGGAGTCATCGTCACTGTCTATTTACATTTAGGAGTTTAGTTTAGCAGACTTCTTTTGATTTATATTGGTATCAAAAAGCAAAGTAAGTGCAGCAGATCACCAAGGAGCAGAAGTGCATCATGGTTCCAGCAGTATGGTTGAAGTGCAGCTCAGCCGTGCATCAAGCCCACAGAACTGCTCAGAGCACAACTGTTCATGTCCATGAGACCAGATGGTCCTTCTGCTAGACGTGGCCCGGGTGAACTGGAGCGGGTTCTGCTGGTTTAGGAGTCTTCCCGAAGACCCAGTCCAGACCCCTCACACTGGCCCTGGTGCTGAAGCAGCTGAGAGCAGGGGTAGCCTGAGAGCAGGGGTAGTGGCGCAATGCACGTGCTGAACACAGGGGGCGCCAAGTGAAACTGCAGCACACGCCATCCATGCGTCACCCCCGCATGCTGTGACCCACATCACCAAACCATTTATTTGTGCGAGTGTGTGTGTGTGTGTGTGAGTGTAAGAATGAGAAAAGAAGGAAAGAAATAGAGGGAAGGGAACTAGAGAGAAAGAGAGGAGAGAAAGAGAGTGGAGGGAGAGAAGGGCGGGGAAGAGATGGAGAGGAACATGAGAGAAAGAGAGAGGGGTTACCTGTAGGGTCAAACTCATTGGACGAGGGGGTCGTCGGTTTGTCACTTTTGGGTTTCTTGTCAGGGGGGTGGTCTCTGCTGAGAATACTGCTGGATCTGGAGAAACAGAGAGGGGAAAGAAAACATAGTGTGAATCAGGCCGGCACCAGCAACAAACCACCACACTCCAACCACTCCACAAACCGACACCGCCGAGCATCACACACAAACTACAGCGTCAGCATCTTCCACAGACACCCCTGACACTCCCATCCTCGACCGGCCCACATACAAAGACAGTGTCACCCCCCCCCCTCCCCCCCTCCGTACTGTACAGTCACACCAAGACAAGGGGGAATACCCCGACAACAAGCGCTTCACTTGTTCACCCAACGCCTGCATGGCTGCGGACGACCCGATGAATCATGGAGAGAGTATGTGACTGAGGGATGAGGAGAGGCTGTGCTGAGTGGCCTCACAGCGGGGTGTGTGTGTGTGTGTGTGTGTGTGTGTGTGTGTGTGTGTGGACGCTTCTCCAGGCTGGGGAGAGACTCGTGTGAGAGACCTCTGTTCTCTGTGGAAGGCAGAGACAGGCCAGCGCAGAAGAGGGAACCCTTTGTCCCCAAAACTGTGTAAGTGTGCGTGTGTGTGTGTGTGTGTGCGCGCGTGTGACTCTAAGGACTTCTGTGCAGCACACACCGGGCCTCCTAAAGGCTGCCTCAGTTCCTTAATATGTCCCAAAGTGTGTGTGCGTGCGTGCGACTTAGCCACATGAACCTTTATATAACTAAGTGACGTATTTGACACTTCTTACCTGCTTGCTTTCTTGGTAAACCTGTAAGGCAAAAGAAGATAGACCATCAACAGACCTGATATCCCACATCACATCACAACACATCCATTTGAAATCAAACAAACAAACGTGAGGTCTGGCAACCAAATCTTCCAGGCCTAGCCGGTGAAATCCATGGGCGATGTTACCCACATGGTTCTATCTAGACTGTGAGGGTAACATGGTTCTAGTTCTCCCTCTCTAGACTGTGAGGGTAACATGGTTCTAGTTCTCCCTCTCTAGACTGTGAGGGTAACATGGTTCCAGTTCTCCCTCTCTAGACTGTGAGGGTAACATGGTTCTAGTTCTCCCTCTCTAGACTGTGAGGGTAACATGGTTCTAGTTCTCCCTCTCTAGACTGTGAGGGTAACATGGTTCTAGTTCTCCCTCTCTAGACTGTGAGGGTAACATGGTTCTAGTTCTCCCTCTCTAGACTGTGAGGGTAACATGGTTCTAGTTCTCCCTCTCTAGACTGTGAGGGTAATATGGTTCTAGTTCTCCCTCTCTAGACTGTGAGGGTAACATGGTTCTAGTTCTCCCTCTCTAGACTGTGAGGGTAACATGGTTCTAGTTCTCCCTCTCTAGACTGTGAGGGTAACATGGTTCTAGTTCTCCCTCTCTAGACTGTGAGGGTAACATGGTTCTAGTTCTCCCTCTCTAGACTGTGAGGGTAACATGGTTCTAGTTCTCCCTCTCTAGACTGTGAGGGTAACATGGTTCTAGTTCTCCCTCTCTAGACTGTGAGGGTAACATGGTTCTAGTTCTCCCTCTCTAGACTGTGAGGGTAACATGGTTCTAGTTCTCCCTCTCTAGACTGTGAGGGTAACATGGTTCTAGTTCTCCCTCTCTAGACTGTGAGGGTAACATGGTTCTAGTTCTCCCTCTCTAGACTGTGAGGGTAACATGGTTCTAGTTCTCCCTCTCTAGACTGTGAGGGTAACATGGTTCCAGTTCTCCCTCTCTAGACTGTGAGGGTAACATGGTTCCAGTTCTCCCTCTCTAGACTGTGAGGGTAACATGGTTCCAGTTCTCCCTCTCTAGACTGTGAGGGTAACATGGTTCTAGTTCTCCCTCTCTGACTGTGACGGTTACATGGTTCCAGTTCGCCCTCTCTATAGACTGTCCTAATAAACAACCTAATCCGCCCCAGACAGCAGCAGCAGCCTCC
Organism: Mallotus villosus; assembly: GCA_903064625.1. Taxonomy (NCBI): domain Eukaryota; kingdom Metazoa; phylum Chordata; class Actinopteri; order Osmeriformes; family Salangidae; genus Mallotus; species Mallotus villosus. The sequence continues at coordinate 179,819 of CAEFZP010001607.1, forward strand.
TACTCCAGTATAAACACAGCTACATCTGCAGATTAAGAGATTAGGCAGGGATGATGCCCTCCAACACGCCTCTCTCTCTCTATGCCCTCCAACGTGCCTCTCTCTACCCTCCCTCCCTCTCTCATTTGGGCCTGTCCCCTCTCTCTCTCTCCCCCTCCTTTCTACCTTCTGCCACTCGCTCTCATCCTCCCTCTGTCAACCTCGTTCTCTCTCTCTCTCTCTCTCTCTCTCTGTGTGTCGCTCCACTGTTCCTAGGCAGACTTTGACGTCCTGTCAATCATGAGTGCCACCGCTGTTGGCAGTCTAGCCCAGGTGCCTGCCTAGCAGACACGACTAGCAGAAGGGTTAGGGTGGAGCATACAAGACACAGCTTCTTCCTGTGGGGCGGACCTTGCACTGACTGATGCCAGAAGGTCGGAGGTCAAGTGGTCTACAACAGCCTTTCCTGGTTTTCCAGGAAATGATCGATCGCTTGATTGATTAACGCCAAGGCTGAGGCAACTCATCAAAATGCTGATTAAAGCAGAATCAGCGAGTCATCAATTGTTCAGTAAGGTGAGCTCCTCTATCATGTCAACAAGACATCAGAGCTCAAAGTACACAGTAGATAGAGAGGGAAAGAAGGAGAGATAGAAAGAGCGGGAGAAAGGCAAGAGGGAGGCCGAGTGGGAGATAGAGAGGGGGGGTACAGGGAAGAGAGAGAGAGAGGAGAGTAGTATGGGGATAACATGAGGGAAAGAGGAAGAGAGGGAACGAGAAGGAAGGAAAGAGAGGGAGAGCGAAAGAGAGAGGGAAGGAGAGAGGGAGAGCGAAAGAGAGGGAGGGAGAGAGGGAGAGCGAAAGAGAGGGAGGAGGGAGGGAGGGAGAGAGGGAAGGAGGGAGGGAGGGAGAGAGGGGGTGTAGTGCTGTGCTGAGGTGGCTGGCTGGCTGGCTGGCTGGCTGAGTGAGAAGTGTTGAGGTAGCTTGCCGGCTGGCCTTGAGACTGTGCTGAGAGAAGTCATCAGTATCAGTGTGAGACCTTACATCTCACTAACTACCTCCTGGCACACAATACACCCCCTCTCCCTCGCCATATCTCTCTCTCTCTCACTCTGCACCCTCTATCGCTCGCTCTCTCAGTACATCTCTTTCCAGCAGACAGAGCATGACTCTCTCTCTCTCTCTCTCTCTCTAACCTCTTCAGACGATAGACTGCCTTGCCCCCCCCTCTCCCCTCCCCCCCTCTCTCCGAGCGACAGAGCGCCCTATTCAGAGCAGGCTAGGTCAGGCAGCTGAATGGCCTGTTTATGACTAACCCTGGCCGTAATAAGTTCCAGAGAGACCAGCTACCGTAGTGGTAGCAGCAACAGAAACACCAACCGACTTAAGGGCCTCCACCCTAAACCTCCCGCCCTCCTTCAGGGAGCCACGGAAAAGCCAGCGCACACAAACAAACAAGCTTTCTGGGGTGGGGTGGTGAGGTGCGAGGAACAGGAGGCTTGTCTGGTGTGTTGTCCTTAGTGCTGCTGGATCATAGGAACAAGCAAAAACATGCAGGCTAGGCTAGGCTAACGGGACGTGCCAGGCCGCAACAGGAATGAAAAGCTCCTTTGAGGCGAGCTCAACCTACAAGACCTGTACCACACCCACGATCACGCAGACGGGTGTCGGACAAACCTTCGAAAGCGGAACTCTCTGTGCAGCTCTCTGTGTGTCACCGCACCAGGGTAGAGACACTAGGGAAGGAGCCGTGGATGTTGTTGTGATTCCTCACCAGGAGCGGTGTCAGAACACGAAGAGGACGACAAGTATTTTGAGGGCGAGTTCTGTTGTTGCCATCTCGCAGCAGAGTGGAGCTTCCTGTGATGGACGTGGCAAGGAGCCGCTGCCAGGGTTCTCAGCCCTCTGTGAGGGGGAGAAGCCTTGGCACACACTCAGCTAGAGGTGCCCTGTCTGGGACACGGGGAGGAGAGGGGTGGTGGTGGAGGAGGAGAGGGGTGGTGGTGGAGGAGGAGGGTGGAGGAGGAGGAGAGGGGCGTGGTGTGGTGAAAGAGGAGGTGGTGAAGGGTGGGGAGATCAAGGGTGACGGAGAAGGGGAAAGGTAGAGGAGGAGGAGAGGTGGAAGAAGGAGGGGGGCAATACAGGAGTAGAGGAGGGAGACGGGTAGAGAGTATGAAACCAGAGGGAGAGACAGAAAGCAGAACGAGAGAGGCAGAGCAAGGGTGGGGGGGTGGGGGGTGAGAGAGGCAGGGTGGGGTGGAAGGGGGAGGGGCTGTGGGAGGCAGGAACAGGCCTGAATGCTCCATTGAGGTTTGGTGTTTTGATGGAAAACTGTGGCTGAGCTGCTTGTGACCGGGCCTGGACTAAGCAGGGAGGGACAGGCCAAACAGAGTGGCTCTCTGAAACACAGGGCCCAGTCTGTTAATGAGGGACTTCCATCAGGAGAGGAGGAGGAGGAGGAGGAAGAGGAGGAGAAGGCCGGGAGACGGAAAACACTGAACTGAGCAAACCAGCGACGCAACCCTGGTTCCTCCCTGGTGTGTGAATACATCAGGAGAGAGCCTCACCTCCACAGAGCAGGCTTTCACAGGCAGAACGGGGGGGAAAGGTTAGATGGAGCCAGACAGCTGAACCAGAACACTGTGAGGTCACAGAGGGAGAGAGGGATCATCACGGCCTGAATAAGGCACAGTCAGGGGTCAGGGGTCGGGGCTTAGACTCTACTGTCACCTCCTGATGACCTCGTCACGCAGACGAGAGATGGGGGTGGGGTGCGAATCACAGAAATGTTACCGTCTATGTATGTGTTCATCCGTGTATTTGGGGGTCTGTTTCTGGAAGGACACATGCAACAGAGTGTGATAAATCGATACAGAGAAAAATAAAGACAGAGAATACCACAGGAATCAGGGTAAGAGAGAGAGAGGATACAAAAGGGGAGAAAGCTCCCCAGCCAGATTTAGCCTGAGGGGAACATGGGTGCCCTTTCTGCCCCAGTAAGCCCTATCAGGACATCTGACAGAGGAGAGGAGTGGAGGAGGAGAGAATAGGAAAGGAGGGCTGGGGAGAGAGGAGATATGAGGAGGAGGGCTGGGGGAGAGGAGAGGGCAGATGGGGAGAGAGGAGAGGGCAGATGGGGGAGAGGAGAAATGGGTAGAGAGGAGATATGAGGAGGGCTGGGGAGAGAGGGAGGGCAGATGGGGAGAGAGGAGAAATGGGTAGAGAGGAGATATGAGGAGGAGGGCTGGGGAGAGAGGAGAGGGCAGATGGGGGAGAGGAGAAATGGGTAGAGAGGAGATTGAGGAGGAGGGCTGGGGAGAGAGGAGAGGGCAGATGGGGAGAGAGGAGAAATGGGGAGAGAGGAGATGAGAGAGGGCTGGGGAGAGAGGAGATGAGATAGCTGGGGAGAGCAGAACAAAGATGGGGAGAGGAGATACTATGAGAAGAGAGGGCTGGGGGAGTATCCATGTCTTCATGCTATCCTGGGCGCTATTCTAAGACCCGTCCAGGGTTGCAGAGGTGGTTGGGTAACCCCACGGTGAGGGACCTTACTGGAGACCTGGGTGGTGTCTGGGACAGCCAGGACTGAGCCAGCAGGGGGTCTGCAGCTAGTCTACACCGTGTGTGTGTGTGTGTGTGTGTGTGTGTGTGTGTGTGTGTGTGTGTGTGTGTGTGTGTGTGTGTGTGTGTGTGTGTGCTTGGTAGCCTATCTGTATGTGCATGCGTATTTCTATGCGTGTGTGTGCTAGCTAGCCTTTCTGAGTCAGTGTATTTCTATGTGTGTGTGCTAGCTAGCCTATCTATCTGTGTGTTTGTGTGTGATTAATTGTAGTGCAGCAGGTAGCTGGTCCCTGCACACTGCCTACTGGCCCTGAGACTGCATTCAATTAGATCAGAGCATCCCCACCAGGGAGGCGGAGGGGTGGGGGGGGGCCTGGGTCACATAAATCACATCTAAATGGCTGCAGAGAAGCTGCATTTGCCCTCTATCTGTCTCACACACGCTGTCTCTTTCAGACAAACACACACAATGACTCCACACATACACAAGTTCTCTCTCACGCACACGCACACAAACACACACACACACACACACAGACTCACTCACTCACTCACTCTTCTGTTATAATAGCACACCACACCAGGTGAAAGGCCCTGTTGGAAAAGAAAAGCGTCTAGCCTAGCTGATAAGACACTGCTGGCTGCAGCTGGGCTTATGTTCCATATCCACATATCTGTCCTTTAGCTACAGCAAGCAGTCACATCAGAGCACTCTGTTGGTTAAACACCAGACACAGCTTTACATCAAACACAGCCTCCCCCAGACACAGCCTCCCCCAGACACAGCCTCCCCATCACCAGTCAGTGAGGAGCCTGCGTGAGAGGGCCAGAGCTCCTAACATTGACAAGTGAAGCCAAGTAAACAAATGAAGGCCTGACACTCTTCCTCCCTGTCCTCCCATTCTAGCTGGGCTCTGTCCTGCAGCCCTCTCTGAAACCAGGAGACTGTGGAGTGACTGTCTCCTACCATCAGCATCACAGGACTGGGGTGAAGAGACCTCCCCTCTAGCATGTAAACAGGCTACAACCCCACCCTGCTTCCCCAATCATGGCCAACATGGGCTAACATCCCCTCTCTCTCATCTTTCAGTTCATCTTCCTCTCCGTCTCTATCCATCTCTCACACGCTCCCCTTAACCGTCTCCCATGCCTTGCCCCCCCCCTCTCTCTCTCAGCTCTGTGGAGAGGTCGGCAGTGACACAGCCTGATAATCAGCGCCGCTTTAATCACAGTGAGGAGGTCTAATGTTGTTAGACAGTAGGGATTCCCTCCCTTGCTAACATGCTTACTTTCCGGACAATCGTGTCTGCCTGCCTGTCTGTCTGCCTCTGCCTGCCTGTCTCTGCCCGTCTGTATGTATCTCTGCCTCCCTTGTCGATCTCTCTTTCCGTACCGTAAGTCTCTGGAGTGTCTCTTGAGTAATAGCTGCCTGATCTAAATTGCTTTAGAGGCTCAGGTGGCATCTGAGCCTCTCACTGGTGTGTGAATGAGGAGCTGAGTAGGGCTTACCTCATACCTGCATGTGACTTTGGCAGACACACAACATCAGTTATCTTAAGGCTGCTCTCTCTCCCTCCCTCTCCCTCTCGTCATCCTTCCCTAGCCCCACTCTACTATGTGTCTCTCCTTGTCTTGAGTATCATTCCCACTGGTCTCTCCCTTATTGCTGCTCTCTTTCTCCTGGTCATTCTGTCCCATCCCATTACACAGCTAACCTCTAACTGATGTCTCTCTCTCACTCTGAATCTAATCTGAATATGGCCAGGCCTAACTGATAGCACTCTGTTCCTGCTCTCTCTATAATCTCTGTCCCCGACCATGCTGTCACACTACACAAACTACAGGAGAGAGGGAGATGTGGACAGAGATAGAGAGGGAGAGAGAGAGAGGGAGAGAAGAGACAGAATGGAACTTGCTCTAGGCCTGCATGTCTAGCCAAGTCTACTCACTACCTGCTCTAGGCTCTTTCCAGTCTGTTGCACTCCATTTAAAAGCAGGACAAGCGATTCTCAGGTGAGAAGGCTTGAGGGTGCGACTGCATCAACCATCAATCCTGCTGTCAGGTCTCATCAACTCAAGGAAGATACTCCGCGACTGCATTCTCTCTTTTTCTATCTTTGCCTCTCTCTCTTCCATTCACTGTTTGTCATCTAGCTGGCAACAAGGAGACTGGCGTCAGTACCTGATGCTGCTGCTGAGTCATCCTCACTTAAAGCATGCACACATTCAGATGTTGTTCATTTTTAGGAACTATACTGGTTTTGGAAAGTTCAAAAGTTGACAGCTAGAGAGAGATAGGCTATATTGACTAGTGGCAACATAAGTAACACAAATAACAACAACAGATTACCGGTACGGCTGGTAAAAGCGCTTGTTGTCTTCCATGACAATGGCCCGGTGCACGGAGTACCTATCTGTGTGTGTGTGTGTGCGTGTTGACATTTGGGTGTGTTGAAGGTCGCTATTTACCTGTCAGAGGTACTGGACTGTGTGTCGCTCATTGGACTTCCGTTTCTTAGACTTGCTGCGATTTATTTCCGATTGACATTTTCCATAAGGCGACGAGACAGTCTCTTATAAGTGTCTTTCAGAAACATTCGTCTGTGTGAGTGCTGAAATGGGTAGAACCAGGGCTGGACTGAGTTGTTGAATGGGTCTGCAGTGAGAAGCCAGCACGTTGACAGCCACGTCAAAAAGATTCCCAATGCAAGAACGGTATCCCTTCAACAGTATTGAGTGTAGTTGGTTACCTATGCCAAACCATTGCATACGCAACCATGCCTAGATTCTCGTAACAAAAGCAATGTATTTACATTAATACGGACACGTCTCCTTTCGTCGAGAAGATGCACTCGTTTGCAGATGATGAGGATAGACTCCTAATCTATTGCCTTAAACAATATTAGTGCTGGCACTGTCACCTGCATCCGTGTCCATGTAATCCTCTGAGGTCAATCGAAAAGATTCGCATCACACTGGAAATCAAATCCGAATGTGTAAACACACTCCGATAAGCTAACGAGCAACTCCCAGCCCGATGAAAACGATTTTCAGGGATGCTGAGAATTCCGTCAGTCCCGTTTGGTGTTCCCAGCCTCCAGACCGTACCGACGAGTCCCTCGTGACCAGCTAGCGTAGCGGAGAAATTCTTTAAGACTGGCAACTCAGTTGAAACCCGTGTAACAAATTAGCGAACGAAAGCTAACGGCAGCAATATGGTTAGCTTTGCAGTACAGTGATAAAGTAGTAAAGCTATAATAAAGTGTTCTTTGGCTATCGGTGCTGAATAGTTTTTTATAAATAATAGTTTCGCAGCTACCGTTACACTCAAAATGTTGATGTCCGTGTGGAGGTTAGGTCAAGCTAGCGAACTCTCTGGCTAGCTAGCTAGCCAGGTCTTTCAATAGAAAACTTTGCTCAGTGTGCCCCGCTCCCACCGGTGCAAATACGACTCCTGTTTACAAAAACAATCTTCGCAATGAAAACAAAATCAGTACGATCCCAGGTACGGTACAGGAGGGTATGAAAGTTAGTTCCCGGTGTCCTTTGAGTCTCTCTTCAGGATTGCAAAACTCGACTAGCGGATCGCAGCTTTCCTTGACTCCATGTTTCCCGAATTCAGTCGTTTTGAGTTCAGAATTCCCGTGAATGCAGTTTTAGCAACGTGCTAACAGATAATAAGCAGCAAGCACGGACTCTCAAATAATTATTTACCAATAATCTGGTAACAGTCAATTAAACCCAACACTTTTCCTACGGTGGAGTCTATTGCAGTATGGATAGTAACGACTTTCTTAAATTTCCCAAATTTTCCCTACGTCCCCGGCAGGCCAACACAGCACAGCTCCAAAACTGCAGGCGACTACTGTACTTCCGCCGGGAGGAAAAAAACAAAACGTTGCAACCGAAATAATAATTCTAAAATGACATTAACAATATTAATGCTACTGATACAGCAGTTGTTCTTTTATGATACAATTCTCTATTAGCTTGTTTATTCACGAGAATAGTATCATGATGGTATTTGTTTACTTTCATAATATGTGACCACAACATAGATTCTCTATCAACATTACTTCCACCACCAATCCCAAATTCTTTGGGATTACATTGACTACATAGCTACTAACTAGCAGTTCAAACGAGTAGACAGGCTGTGATAGACCAGACATAACGTCTATTTAAAGGGCTATAATTACAACACTCGAATGCACTGAGTGATGTGTACTGTATAGTATTGTATACACCATTGATAGTATACACACAGAGTTGTTGTAAAAGGATTAACCGGCTTTGTGTTTATGATAAAGAAAGCTATAGCTCGTTGATGTCCTCAGATGTCCATGAAAGCGTGAATGATTTCCGTATGCCATCTGGTGGATAGCCAGAGTACCACAGGCGCGCAAAGAGCAATTACACACAAGGCCCTGCCAGATCACGACAATCATTTCAGAAAGTTTTACTTGTTTAAGAGATTGGAAATCCATTACCAAGGGTGGACGTAGAACACACTGAGATAAGAAAACAAACATTGGGAAAGGTACATTCAAGTCACGAAGGCACACACAGGTTAAACCACCCTTCCGTTTCACAGTCACAAGCTGAAAATACATGAACACTTGATATAAAAGTAGTAAATTACAAATATTAATGAACACACCGGGGTCTAAGGCCCTCTTGCAACAACTAGTGCTATGGTATTTGGTGATCCATCCAGTGATGCTAAACGTCACGGAAAGGCAATTGTAGATGCATTGACCCAGTGTAAACTGGAGAGCCACCAGCTAACATCAGTATTGTGACATCAGTATTGCAACATGCCACATGGAAAGCAAGCCATTATCTCTGCAAGCATTGACAGACACCACTCCCACTCCTATAATGCACTGGAAACTGATAGTGGGATTATACAAAGTAGTGAGATAGTGAAGTTAATATGTACTGAAAGATAATACCATGCGACATAATCCAAGACAAAAACACTCTCTTTTCACTCCCTTTGGGAAGCTGCAGATTCACCGAAATACGGCAAATCGTATGATGTACGCTTTATATGGTCGGACGGAAATGTCTGAACACTAGAACTATGTTTCTCCTAACATTCTGTTTCCATAGGAACATCAGCCCTATTAGGTCACAGGTCACAGAAATAAGCTTGTGAAACCACTTGGTTTGTTGTATATTGGCAGTCACTACATCTTTGGTTTGAAAGACATGAACTATGCCACGGCTCTTGTTTTTTCTTGTTGTTTGTGTGGAAAGATATTACAACATTATCAGTTGTTTTACACAAAATGTAACGTCTATGTTTTTTATATTCACAGTTGTTTCATGCTCTCAAAAGATGCCAAACATTGAGAATAACATGATACAGTTCTAGACAGTACGAACACTCACTTTGGCACCCACAACTATTTGATAACTTTCAGTTGCTGAGGCCAAATGTATGAAAGTAGCTCTGTTCAATCGACTCTGTTACACAAAGTACAAACGTCCGTTGCTAATCTGTACATTTCCATAATTCACTGTTACATAAAGAAAGTCGCACTATAACTGCCTTGTCCACCTGCAGAGGAGACAGAAGACTCCAGTATATCCACTCTGTGTTCACCAACCTCTCTTTCTTTTTCTATACCCTGGTCAATCAGTCTTGATTCCCCCACACTCTATTTCTCTCTGTCCCCTGGTCTCTCAATCTATCTTCCTACTGCATCTTTCTGTCTCTCTTTCCTTTCTCTCTGTCATATTCCATGTTCCTTCAGCATCTCTCTCCCTCCTCTCCTTTCTCTCTCTCAGTCCATCTTCCCATCATGTCCGTTGACCAGGACCGGTGGACCCTGCTCTCCGCGGCGCCTCCCCCAGTTCCTGCTCTTCTTCCGCGTGAAGCGCACAATGTCCACCATGAACACCCAGGACAAGGCGTACATGGCCACGCCCCCACACTTGATGACAAACACGGGCTGCGGCGATGCTAGCTCACAATACAACATGAACCCGCCCACCACCACCCGCATCAGCACAAACAGAATCACGAAGACCACGTCCACCGCGTCGCCCAGGGCGCTGTCGTAGCGGTCCGTCTGACGCAGGAACCAGCGCGTCTGCAGGAGCGGGTTGGTCACCTCGCTGCCGAACAGGACGGAGCAAGACTCGATGCCGGACACGCCCAGGCCCAGGGTCAGCATGATGCCCAGGATGCTGATGGTGTGGTGGGCCAGCATCACAGGACCCTCTGTCTGGAAGTACACACACCAGCCCATGTCGAACAGGAAGTAGCCCAGGCTCAGGACCAACGCGGTGATCTGGAGGGGGGTGTTCTTGGTGCCTGTTTGAAACACGTGAAGGGGGAGGGTCTCAGATGTTGGAACAGCAGAAGATACAGTGTTCAGTGTAACTTCGTAACAAAGCATACTAGGAGGTGAATACAGATCATATTTCATGCTTTAGTTTAGGCTGGTCTGTTGTCGCCATATCTCTGTTGTAACTGTATTAACTCTTTACTACAATGCAGTTGTATGAGTCCCAGGCCACAAAGATCATTCTACTTACAACAGCCTCTAGCTGCTTGTAACAGCTTGCTGTTGGAATCAACGACACTCCCATACAATGAGAGCAGTGTGTGTGCTGACCTGGGTAAGTGAAGGGCCAGGGTCCGTCTATGTAGCCTATGTACGCCGTGATGCAGACCGCCATGATCCCATGGACCAGGGTTACCAGGCGACAGTTCCACTCGTTACCACGGGAACCGTTGATGTTACACAGTAGCGTGTACAGAGAGATCCAGCCTGACAGGCACAGGACCACACCCACGGCCAGGAACGTCATTCCTTGGCTGAAGAGACACACACACACACTAAAACACACACACACATAGAATTACATTTCAGTTAAGCTTACCTCTATCATCCACTGTGCTCAGAACAGTCTGAATAGGTCATCTTAGTCTAACAAAAAAAACTTGCTGTGCAGTACATCATTCAAACACTGTGAAGCTGCTTTACCTTCCAGGAAGCTGTACGGATCCAGTGTTCCTGACAGAGGTCTGTCAGTATGTGTGAGTGAGTGTGAGTGTGTGTGTGAGCAGCTGGGTGCTCTGTGTCCTGGGCTCAACGAGAGCTTGTCCGTGTAGTGGGAAGCTGCCCTCCTCTGCACTAGTGACGTTTTATCAGACCACAGTGTCTTGACCTCCGTGCTGGAGGGAGTTTCCAAACTAGATCAGAGTCTGTTTGATTGCACTGCAAACATTCTGTCAACTCTGCAAATTTGTTTTATCTTCAGGTGTCTGCCAACATTTAGTCCCAGTGTGGAGTATTATTGTGTGATATATCCTATACAATTGTGTTCTGTTATATGGAATACAGTGCCCTATTCATCAAAGACTAGAAAAGGATTGGCTAGCTAAACTATTTAGTGTTCACAACAACAATAATAATAGTAACACGTTGTAGAGAAGAGGTGTACATATTACTGGACTCGCTGCCTGATTAAGTGATTGAGGCAGATGTTATGGTGGCTCATGACAGAATATTTAGCTAGCTGTCTTGTACTTTATGATAGCCAACGACACACCAGGCTAGCTGCCCCCTATGCTATCTGTTCTTTAGTATGGATGCTAGCTAGATGGCTAATGCTAATCAGACAAATAAAAACGAAATTACTACCGACACAAATAAACGAAATGCTCGGCTTACAACCAAATGATCACCTTATTTATCCAAAGCATGCACATGAACGTCTCGATCCTCAGGCTGTCTTTAGTCCTTTTGTGCCTGGCAGCGGCACGCATCGCCTGGTGACAGTGCCTTCGTTTGTGTGTTCATGGTGTCCCTCGGCTCTCTCCGGCTCGTAAACAGCATCTCCCCCTCCTTCTCTCCTCCTCCTTCTACAAGTATGCAACAGAAGCAGCGGACTACGCTGCAACAGCTAATTTTCCAATACAGGGATGTTGACGTTGCAGTAGGCAATTAAAGATAGCTACCCAGGCTAAATACATATTTAGCATGGAAGGTTGTCGGTCTCTCCAGTCTTTAGCTAATGTTGAACATCTAGATCCAGCAATCCTGTTGGTCGGTTTGTTGGTCAGGATGGTGGTTCCTAGAGACATCTGGTGGTGAGGAAGGTAGCTACACTAATTCGCTTTAAGTGGGGGCGAATTTTACAATCTAAAAGTCAAGAGAGCCACAAGTGCAGTGCATTGAGACACTTTATTGAATCCCTTAAGACAATATAAACGTTTTGGATTGTAAATCAGTTCTTCATTTTTACTCTGGAATTACACACTTTGCAAAACATACAAAACTCTTTAATATAAAAATATGATGATATTTTATTCTAGGACTGTAGCAAAAACAGACGAAATGTTAAGGCACTTGATTATAGGAGATTGAAATGGCCAAACAATAATATGGCATAAAAAAGAACAAGAAAATACAAACATCAATTCAACAACTGTGTTACAAAAAAGGTTAGTAAAAAATATAGATTTCATTGTTGAATCCTCACTTTAGAGACAACTGACTGAGTCTGTATTTGGTCCTTTGTCAGCCAGACTGCTAATCATATATGACAAGCCTGTGACTAAACTGAGGTGGTGTTGAGGCGAGGGTGTGAAATGTAGAAATGTACTGCGAATAATAAGTTTGCTGTAGTTCACATTCGTTCAGTTTGATAGTTTCGCATGAAACCCCATTAGTGACCAGAGGGTGGCAGTATTGTTTTCAGAATGAGCCCTTTTCCATTCTTCAACGTGTGAACTTTCACATCCATAAAAACAACAACGACCTAATCAAGGTCTTTACTTGGTTACTAGACATGAGAAAGGTCAATTCAATCTATGACTGATAGGTAATATGTTAAACCCTGATTAATCACTCTGCAATAACACTTGGATCACTGGCATCAACTGGTCCACCTTTTTAAACATCCTTGGTTCACCACACAGTAAAGTCTCCTTCCACTGTCCAATCACTACGCCTATACCCACATAGCAGCAACGATCTGTGTACAATGCCCAGTAAAACAGATATTGTAGACATGTTGCTTTCCTACTGACTAGTCAGGGACACCAACAACAACATCATGAGCTAACGGTCTAAGTATATCACAACACCTAGGCTTTTTGATAATTTCACTTTGCAACATAATAAATAATGGCAGCATTGAAGCAGATCAGTTTAGCGGGATGTATGAGTTGCGACGCAAACCCCAGACAAGCTCTCTTCCCCAGGTTTGCTTTGGCAGGCAACGGAGACATTGTTCTATCGCCAGTTCACTTCCTATACTGGACACACACGTACAGGAAGCTTGCACTGTCCAATACACCTCCACTTCCTGGTCGGGGGGCAGAATGTTGTCAGCATGTCCCATTCGCTTTCCCACATTGGCACAAGTGATAAGCAGGAAGTGGTCATTGTGGTCTGAAGGTCAGGAAGCCGGCGAGCTGCAGGAGAGCCAGCAGGCTGTGAGACGGTCGTGTGTAGGTCCTCACAGGGGCAAGAAGGCGTCTCTGGTCTATGAAAGACCATGGTTGGTCGGGGGAGGAGGGGAGGATGGGAGCATGGTCAGACCCCCAGACATCATGACCCAGACCCAGTCGCGGCCCCAGGTTAAGTCTCCTCATCCCAGAGGCAGAGCTGTTTGTGGGGGACGTAGTAGGTGAAGCTGTAGCCCTTGCTGCAGCTCTTGATGCCACACTTGTAGGGGCTGGCCCGGCCCGTCGTGTCCCGGCTGCGGCAGTACTTGAGCAGGCAGGGGTACCACTCCAGACGCAGGCTGTAGCTGCACGTGCAGGCCTGCCACGGGTCACTGGTCGAGCGGCAGGTGGGCAGGGGCGTGGCCTCCGACCCCTGGGGCAGCAGCTCAAACACAGAGGCCTCCACACCTGAGGGAGGAATGCACCAAATAAATGACGCCTTGGCTTCAATTAACGTGTAATAACATGTTGTCACATACAGGAAAGCGTCTCCTACGACAGAACTGTCGCCCTATTGACAACTATGCTGTTGTCGTGTTCTCCTCCTTTCCACCGTCTCGCGGTTCCGTCGTTATTATCGTCGCCCGTGATGCCTTCACCTCTATATTTGTGACGCTATCTCCTGGACATGATCTCTTTGTTGACTTCTGACCCTGTGGTGTTTATGACCCAGCGGCGCGCTCAAGCATGCACTCAAACACAAGGGGCTCTCAGAGGAAGTACAGAGAATGTTTGACTTCAAGTTAGGTTACATAATCTCTGACGTTTCAGAACTGAGTGGAACTGAAGTAGGACTGTGTTGGCTTGGCAGGATAGCGAGGGAGAGAGAGAGAGCGAGAAGGGGGTGAGGGGGGAGTGAGAAAAGGGGAGAAAGAGAGATATATGGGAGATAAAGAGAGAGTAAGGCAGAGACAAAAAGGTTAGAAAGGGAGAAAAAAAGGGAGGGAGAGAGTAAGAGGGTGAGAAAGAAAGGCAGAAAGAGAGATATATGTCATGTGAAAGGAAATAGAGAGAGGAATGGATAGAGGGATTTAGTTTGAGAAGTGGAGCAAGGTTCTATCTTATCCAGAGAGAGGCCAGACCAGACAGGCTTCAGAGGGGAGGGGGAAGGGAAAACAGGGGCTTCTATAGTAGCCCTGAGTGGATAAGATAAACTCCCACCACAGAGACGAGCGAAGGTGTCGGAGATGGAAACAGAGTGTCAGACAGATACAGGCGAGTCCCATAGAGATGGAAAGAGTGTGTGATTGAGAAAGGGAGGCAGAGACTCAGGAAAACAATGAGAAAGAAAGAGATAAAGGAAGGGAGTAAGGAAAGATGGGTTGGACAGAGACATGCTGACAGTGAGACAACCAACCAACCAGTCAGCAAGCCAGCCAGCCAGCCAGCAGCCAGCCAAGGTCTCACCTCTGTCCTGCCAGTGTTGTGCGTCGGCCTCGCGGGTATACAGCGCCTCTCGCGCCTCGCTGCACATGTTGTGGATGTGTCCACTCAGCTGAGCCACCCGGCTCACGTTCACAGCCACGCCCATCGCCAGCTGCTCCAGGCCACGCCTCTCCTCCGCCAGCCGTATGGCGTGAGGGTTTTTCTGTCCAATCAGAAGGTCAAACTCAGTCAACGCTCCGGTACGTGCAGCAGTGTCCTTCTCACTGGTTGTGCACTGTCCCTCCCTTCTCTCCTCCTTCGTGCTCCTCCACCCTCCTTCGTGCTCCTCCACCCTCCTCCACCCCCTCTCCTCCACCCCTCCTACCTGGCGGAGCCGGGCCATGGACTCGCTGGGGATGATCTCGTTGTGTCCCAGGTGTGAGATGAAGCAGAGTGTCTGGTACTGGCTCTGCCCTCGCTCCAGCTCCCCCAGGACCAGCGCCCGGAAGATCTTCACATCCTGCAGACACACACACAGGGACCAGGATGGTCAGGGAGGAGGGGGTGGAGTAGGGGCATCTGTATAGGCTCGACCATTGACAGAAAAAAATAAGAACTTTCATAAAGATACTGGCTAACTAACTCCAGTACTGAACACTTATCTACAGAAACAACCCTAACCCCAACCCAACCCTAACCCCCTTAAGGCCCCTCACACCCCAGGTCTCCTCCTCCCAACACCGCATGCTTATACACAGAACCTGACGGAGAGGACGATGGACGATTCTGGAGAGTTCTGCAGCTCTGTTGCTATTGGCAACGGAGCGAGAACTCTGGCTGCGACCCCGGGAACAGGACGGGTTCTGAGAGAGGCCATGCAAAGCATGATGGGAAGCTCCAGCTGGGAGAACAAGGCCAACGACCTGTTCTCCATCTTCCCCCTCTCTCCCCGGCCCTGACAGTCTCCTGGCTCCAGCCCTGCCTCACACACACACACACTAACACACACACACTAACACACACACATCTGTGAGAAGACCTCCCAGACAGAGGACACCCCAACACAGCGCTTTGTTTCTGGGTGGGAAGATGAGAGAATGTGTGTAATGTGTGTATGTGGTGTGTACGTGTGTGTGTCTTGTGTGCGTGTGTGTGTGTGTGGGGGGGTGTTGGGGGGGTTCCTCCCCCTCAGTCCCAGAGACTGCTTCAGGGCACTACTGTGTAATTACAGGGAAGCTCCCAGCATGCACCTCAGGAGGTAGCTCTCTATAACAGAGCAGTGAGTGTGTGTTATGTGTGTGTGTGTGTGTGTGTGCACATTCCCCCCACCCTCCCTCACTATTTTTGCCCTCTGCGTGCCCCTTCTCATCCCTTCCATTAAACAAGAGAGGACTGGTCCTTCTGGAGACTGGGGAGGGCATAGGAAAACATCTGATGTTTGTGTGTCTGTAATGTGCCTCCAGACAATGTGTGTGATTTGAGTAAACAAACATGATGCCATGCAGGGTACTATACATACCCATCAGCAGGAGGAGGAGTGTTTGTTGCAGTCTTAACTGCCTCCTGCCATACAGCTGGTGCCAACCCACTAACACTGGGCTGACACACACACACACACAGACTCTGACAATCAAAGGAATTTATGGTTAGCCACTTCCTGTTGGCAGACCTGACCACTTCCTGTACCAGGGCAGAACGTGGGTCTGATGGGATGATGCATACGTTAGGCCCACGCTCTGCATCTGACAGCTCTTCAAACCCCCAGAGAAAGCCAGATGTCCATTAAAGCCAACTGGCAACACAGCTAAACTCAAATAGCTACATTTTCTAAATCATCCGTGAAGAATCTCATCCATTGGAGAGAAAGGAGAGCTTCGCTGTCCGAACGCCAGCCACCAGAAAGAGGCCCAGGCTAGCAGATCCATCATGGCCGTCTGTGTTCTCCACCGTTCTCCGTTTTCTACAACCACACATCCTCCATGCACTAGGCTGGTCTGAATGTGGGGCCCAGTGACAAACAGAGAGACAGCAGTAACTCCTGCACTAGCCTGGTCTGAATGTGGGGCCCAGTGACAAACAGAGAGACGGCAGTAACTCCTGAACTAGCCTGGTCTTAATGTTGGCCCAGTGACAAACAGCAGTAAATCTTGCCTAAGGAGATAGCACATTGAAACTGTATGGAGGCCTGTCTGCTAGTCACTAGGAACCCTGTCCCAGAATGGACTCCACTGGAGTAGGGCCCTGCCAAACACTGGCTTGCTGGCTGGCTGCCTGGCTGGCTAGCCTCAGGGCAATGTAGGCTATGGCTGGGGAGGGAGTGTGTGTGTGTGTGTGTTGGAGGCCCTCCTTCCTGTTCCCCAATCCCCCTAAGACCCTGTCTGTTGATAAGGCTGCTGGATGGAGGCCCACTGGTCAGACTCAGTTTGATGAGTCATTTGGGATCTGTGGTTTTACCCTGTGTGTGTGTGTGTGTCTACATGTGTGTGTGTGTGTGTGTGTGTGTCTACATGTGTGGGTGGGTGTGTGAGTGAGAGGATGACATTTTCACAAAAGGAAAAACAAAGGATCCCAAGCGATGACGAACAAACTTCGCTCGCTAAACAAACACGTACGAACACAGCCACCAACACTGACTCCAAATCAGTTACAACCAATGGGTGATAAATATTCAGTTTCACAGTCGCCTAACCAATCAGAGCTGGTCTTGTGTAGGTGTGCCAGAGTTGCCCGACGCAGCGCAAACAAACGCTTAGAAAAGCCAAGCCAGCACAAGCAGGGGCCAGGACTCTAACCAGCTGACTGACTCACAGAGACTCCAGCTCTGCTGTCTGAGAGAGAGACTCCAGCTCTGCTGTCCGAGAGAGAGACTCCAGCTCTGCTGTCCGAGAGAGAGACTCCAGCTCTGCTGTCCGAGAGAGAGACTCCAGCTCTGCTGTCTGAGAGAGAGACTCCAGCTCTGCTCTGGTGTCTCTGCTGTCTGAGAGAGAGACTCCAGCTCTGCTCTGGTGTCTCTGCTGTCTGAGAGAGAGACTCCAACTCTGCTCTGGTGTCTCTGCTGTCTGAGAGAGAGACTCCAACTCTGCTCTGGTGTCTCTGCTGTCTGAGAGAGAGACTCCAGCTCTGCTCTGGTGTCTCTGCTGTCTGAGAGAGAGACTCCAGCTCTGCTCTGGTGTCTCTGCTGTCTGAGAGAGAGACTCCAGCTCTGCTCTGGTGTCTCTGCTGTCTGAGAGAGAGACTCCAGCTCTACTCTGGTGTCTCTGCTGTCTGAGAGAGAGACTCCAGCTCTGCTCTGGTGTCTCTGCTGTCTGAGAGAGAGACTCCAGCTCTGCTCTGGTGTCTCTGCTGTCTGAGAGAGAGACTCCAGCTCTGCTCTGGTGTCTCTGCTGTCTGAGAGAGAGACTACAGCTCTGCTCTGGTGTCTCTGCTGTCTGAGAGAGAGACTCCAGCTCTGCTCTGGTGTCTCTGCTGTCTGAGAGAGAGAGACGTGACTCTGCTTCCTGATTGTGAGAAACAAGGATGTAGTTCTGGTGCCAGAGAGCGATCGAGGGGAAGAGAGACATGTCCCTCTCTCTGGTGCCTGAAAGAGAGAGGGAAAGACAGAGAGAGAGAGGAGAAGCATCTCTGGTAGAGAGACATACCCTGCAGTGAAGCAGAGGGATCAGCCAGGGTTAGTCTCTGAGGGAGATGTTTGGATTACAATCTGACAAAGGAGGAATAAACGACTGGCAAAATGGCCAAAAAATCTCATCAAATATAAGTGCTAAAATATTAGTTAGGCGCTTTCTTATGCTTAAAACTAGTACATTTAGCTGCCAGTGCAGTAAGTGAATTTCACTTGAAAAGATTTCTTAAACGTGCTGACGTGCTGTTTACTTAACACTAAATTAAGTTACTAGATGAGATGTTGATATTAGAAACAAGTCCATTTCAAATCTAAAAACAAGATTCTTACACACAGATGTTCCGTTCTCCCAGTGTGTGGAGAAGGCTTAGAGAAGGAGGAAGGAGAGGGGAGGAGGGGAGAGGGGGAAGAGAAGCACTGGAGTCATATGAAGAACGTGAGAGAAAGACAACAACATAGCAAATATGTGTGTGGGGTGGGTGCGTCTGGTGTGAGAGAGTGAGATTAAGAAAGAGAGAGAGGGTGACAGCGGACATGCCAACAATGTGCATTTACTTGCCGATTCATTCATCGTTTTAGGTTTCAGTTCTATTCATTACAGAGCGACAGAGAGAGAGAGAAAAGGAGAGAGAGAGAGAGAGAAAAAGAGAGAGAGTGAGAGAGAGAGAGAGAGAAAGAGAGAGAAAAGAGAGAGAAAAAGAGAGAGAGAGAGAGACAAAAGGCAGCTGGAGGAGAGTATCTAAGGTGAGAATGTTTGAACAGAGGTTAATTACAGGAGGTCGCAGAGGCACAGGAATGTGGACTCTCATTGGCCTCGGTCACACCTGGCTGTCCCAGCAGCCAGCCAATTAGCAAACAACACCAGAGAATGGCCAATGAAAGCACTAAGACCTCCGCTGTTGAAAGGTGTCTGGTTTGGGGTTTCAACGGACAATACAAAGTTACACCAAAGTCAAACACAGGAGGGAAGAAGGATTACACACACACACCACACACACACACACACACACACAGGCACAAACTCGGAGAACAGTCTTTTTTTTCGTAGAGAGATAGTTTTTGCCTCCAGTATTTTCTGACTCATGTTTTAAAAGGGCTTCCTGTGGATTCGTCTGAACTCAAACTCTAACTCCTTCCTCTTTCCCATGAACTCTGATGAATCACACAGACAACTGGTGCTGCCTGCCAGGTCTCCACGACGACCTGGACACGGGAGGACGCGAACGAGACGATCCCACGCAGGGCCACTCCCTCAGTTCTTCTTACCCACCCTCCTCTCTCTTTCTACAACCATCCCGATATTCTTCCTCTTCTTGACAGCTCGGACACCCACTTATGATGAACCGTTTTCTCACGTCTTCCCTCCGACCCCATCCTCCACTCTCTCACACCCTCGCCTTCTCGCCCCCCCCTCCCCGCCCCCCCTCCCCCTACCAACCCGAAAGCACCATGAAAATACATTTGCAAACCCGAAGACTGATATTGCAATCCACGTGTCCCTACTGATTACACAGTCCGTTTAATTTCCCCGCTATACATGCAAGCCATCCATCATGGAGATACCATCGCTTTCTCAATAGGCTCCGTGATTCCTGGGCTTTCCTGGATCTGCAGCGTTGCGCAACACCAACCCATGTGGAGCAATCTGGGGAGAAGATCTACAGGGATCAGCCACGCTAGGTTAGAGGAGGAGAGGTGAGGGGGAGAGGTGAGGGGGAGAGGTGAGGGGGAGAACGGGAGAGAAAGAGAAAGAGAGAGAAAAAGAGAGAGAATTGTACATTTCAGCAGTGGTCTCCTCCCTAAAGCCTTGAGAATCTTCTCAAGTTCTAAGCTCTGTACACACACACACACACACACACGAGTCACCCTGACCTGAAATACACCCATCCCCAGGTAGGAGGAGCCTGTGTGTGTGTGTGTGTGTGTCTGTGTTCCAACCTGCATGGCATTTCCACAACATGGCTTCACTGGTAAAGTGTGACAAGACACTGAAGCGTAATTCAACCAGGCAAGTCAGTGCAAGCGACAAGCAGGGATGGTGTGGGGCGGTGAGGGGGGGTACACAGGTGTACAGTCACTTCCTGCAGTCCAGGACACGTCTGCTGCTGACACTTCCCCACAGGAGGAAGGAGAGCAGTCGTGAGACCACCCACACTGTCCTGGTCCTGGAGGGGGCTGCCCCCTGCCTGGTCACTGCTGCCCCCTGCCTGGTCACTGCTGCCCCCAGCCTGGTCACTGCTGCCCCCTGCCTGGTCACTGCTGCCCCCTGCCTGGTCACTGCTGCCCCCTGCCTGGTCACTGCTGCCCCCTGCCTGGTCACTGCTGCCCCCTGCCTGGTCACTGCTGCCCCCTGCCTGGTCACTGCTGCCCCCTGCCTGGTCACTGCTGCCCCCTGCCTGGTCACTGCTGCCCCCTGCCTGGTCACTGCTGCCCCCAGCCTGGTCACTGCTGCCCCCAGCCTGGTCACTGCTGCCCCCTGCCTGGTCACTGCTGCCCCCCAGCCTGGTCACTGCTGCCCCCTGCCTGGTCACTGCTGCCCCCTGCCTGGTCACTGCTGCCCCCAGCCTGGTCACTGCTGCCCCCTGCCTGGTCACTGGGACACAGGGGAGGGCAGGGGGAGTGACAGCACCTGGGCTGAGGAGACATGATCCTGGTCTGATCCAGGGAGATCTTGAGAGAACTCTGAGAGACCAACAGCCCTCCCTCCCTCTTCTCTCCTCCCTCTCTCTCTCTCTCTATAGTTCCCTCCATCCCCTCATGTTCCCATCCTGTCTGCTTCCCCTCTCCATTCCAGTCTTCCTCCCTCCATCCCTCCCTCTCCCCTTTACACGCCTCTGTCTCTGATGGGGGTTTAGACTCTGTGGAGGGTCTTAGCCAGCCTGGGGGTAAAACAAGCCCTGAAAGCCTACACCTTTCTAAATGCTCGGATGAAGAAGAGGGTTCGTCAGAGAAGATATGGAGCTCTTTCACTCAAGACCGCAATTGTCTGTGTTGAAGGGACTACTGGTTTACTGTGTGTGTGTGTGTGTGTGTGTGTGTCTAAGTCCTAACATCTGTTGCTGCACACCTGACTGTCTGTGGGCAGGATGACACTGACAGATAAAACTCAATTACCCACAACACCCTGCAGCCAGAGTCAGGACAGGCCGATCAGATGAGGTAAAGTGAGCCGAGCCAGAAGGCACACAGAGAGAGAGAGAGAGGGGTTACCCTGCAACACTGAGGAGAATGTGAGGTTTCTGCATGACATTCCTTCGCTGATGGAAACCAGCTATTCTGGTGATGTGAAGCTCTGCTGTTGAGAGAGAGAGCAGGACAGATAAACATTCGGCCTGCAGAGTGCTCTCATCTGGACACATCCCGGCCTGTTCTCTCCCCCCCCCCTCTGACAGAGACAGATCTCTCTCCCTCTGCCTGTCTCTCCAGCTCTCTCTCCCTCACTATCTCTCTCTCTCTCCCCCCACACATATGGCAGACCTTCACTGCCTTCTAATCACCTTCCACAGAGACAGGCTGTCTTTTAGATGTTCACGGCCTCAGACAGAGAGAGACAAGAGACAGACAGAGAGAGACAGACAGAGACAGAGAGAGACAAGAGAAAGCGAGAGTGAAGATAGTGAGTCAAACCCAAGGATTGATTATTTTTCAGTTCCGTGCATCATCCAACTTTTTTTTTCCCTATCAGATGTCCTTGATGTCCCGTCCCGTCCCCCCCACTCACACACACACAAAACACGTGTCACCCTAACCAACTCAGTCTGTATGGTTCTCAGTAGAACACATGGAACATGTAGAACCGTTCTCTGTTCTGCGTCCAGTTCCGTTATCGGGTCGTTCTGCATTCATCCACATCATCATCAGATCCAGACGTCAGCTGGGTCACGTTAGACAGGAACATGATCCAAACCTTCCAGGCTGAGGAAGCGGCCGGGGGGCCAGGTTATTCCATACACATGTGTTCTGGGGTAATGACGCCAAGCTCTTCTAATCCCAGCCTCCCTATCAGAGCACATCTCCTGGATTAGCTGGCGATATCCCCCTCATCCAAGACCCGGGACACAGACCTAGGGTCCAGGTCCCAGAACCTAGAAGCTATGCCTCAACACCCAGGCACCCAGGACTCAAACCTCAGTCCCAGGATCCAGCACTCTAGTATTCAGGCCCAATGCCAACTCCCCAGCCTGCACAGACAGCCATGTACCAGCCACCATGCCAAGCACGCTGGTTCAGCTGGCGGAGTGACTACGTTGATGTGAAATTGCGTAATAACGATTCACAACTATGTCATTGTGATGTGATGTGTGTGATGAATGCTGTACTACAGAACCAGTCCATACCTGCAGCTATCGCCTCTCGTATCTCACGATGACATCATCATGATCTCATCAATTACAACAGTCTCTTCCCATTACTGAACACATGGTCTTCTTTCTAGTAGAGACTAGTGACTATCTATGTATCTAGTTCTCCATCCCTTTATCACATTCAACATCCCCCCCTTGAGTCTCTCTCTTGCTGCCTTTCCCTCTCTCTCTCTCTCTCTGTCTATCTCTCTCCATATCTCTGTCCCCCGTCCCCCTCCTCTCCTCTCTCTCTCTCTCTCTCTGCCCCTCCTCCTCTCTAGCTGGTTCCTTCTGGCTCCCGTCACGGTGGACGTTCCTGTGACGAGCTCTCCCTCCCACATGAGTTCTTCTGGCAGTCGCTCCAGCATGGCAGCTGGGAGGCACAGTCGCTCCAACGCTCTATAAATCTTCCAGATACGAGAGAGGGAAAGACAAAGCCAGAGAGAGGGAGAGAGAGAAACATAGAGAGAGAGAGCAAGAAAGAGCGAGAGAGAATGAGAGAGAGAGAATGAGAGAGAGAGAGACACATGGAAACAGCTCTGGGAGGAAAATGGATCAATCAAAGACCGGAAAGATAAATCCAGAGATACAGAACCACCCCAGCCTCATTCAGAATGATCCCAGACTCATTCAGAACTAATCCTGCCCTATTCAGAACTGGTACTGTCTCAATCAGAACTTCCCCTCCCTCGTTTCAACCAGGGATACACAGATAGAGAACCCACAACAGTAGCAGGTTCCAAAGCCAGTTCCACCTTGCCATTTCAATAGACAGGTGGACTTTCCAACAGACATATGTAACTGAGATGGATGTTTAGAACTCATCCAAGTACTGCCCACCTGCACTGCTGAAAGGCTGTTTTTTCAGGAGTAGTTGTCTGAGGCTGAGGCCTTGTATCTGGGTTGGAAGGTTGGAAGGTCAGGCCTGGAGAGGGGGAGGGCAATCCCTTACCACAGTGTGATGTTGGAAAGCCAGTCGACCCGTTGGACATAATGTCAGTGATGGTCGGATCGCAGCCTCGTCCCTTTTGAACTCCAAATTAGCCGATTAGCTTAGCGATCCAGCAGGCAGATCAAACAGGTCAGACACTTAATCCTGCTAACCCTTCCCTCCCTCCCTCCTACACACACACACACACACACACACACACACACACCTCCCCTGCCTGTCAGCTCCTGTG
Source organism: Mallotus villosus (assembly GCA_903064625.1). Lineage (NCBI taxonomy): Eukaryota > Metazoa > Chordata > Actinopteri > Osmeriformes > Salangidae > Mallotus > Mallotus villosus. The sequence continues at coordinate 203,342 of CAEFZP010001607.1, forward strand.
CGTCTGCCTCTGTCCCCTCTCTGCCACCACTCTGCTCCTCCTCTCTGCCTGGCTTTCATCACTGCCTCTGACTCTTGGTCTCGGTCTCTGCCTCCCCTAACACACCCCCAGCTCAAATGTTCATCTGTCCCCCACACCATCTCTAACCCCCACACCCTATCTCACACTAACCCAAACCCCCACACCCTACCTCACACTAACCCAAACCCCCACACCCTGCCTCACACTAACCCTACCCCCTACCTCACACTAACCCCCACACCCTACCTCACACTAACCCAAACCCCCCTCACCCTACCTCACACTAACCCAAACCCCCACACCCTACCTCACACTAACCCAAACCCCCACACCCTGCCTCACACTAACCCTACCCCCTACCTCACACTAACCCCCCCACACCCTACCTTACACTAACCGTACCCCCCTGCCTCACACTAACCCCCACACCCTGCCTCATATTAACCCTACCCCCCCACACTCTGCCTCATAGCCCCCAGGATCTGCTATACAGAGTCAGGGTCCCGTGCAGGCCTAACTGCCCAGACTAACACATAAACACTTATAACCCGATACAATACTTGGCTGTATTACAGTGGAATAACAGAGACATGGGTCACGAGACACTCCCCAAATGGTGTAATGACATTTCTAGTGTTTCCAAACAAGTGAGTGTATTCATGGAATGTTTGCCACCTCACCCCTTCGTTCAGGAGACTTATTTGCCTATCACCATGCTGAGAGTTTACAGTCAGCCATGGAAACAGTGGAAAGGCCCCACCATCTAGCTAGGTTAGGTTAACTGTGGTTTAAAGTTGGAGATGTTATCTTGTTTACCGCAGATTGGCCTGGAAGCGTTGCCAATGGTGGGCATTTACCCCAAACAGCACAGTAGACTGGCACCTTTGATGCTGTTCTACTTTTAAACGGGTTTCCCACTCACCTGTTTGAAGTCGGCCACGAACGTAATGAGAGTCCCATCTCCTTGCTTGAACTCCAACGTTATCGAGTCCTTCTCTACGTCCGCTTCCAAAACTTCCTCCGTTATTTGTCCGTCAGCTAAACGAACGCGAACCCTCAATTCTGACCCACGTCCAAAGGTTATCAGCACCAGAGCGAAACAGATCAGTAAAGTGTGTGTCCGAACTGAAACCGATGTAACACCACTGGCAAACATTCCAGATGAGACAAAACCGAACTTCACAAAAGAAAACGAGAAAGATGTGCGTCAAATACCCAATTATCGCTATTCGAAATACCCGCTAAACATTTGTAGTTTTGACTTCAGTTCTCATAGAAAGGCAGGTTTTGCGATCCGTTCCTTTCGAGTGTAAACTCCAAATGTTCTTCCATTCTCCTGCCTTGCACGAAGTGGACACACGTCTCAAAAGATGCTGGTTTATTCAATCAAAACCAAGAGAATTCCCGTGGAAAGGGGTCTTATCAGCGTCGAGTCCATAATCTCGGCTCTTCACTGAGCTCCAGCTAGTTGCTTTCCATTGAGAAACTTTGCTTCGCCACTTCAGCGCGTATGCGGGTCATGCGCATTCTACTTTCCCCGCACTGTTGATTTGTAAAGCTGCACGTTGCCTCGTATTATTCTTCTGTTATTAACTTTGTATGTTTTTTCTCCGTTTCTATCTCAGTCTCGTCACTTCCTTCGGTATCTAAACTCACCAACAGAGCGGGGTCTTCTACTGCTGGCAACTTTCAGCGACTGAGCCGTGTGTGTGTATTCAATGATGTTGTAAACTCTTAAAGTCACACACCACCCTCCGAAAGGCGGCCCTTCCCCCTTGTCCCAACTTGTGACACACAGGTGGGCTAGTATTATTATTCAGGAGAACAACAACATAAACATATCTTGAACTGAATTTAATAGCACCTTTAAAAGAGTATACTACATTGTCTTTAATTAACCGGGACTTTTTAGGTGGTTACGTGAGAGATTACATAATGGCAACCTATCATTACGAACGTAATGTCGTGAACATAAAACCAAAGATAAATTGAAGATTTATGTACATACATTTGTCTACTTATGTATGCATATAGCCTATCCTATCAATTCCATCCATAAGAAAATAAATCATAGGTTGTGATGTAGTCTAAAATTAGATGGTTGAGATAATTACAAGGTTGCATCACAATCTGTGGCTGAGTCACTCTTTCCCTGCGAAAAAAAGGCGAAGAAAAGAAACAGAAAACGCACACGTGCACAGATTTACAGTACCAGTCAAAAGTTTGGACACATTTTCCCATTGAAAAGGTTAGGGTTAGGGTACTGTAGATCAATTTAAGTTCTCAGAACTGTAAGAATTAAAAGCAGTAAATTGTATGAAATCCTCTTTTTTGTTTGTTCAAGATGTCTCAGAGTGTTAGTTGAGTTCAGAACCATTATGAATTCCTTGAGGCCAATCACACACACTGGCACACACACTCTCTGGAAGTGGTAGTGCTGGTGTGTGTGTGTGTGTGTGTGTGTGTGTGCATTGAGGGGGGGCGCTCTCTGGTGAAGAGGGGGCCAAACAGAGGGCCTATAAAGCAGAGTAAACACAGTCAGCTGGGCCCTCCAGCAGCCCAGACAGCAGCTCAGTGGGACCCAGGCCCAGGACAGACACAGGGGAGCAGGAGGACAAGCAAACACTGGCTTTTGTCATGCTCCAAACCTCTTCAAACATGTGGGTGTATTTGTGTGTGTGTGTGTGTGTGTTTGCTGTGTGTGTGTGTTGACATTTCACTCAGAGTCTAGAAGGCACTGATTTGGTGTAACATCAGATGAATCCCACTTAGTTCATTCATTTCAATGGAATGGACTGGCACTGTATGTGGTCTACAGTGCATTTGTGTATCAGAATAGGATTCACAATGACTTCACATTGTCTGATAAGAAAGTTTGGGCGACACTGTGTTCCTCTCTCTCTCTCTCTCTCTCTCTTTATCTCTCTCTATCTCTCTCTATCTCTCTCTCTCTCTCACACACACACACACACACACACACACACACACACACACACACACACACTCTCACTACCCCACACACACACACACGCACACCCTTCTAGTCATCCAGCCTGGGCAAGTCCCTCTTTCTTGCTCTCCGTGTATCCCACAGTCCAAAGGTCAGGGCAGCAGGGAGTCTGTTTGCCTGACTGGAACATGGAGTACTTCCTCCCACGTGGCCCACAGGTGCTCAGGGTTAACTATTAACTGCTGACCATTCAGTCAGGACACCAGCCAATCATTGACAAAACTGTCCAGTGATGGATGAATAGGTGTCTCTTCTTACAGTAAGGCTCTCCTGAGATAGGGAGGGGCAAGGTAAGCTGAGAGAGAGGGATGAAGAGAGAGAGAGAGGCTGGAGGAGAATGAGAAAAAGAGACAGAGACTGGAGGAGGAAGAGAAAAAGAGAGGGAGAGACTGCAATAGAGAGCTAGAGAAAGAGAATGCGTATGAGAGTGTGTGAGTGTTCATCCACTTGTATCCAACACACAATTTCCATGTCACCGACAAAGGTTTTTCCTTTTCCGTCACGTGACTTACTGTAAAGTCGGCTCCCAGCACCATCAGCCCACACGTGTCTCACCAAGAATGTATAACTAAAGGCTTTCAGGTTACCTAACTGTAGTCTACATATCCAGATGTCCAGTCTGCAGTGCAGTGGTTCTCTGTGTCTGTGGTGTCTCTCTGTCACAGGAGAGACAGTGGGGGAGACCAGAGCTTTGGCTAATCTCTCCTCCAGACAGATGTGAAGAGGGGTGGCGTGTGTGTCTGATGGGGAGAGAATGAAAGAGAGAGAGAGAGAGAGAGAGAGAGAGAGTGAGTACAGAATGTGTGTGTGTCAGTGTGTGCCTGTCTGTCTGAAGTGTGTTCTCAATATTTATGTAAGAACTGAGAGGCTGAGATTAAGTTGCCTTCCAGTCTTCAGTGAGTGCTTCTCTCTCACTCCGCCTGTGTGTGTGTGTGTGTGTGTACAAGGGGGAGCCCCCTGACAGTCCCCCTGTCAGACAGAGCGTGGGTGATCTTCTTACACACACATGGGCTCTGGGTTAACAGCTCACCTACTGGACTCCAGGCTCACATGGAGGAGAGGAAAAGAGAGATAAGGAGAGGAGGGGGAGGAGAGGAGTGAACAGAACAAAGAGAATGAATAAACAAAAAGAAGGGGAGCGATTGTGCAGCCCTGCAGACCTGCCTCATACAAGCCCATGGAAACTCCCTCACAGGGAGGTGAGAAGCAGGGGGGGGGTGGACTCACCGCTAACTGGAATGAGTATTAAACCACACAGAGGGAGAGCGGGGGAAGGAGAGAGGGGGAGGGAATGAGAGAGGGGGACCAAGAGAGAGAGAGAGAAAGAGGGAGAGAGAGAGAGAGGAAGACAGCGAGAGGGAGCGAGGGAGGAAGAGAAATAGGAAAAGAGTGAGAAAGAGAGAGAAAGACAAAGAGGGGGAGCGAGAGAGGGCAAAGGGAAGACAGAGAGAGACTGAGAAGAGAGAGACATTTCTGGCACGCCCCTGGGGCCGATGAAAGACAGCTCCACTTTAAACAACATTGTCCCGGGGACCCTGTCATTAATCTTTCCCTAATACAGCCAGGCCTGGCTGCTAGCACCTCAAACCTGGGTGGGAGAGAAGGAGGAAGGCAGAGGAAAAGGAGGAGAAGGAGGAGAGAAGGAGGGCAGGCTGAGACATTAGGAGGTGGGGGAGAGAAGGAGGGGGAAGTGGAGAGAAATGAGAGAGGGAAGAGAATGTGGAAGAGGAGCAGAAGGTGAACGAGAAGGAGGCTCCACGATGACGGCAGGTGAGAGGAAATGAGGTGATGGAGGAGGAGGTGACGAACGAGGAGGTGATGTAGGAGGAGGTGTCAGGAGGTTATGGAGCAGGTCATGCTTTCTTAATATCTGATCTGTACTGAATACTGTATAAAGAAAATGGAATGCCCATATGTCTTCCAGATGACAGAAGCAGACATGTCCCCCTGCAGCTGACTCATCTCAGGTGCTGGTGATTAGGTCTGAGGCCTGAGGAGTCACATGACTCAGTCACGTGCGAGGGGGTGGGGGTGGGGGAGAAGAAGGCCAGCCCACTAAACAACCAAGTATGTGACCTAACCCTAACCCTTACCCCACAGCAACTACTTTTCCTTTGCTAATTAACGACAAAGAATTGTTGGGGGAAGACAGATGTAACAGGGAGAGAGAGGGAGAGATATGGGGTGACCAGAAGGAGAAAAGAAAAGAAAGGAAAAGAGCAGCAGAGAGGGGAAGAGAGCAGGAGACAGAAAAAAAGAGTGAGTGAGGGGAAAAGAAATGGGGGGTGAGAAGAGTGAGAAATGAGAGAGAGGGGGAAGGTGAGATTGTAAGTGACGAAGGAAGACAGAAAGAGAGGGAGAGAAAGGAAGAGAATGGTAGAGAGAGAGAGAGCTCCCGTGTCAGGGCCTCTGTGAGAGAGAGCGGCGGACAATCTGCATGTTGTCGCTCAAACAGGCCTGCTATTCATCCAGATAAGAGCGTGGCAGTCTGGGTAATTGCCGTGTGGCCCCGCGTGCGGTCGCTCGGCCACATCTCGGCAGCTGAAGGCCTGCCAACACACAATCAAGATGGCCGCCCTAGATAGGCTGTGGTAAACAAACCTGACATGCCTGGAGGCTCCCGCTCTTTCTCCTTCTCTCCCTTCTCCTTTTTCTCTTTCTTTTCCTCCTCTTCTCTCTCTTTTCCTCCTCCTCTCCTCCTTTTCCTCCTCCTTCTCATCCTCCTTCTCCTCCTCCTTCTCCTCTTCATCCTCCATCTCCTCCTCCTTCTCCTCTCTCTCCTAGATCTGATCTCTCCTGCTCTGTGGTTCCCGCCCCTCGTCTCCTCAGTTTGGGATTAGACGGTGGCAGCACTCTAAACTCAACTAGATTAATCACAAATCTGGATTACTCCACCAGTCACTGAGTCCTCTGCTCTGTGGTGCAGGGTGGCTAGTAAAGGGTCTGTTTTTAGCCTGAAGTAATGAAACAAGGGTGGGACTGGTGTTGGGAACTGGATGAGCTTTGACAGTAGAGGCTGTCGCTGTTGTTGATGTTGCTGGCTGAGTTTAATTAAGACCTTGTTAAAAGATCTGATGTTGTTGGTGATGGTATTTTTAGACTTTTGGGGGGGAATATTGAGCATGTGGAGAAGAGAGAGAATAGCAAATTAGAAGAAAATGGAAGTGAAGAGAAAAAAAGAAGAGCGAAGCAAAGAAAAGAGGAAAAACTCCAGAGAAGACTACGTGAAAGAAACAGAGAAACATCTCCCTCCAGAATCTGAACCCCCCTAGTCACCAAGCTCCAGCCAATAGCAGAGTCTGTCCGTGACCCCCAACCAAATACTCACCAATCAGATCACAGTCCTGTCTATGCTGGATGCACAGAAGAGCAACTTCATGAGTGCTCCCCCAGACAAGCTCCCAGGAAGAGCAACTCTCCTATCAATGTTGTCATTAAACACAATGTCTGAGATAAGAGTGGTTATCTGAAACAGAGATGGGAGATGCTAGAACAGAAGGGAGATTATGATGCTTTGGCACAAATTGGCCCCACATACAAATTGAACCGGCATGACATTTGGTTACACAACTCCATTCATGCGAGGCTGAGAGACACACACAGGGACATGTACAGTATATCTCAGGGGTTAGAGCATTGGACTGCAGATCAGCTTTTACAGTTTCAAATCCCCCTCTCTGTACATTCTCTGTATCTATACTGTTGCTTGTTTTTCTACAGGTACACTCTGCACTTTTTGAGGATCATGTTGTTTAATTGTAACTTGTTTAACTACATGCTCTTATGGTTATTCCCTTTGGCACTTATTTGGTTTTTCACAATGTATGCTTCATGATTTGGCTACCCGCAGTGTTTGGGGATATCTCGTTGTTATGATCAGTGACCAATGCACTTTTGTAAAGCTCTCTCTTGGAAGTTGCTTTGGATAAAAGTGTCTGCTAAATTAATAAATGTAAATGTAATGTATTATTATAATGTCTCCAGATTAGACAGGTGTAGGTTTTCTGTAGACATCCAGCAGGTCTTAGTGGATCTTCAGTCATGTCCTGACATGACATTCATGTTTATGAGCTGTCGTATCTACAGGATGTTGCACAGGTGTTTGTGTGTGTGTTTGTGTGTGTGTGTGTGTGTGAGGTCCTCTTGCTCGTTCTGTGAAGTAAAATGTATAATTGTTCAGCAAGTTTATGTGTGCTTTGGCCATAAAACCACGATTGCCCAGAGGCCTCTAGAACGGATGCAGAATCGACTTAATCACCCACGTCTGTGACCTTTAACCCCTAGAGGGAAGAACAAAACTTGAAACCACACCTTGTCACCGCATTGTAGTTAGTACAATACAAATATGAAACACAATAGAAAACTCTCTCTCTCTCTTTCTCTTTGTTTCTCTCTCCATCTTGCTTTTCTCTTTCTTTCTTTCTTTCTTTCGTTCTTTCTTTATCTCTCTTACTCTCTTTCTCTCTCCGTAGTAAATCCTAAACACCATAAATATTTTCCAGAATGCTTGATAACAGTGTCTAGTCTGCTACATCCTCTTAAAACACCCTCCCTATCATCTGGCAGGGTGGAATGAGCTTCTAGGTCAAGGTCAGGATGCTATCAGAGAGAGAGAGAGAGATAGTCAGAGAGGACAGAGAAATAAATAAGTGTTATGCGCACGCCTAGTGGCAGGGTGAGAGAGGAGGTTTAGAGGCCTTTCTCTAGGGTAACTTTTAAGATAAAACATTAGTGGCGCGGCGGCCTTGCACCTGGTGGTGATTGGGGAAGGGGAGTGATACTCTCCCGATTGGAGACCCGCTGATTAAGGGGAGGGGTTTATTGCTTTTAAACTCCCGGATGGCGGTAGCAAGGGGGAACCTCCGAAGTGGTCATAGCTACCTCCACCTTGCGATCGACCGGTTGTCCCCGACGTCCTACCACCCACACTCTCTTGGTGTGCCACCGCGCCTTGCACTGGATATCCACCAAACATAAACGACGACCAACCGCGTGCGAGCTGTCCGCCAAACAAACGGCTGCGTGGGCTGTCCAGGAGACGGGGAGGGAGTAGCCTGTACTTGGCAAGCGGGTAAGAGACCTTTCCCTACTTTTACCACCGGTCGGGGCCCGCCGCTGTTAGCGCTGTGTTTTAGCCTTATTTGGTTCACCTAGACGAACGACGACCGTAACATAAGATAAAATAAATAAAAGAGAGAGGGAGGAAGAGTGGAAGGGAGTAAAAGAGAGAGAATGAGAGTGTTGGAGAGAGAGGGAGAAAGAACGAGAGGGGGAGAGAGAGAGTGAGAGCGAAAGAAAGAGAGAGAGGGAGAAAGAAAGAACGAGAGAGAATGAATGAGAGTGAAAGAGAGAATGAGAGAAACTGGACATTCTTGTGTCTGTGGGAGTGAGGGCGAGAGCATCAGTGATTTAACTGTTGCTGCTGTCTCATAAACATCCCTTTGTCTGAGTTCCTGCAAACAGACAGACGCTGGACTGCACAGTATTGTTTATGTGCTTGTGCATGTATGTAGGTGTGTGTGTGTGTGTGTGCTAGGTTTTACCCAGGCCTCCAGCTACAGAGTTCGTCTAGGGACCCCTGCTGATATGCTGATAGAATGCTCAATCCAGTCCCCCCCACACACAAACACACACATATAAAACACACACAGCGCTTTCTCCTTGACCCTGAGAACAAGATTCCAAGGTACATTCAGGCCTGGAGAGACAGGGAGGAGAAGCTGCGGAGACAAGAAGGCGGGGAGGAGGATGATGGAGGAGAGGAAGAGAGGAGAGGGTGATAAGACGGTCAAAGTTTTTCGTTTTCAGCTCCACAGATAACTCCACTATTTCTGGGAATATAATAATAAATAATTCTTTGTTTATAAAAAATAAAGCGATGCAGAGAGAGGGGATTGGAACCTTCTGTCAAATGCTCTACCACTGAACCATCCCCAGAAGCAGTGAAACACTTATAAGGGTCTTAAAGGGGATTCAAAGGGTATGTTTGATATGATACCTTGCAAATATATATGCGGTACTGCTCCCTCTGTATCCTGGGCAGTAGGTGAACCAAATCAAGTGCCCCTTAAATCCCATAGTGCAGATGTAATCTGTTGGAATTAACATTCCAAGTCAACTTTATCTCCTGCACACTTTCCCTGACAAACGCAGCTGAAAGACCAGCGTTTACCAGATCAGCCATCATAAGAGACCGGAGAGACATTAGTCAGATTAGACTCCTGGCTTGTTTCCCTATCTGTTCTCTCTGGGGCACTATTACTCTCTCTCTGCTGTCTCTCTCTCCCTCCCTCCCACTCTCTACTCTCTCTTCATCTCCCCTACTCTCTTCATCTCCCCCTCTCTCCCCCTCTTTCTCTGCTCTCTCTCCCTCTCCTCCATCTCTCTCCCCCTCCCTTCCTACGCAAGCGTACGATTCCGGTGTGCTGGAATCCTTTTGAAAGTCAGTGTGTGAGACCTCAGAGGAGAAAATTGTTTAACCGCGTCTGTCAAGGTGTCTTTGTGAGAGACACAGCAGCATCTCTGTGTCAACACGCGGGGCTTTGAAGCGCTCCGGCGAGGAGACGGGACGGGGCTGGAGATCAGGGCTGAGCTAATGACTGGGATGACAGACTTCTCCTTAGTTATCAATTACTTGAATTTGAGTCGTTGTTCAGAGGCACGAGGCCTAGCACACGGCCACAGTGGAAACTCTGACGGACTGATGTTCTGTTGCAAAGGACAGCCGTGGACGACCCCGAACGGGGCATCGATTTAATAGATGCAAGTGAAACATTTCAAACCATCGGACAGTTTTACATGGAAATACGGTTGTCTTTATAATAATGGACATACACAGTGAAATACTTTAAATAGTTACAATGAAACGATTAAAACCCGTGAACCATCGCAAACAATAACTTACAACAGAAAGACTCTGGTATTTAGAGCACGTTCTCTGGTTGCACTCCTACAGGTAAGTAAACAAACTAGTCATAGACAGTGATATCTATCTTCTTTTAGTATTAACGTGTAGCACATTGACTCTTTTGTGTGTGTGTTCATGTGGTCCTGTCTGCATGCATGCAAGCGTCGCCTGTGTCTGTTTTTGAACCTGTTTCGTGTGGGGAGTGGTGTTGTCTGTGCATTGCCTGTGCATGTGTTATCTGTGTGTGTGTCGGTGTGTGTGTATGTGTGTGTGTGTGTGTGAATGCGGTGTCTAATTGAAGCATTCCTCCCAGTGAGAGTAAATACAGACACTGGCACGCAATAGCAGGAGGGGTTTCTGAGTAATGATCTCTCATTCAGAGAGCCGAGGAGCTGAACTGAAACACTTTCCTTCCAGTGAACATTGTGAAACCTCGGTGCCTCCTCAGGTCTTTCATCCTCTTGTGGAGAACACAAACGAAAGGAGAGGATCCTGTTCAGAGGCAGACACAGTTGATACTTTACATTCAAGGAGGATTAAAGACACTGTGAAGGCCCACAACATGAAAGTGTTTCATGAATGTAAAGCTGAGATGGGTCACACTTGAGATGCATCCTGTTGCTAAGTAGTCAACTAAAATGGACACATCCAACCCTATTCCTCATCCTCTTTCAACCCCTGCCTTCCTCAAACACAGACACACACACGCTGACACACATGGACACAGCTGTGGAACACTTCTAAGATCGGTTAGAATCAGTATAGACCTACACCCCTGCTGGCTAGTGTCCCCTCTAATGATGTCAGGATAATATACTACGAACATTAGGCTGCAGTGCTTAAAACATCACATTAAAGGTACAGTGATTACCATGCTTTTCTTTTTGTAGCACAGTGTCACCTGTCATGAGGGTAGGCATCTATATGAGTTTCAGTGTGTGTGCGTGAGAGGATCTGTGTGTGTGTGTACCTGACTGAGTCTATCAGCCATGAGAGAGAGAGAGAGAGAGAGAGAGAGAGAGAGAGAGAGAGAGAGAGAGAGAGAGAGAGAAAGAGAGAGGAGAAACCGATAGCAATAAATATGGTTAATAAACACAGAAGCCGTAAATCAATCTGTTAAAAACCACCACCCACACTGTGAAGGTGTACTTCAGAAAGAAGGAAGAGGGAAAGAAATGGAGAGAGACAGAGAAATAAAGAGGGGGTGAGAGAGAGATATAAAAGGGAGGGAGGGAGAGAGAGAGTAAGAGAGAAAGGGAGAGAGAGAGAGAAGAGGGAGAGGAAGAGAGAGAATGAGGGGGGGGTATGGGTAAGTGGTACCTTGGGTGGTACACTTCAGGCAAACAAATCATGTTTCAACATATGCTGCGTTTGTCCTACAGCTATAGCAGGACCTGAGACACCTCCGCCTGGCGACAAGAAACAGGAAATCCCTGGTACACACACACACACACACACACACACACACACAGAAGCACACACACACACACACGCACACACACAGAAGCACACACACACACACACACACACAGAAGCACACACACAGAAGCACACACACACAGACACACACACATACACGTGTATTCCGTTTTTTACAGACACTAGTGAAGACAGAGGAGTGAAGTGTAGGTATCGTTGTGTTTACATCATCACAGTACATGTGGCCTTTCTAGTATACAGCTTTAGTTTCCGAACATGATACGTTTCGCTTTGATCGAAAGCCCACTCAAATTCTCTTTGGAGTTTATGTATTATGTAGCAATGATTAAATCACACTAAGCTACTGTAATGCTGGCTGGAGGTAATTCGATATAGGGCTGGTTTTTGAGCTTTCATTAGTAAGTTGACCAAATAACTTGACTGAACCCAACAGTCTCAAACTTGTGAAAATGGTGTAAAGGTGGTCCTACATGTGCTACTACCCCAATATAGAAATAGATACTTGTTGTACATCATCACTTTTTCTACGTTTCAACCAAAAACTCTACCACCCAGAACACGTCATGTCTCTGAAGCATCGAAAAACAAACAACGACAACGAACGTAGAAAGTCCGAGCCGATGTTTCCGTGGCGATGCGTCTCAAGGAAGTCCGAGGAGATCGGCTTGGTCGGATGAGTCGGTCAGTCGCCTCTCCGTCCAGCCTCCACCCTCCAGCTCACCAATCAGGGACTGGGTCGGGACAACGGTTGTCGACCAATCCTCAAATAGACGGTTTGTTGTTGGCTCCATGAAATCGGATCACACATGTCCGGGTCCCCTAGAACACAAGCAACACCCGTGTCAGACGTGTCTGGGTCCCCTGGAACCGAAGGCAGACAGGAAGTGACATGTAAACAGCTGAAAGCCTCACTCAACACACACCTTCCCATCATCCAGCGACAAACAGAAATAAGGGCCATTGAAAACAACATTTCACCAGGCCCTGAAACAGGTGGAGATATTGACCAGTAGCTGCCATGCAAGCCCTATCCATCCCAACCTCTCTGGACCCCGCTAAAGCTGGGACCTTCGCCAATATTTAGGAACACCCATAACCTCAACATCCAAACGCAGCCAACCAAGGAGAGAGATGAGTCATCGACAGCACAGCAGATACAATGGAGAGGAGGAAGAACCACTGCAGCCCGCACCGATGGAGGTTTGACAGCACAGTATTTTCACCACATTGATTGGATGACTGCCCTGGGCTGAGTCAGGTGGTGCCTAAGTAGTGTTCTGTGATTGTGTGAGTGCCCCCGCTCCCAGGGGCCAATCAAAAGAGAGAGGTAGGCGAGAGTAACAAGTCTCTGACACAATCTGTGAGAGACAGCTCCAAAACTCAGAGCTTTTTTCTTCTTCTTCATTTTAGCAAGAAGGTTTCTTCCCAAATGCGTTGAATTTCACTCATGTTTTTAAGTCATCGGATTCTAATTGATCATCGTCAAATTGGTACTTCCTGTTTCCTTTGGGGATAGTTTAACCCGGTGTGGTGAAAGTACTGTGCCATCATGAAGCCTGGAGCTCTCACACACAGCTCTCTGCTGCGCTACAGCAGCTTGGCGGGAGGCAGGCGAGAGAGAGAGGGCACTCAGAACTAGCACACGACCAAGGCCAGCCTGTCCAGGTTACTCACACGCTGAGTGAGCCGCTGAGCTCACTTCTTCTTCCCTCCTAATGACATCTTTTCAGTTTTTTTCTTCTGGTCCTCGTTGAACAAAAGACACACCTTAATGTTAGCAAGCGGTTGTACAGGTGCGGAACCGCAGCCCCGCCCAGACTCAGTGGGGGAGCTGAGGGGAACTGGTGGAACCAGAAGACCAAACACGTGATTGGACCCACGGCGACACTGGGAACTACCCGTGCCAGTCACCTCAGGTGAGCAAAAGGGCTCGGCCCGGAAAGGGCTTGGTACATCTGACTGTACAGGCAGACAGACAGAGACAGAGACAGAGACAGAGACAGAGACAGAGACAGAGACAGAGACAGAGACGAGACAGAGACAGAGACAGAGACAGAGACAGAGACAGAGACAGAGACAGAGACAGAGACAGAGACAGAGACAGAGACAGACACAGACACAGACACAGACACAGACACAGACAGATACACAGACAGACAGAGACACAGACACAGACACAGACAGACAGATACACAGACAGACAGACACGACACAGACACAGACACAGACACAGACACAGACAGACTGATAAGAGGATCTACCTCAGTCATGGCATCATCAATCTGCTTCAGCTCCTCATAGTGGTCACGAGAGTCTCTGAGAGGCTGCACCATGATCTCCTCTATCTGAGGAAAGAGCTGAGACACACACACACATCACACACACACACATCACACACACACACATCGCACACACACATCGCAGATCAGGAGGTCAGTACACACACATCACAGATCAGGAGGTCAGTGCACACATCACGATCGACGTCAGTGCACACACATCACAGATCAGGACGTCAGTGCACACACATCACAGAGCAGGAGGTCAGTACACACAACACACACACACACACAGAAAAGTACTGGAGACATCTACCTTCATGACATTCTCAAACATGGGGATAAGGACGAACTTGATGAAGCCGATCTGGGCCGTGGGCTTGGTGACCTTGTCTCTGTCCATGAACGGGGCCACAGGCAGCCCCTCCGACTTCTCCCTGTCACTCTAGGGACCAGGACCAATCAATCAACCAACCAATCAACCAATCATTCGATGAGTACAGATGGAGGATGACAGTAGACATTACAATCAGAAGACAGAGACTGGTGTTGCATTGTGGGTGTAGGCCTGACCTGCATGAAGTATTCCTCCAGCAGACAGTCCACCCATGGCTCAGCTACCTCGGTGGGGCGCACCTCGTTGGAGATGTCACAGCACTTGATTAGGACCATTTTCAGCTGAACACACATGCACGCACACACACACACACACACATCACACATGATCAATCAAATTAAACACCTTCACAATGTGTCCCCACAGATGTACAGTATTGACCCAGGTGTGTGTTTGTGTACACGTGTGTTACTCACGCATGTGACATGCTCCTCGTTGGTGAAGTCAAAGTTGTCAACCTTCTGCTTGAAGGACTCCAATATCTCCCCATGCCTGGCCATGTCTGTGGCCAGGATCAGAGTAATGATAGCCTGAAGAAGGAGGAGGACAGGAAGGAGGACGAGGGGAGGAGGAGGAGGGGAAGGAGGACAAGGGGAGGAGGAGGAGGGGAAGGAGGACAAGGGAATGGAGGAGGGGAATAGGAGGTTGAGAAAAAGAAGGTGGAGCACGGTGGATAAGGAGAAGGAGAGAATGGAGGAGGAGGAGAGTAATGGAGAGGAGGACAAGATGGAGAGAGTAGAGGGGATCTACGGTGAATGTTAGGGATGAGTGGAAATGCTACAGAGCGTGTTCAGGCGCTGTGAACGACTCCTGGTTCTATTTCACAGCAAGACCAAAGCGAGGCCTTAGAACAGGCCAGCCTCTCACTGTGTCCCACCTGTCTGATTTGCTTGTAGGCCTCGAGTTCCACATTGGCGAAGATGTTGCATTCTGGGAGGCAGAGGATCTGGAAGGCCACGGCACAGTGGTGGTTTTCCAGGGGAGAGATGTCGTTGTAACGTACCGCCAACTCAGTACGCGCATTGATCTGGTACCTGGTAGTGACACACACACACACACACACATGCATACATGTGCACAGATGTGCGCCCGGACACACACACAAAAATACACACCTCATTTAGCATTTTCGCTACTTGAACAGGACAGCATTTCAGTGTGTGTCTTCTTCTTTGCAAACAATTTGTGAAAGAAACGCACACATCTGACTTGGCACTGACAGTAACTCGGCACAAGCATTTAGTTTTCTTGCTACAGTATTTATCTAACTAACTATCTGTCTGTCTGTCTGTCTGTCTGTCTGTCTGTCTGTCTGTCTGTCTGCTCTGTCCTGTCTCCGCGTCCAAACCCCCCTCAGTGCTGTCTCTTCCCCCAAACACCTTGAGAGGTGTGGCCTCGCTGGCCTGATTCCACAGAGCGGAGGGGCCAAGTGTTGTGGATGTTCCAGAACATGCCAGAGTGAGCGAACGGCCATCTGCGCTGCTGTGTCCGTCAGCAGCTCCTCACCGAGCCAGCTAAGGCTGCAAGGGAAACACTTCTACGGCTGCGTCTCGAATCTCTAAGGTGGCTTCCTCCACTCCTCCTTTGCTTGATCCTGAGCTAGTGGCTGCGGTGTTAAACTGAACTGAATAGGTCGGTGTGTTAGAATGCTTGTGTGCTCTCGTCCCGACGCTGGTGGAGTGCGAAGAGCAGGCGAGGTGAGGAGGAGAGGAGTCTGTTGGACAGGATTGAGCCCCACCCCGGAGGGAGGGGGGAGGGGGAGAGTCTTACGTGTTGTTGTATCCAGGGTGGTCCAGGTCGTGACACACAGCAGCTGTCATGAGAATACCTATGTCTGTCATGGTTAGCTTCTCCTGAGGAGCACACAGACACACACACACACACCACAATGTAATACACTGCAATGTAACACTGTATGTGCTAAACAGAGACACCATGTCCTATCCATATTCATAGCGATGGAGCTGGGGGGAAGGACAGCAAAGGGGAGCAAAGAGAAGGCAGAGAGGAAACAGGAGTGCCGCGACAGAAAGGAAGACGAAGAGACGAGGACGTGACGCAGGGGCAAAGCGACGAGCAGAGACACAGAACGAGCACGTAAAAAGAGCAAGGGAAAAAAGAAAAAGGGACAGAAAAGGATCGGACAGAAAACGGGGAAAGAGGAAAGGAAGGAAAGGGAAAGGAAAGAGGACAGGAACGAACGGAAGGAAGGAAAGGAACGGAAAGGAAAGTAAAGGCGGCAAGAAAACGAAGTACCGGAAGGACAGTAGTGAAAGTACATTCCGCATGCAGGCAAGGAACGGAACGCCGATACTTTCCTTTCACTGCCCTCCCATACACCTCCCCTCCCCTCCCCTCCCCTCCCCTCTCCCTTCTCACCTGACAGGTTGCACAGGTTGATCATGCCGTACATCATCTGGCTGACACAGAAGCAGTGGCGGAAGTTGTGGAACGGGTTGCTGCGGTAGTTCTCCTGGATGCCCAGCTGGGGGAGACAGAGAGACAGGCAGTGTGCGCTAGGGTGTCAGCCTGAGTCATCGGACCAGCCTAGCCGGCTCATCCTGTGTGTCCTCAACAAATCAACTTGAACTGAGCCTGGAGTGTGTTCTGGCTAGGCTGCACATCTGGAGACCACCTATTGGGCTCTGTGTAAATAGAGCGTGTCTCAGATGGCACCCAAACAGAACTGTACTTAAACACAGACACACACGCTCACGCACACACACATGTGTGTCGAGTCCGCTAATGTTTATACTTTTACCAGCCAGCGTTTGAGAGTGATGGGGTTCATGTTGAATTCCTTCACCAGGCCCAAATCATGGTACATGTATTCCAGACAGCTCAGCATCTGGACACACACACACACACACATGCACACACACACACACACACAATTAAATGTACTGTTTGGGTAGAGAGTGAAACAACAGACCTCAGTGACTCATGCTAGCGTGAGGTCCACCCACCTCGTTGTGCTCCCAATGCCAGACGTCAAAGGTAGGCTTCTTGAGGGCCTCAATGGTCTCCTGGGACAGGGTGTACTGTGTGTGTGTGTTGGGAGGGGGTTGAACAGAGAGACAGGATCTCACTATCATCAGCGGGACACACACATGCATATACAAGTGCGCACCTGCACACGTACACACACACGCACACACACGCACACACGTACACGCACACACACACACCACACACCTTGGGATAGCTGGGCACATCCCTCCTGGGTGTCAGCTTCTTCCCGTCATCACAGAAGTTGTATTTACAGGGACAGTTCACCCTGTAGGGGGCAGTCAACACAACACACTCATCTAAAAACCCAACCTGACGCCCACCCTTCTCTCTTACACCAAATCTACAGCAATTGGTACATAGTCTCATAGTACACAGTACCAGTCAAAAGTTTGGACACATTTTCCCTTGAAGATGGGTCCAAACATTTGACTTGTACTGTACGTCTCTCAACAGAATGTGTGTTGCTCTAGCACCCCTGGTGGCGAGGCAGGGTGGCAGCACGGTCTGAGCAGGTTTGGAACCTCCAGAGTCTCACCTGCCCCCCCCTCTGGACGTCATCTCATCTCTCAGCTTCCTCAGGTCGTTCTTGCACTTCTCGATCTCCACCACCTTCAGGCCCTCCACTGGAACAGCAACACAACAGCGAGCCATCAACAACAACAACAGCGAGCCATCAACAACCACAACTCAATCTCAATCCTGTCCTGGCGTTAGCGTGTTCGCCACTGTCCCTCTCACTGCCCAGTCATTGTGAAGTGAGATACTGTGTGATGTGTGGGGAATCCATCATAATACAAACACGTTTATTCAAGGGTGGGTTAGAAGTCAAGTGCTCCGCCCCCCTGAGGGGAGAGGCGTGTCTGAGTGTACTGGGAGGAGGGGAAGCACAGGACGTGACACCTACGCTCCACTCTCTTCTCCAGCATGGCCAGTCTGTTGGTCACCTCTGTCTTCAGCTCGTTGATACGGAACGGCCCTGAGGAGGTAAGAGGAGAAGAGAGGAGAAGGATAGGGGAGAGAGGAGAGAGGAGAGGAGGAGAGAGGAGAGGAGGAGAGAGAGATAGTAGAGGAGAGAGGAGGAGAGGGAGAGAGGAGAGGAGGAGAGGAGTAGAGAGGAGAGAGGAGAAGGAGAGAGGAGAGAGGAGAGAGGAGAGAGGAGAGAGGAGAGAGTGGAAGAGGAGAGAGGAGAGGAGAGAGGGGATTAGGAGAGAGAGGGGATGTGAGTCTGAGTAGAGGTGAGAGGAGAGAGGGTAGTATATTGTTGGATAAGGAGAGGAGAGGAATAATATGAGGTAGTGTAGGAGTGTGGCGGAGAGGTCTGGATGAGAGATGTGAGTGTTGGGACAAGATAAGCTCGATGAGGAAAGTTGGGATTGCGGTTATTTTGGAGAGGAATATGCAAGCAGACCGACCGGGGAATTTGAATAAACACACAGACACACACATACACACACCACACACAAACATCCATGTGGTCCTCTTACCTACCCATGCTAAAACAACACGCTCTTCCGCCACCTGAGACCACACATTCGGGACACATTGTCCTCTTGTCTGTGGAGGTGGCAAACAGAAACCCCCATCAGCCTCGCCTCTCTCTCTCACTCGCTCCTAAAACTCTACTACGCCCTATCCATTCCTTCAACCTTCTCATCTCGTCTTTCCTCTTAGTGTGTGTGTGTGTGCCTCACCTCCTCGTATCTGCTCGTGGACATAGCAACACCACTTGTCAGCGAGTCTGGGTGGAGAGATGAGAGCAGATGACGTCATCAGTGAGAGGGACAGAGACGCGTGTGTCATTCTAAAAGCTAAAAGATGGTGGATGGGGTGGTGTTAACTTGGTTACGCGAGTGGTTGGCATGTGTGGTCGAGAGACGAGGGGTCGAGATGGAGACCAGGAGAGCCCCTTGGGTGGCAGGAGAGAGTGAGTCCCCTTCCGGGTCCACCATCATGCATGAATGGAGATGTGTCCATGCAGGAGAAGGCACGGCTGAGATTAGAGCTTCCAACCAAACCACACGCTTGAATGAGGAAGGAGGGAGAACAGAGAGGAGTTCACAAGCCAAAACAGGAGTGTGAGAGGTCCGTTGTAGAGATTGAAGTATGAAAGTGAGCACCAGTGCGCGCACGTTCGTCGCGTGTCTCCTCCTCGCCTTCGTCGTGTGTGCGACGGAGGTTGAGCGAGCTCAGAACGAAGAACATTGCGGACCTGCGCGGGGTGGGGATGTAGCGGAAGAACACCTCACAGCTCCTCTCCTTGAGTGCACATCGGGCTGGCAGTAGGTAACGACTGAACACACATTTGAGGGAAACATGAGAGTCAGTCCTGTTGAGTCCGCGGCGAGCCGGCAGCGGCAGAGAACAGAGGCAGGCATAAGCAGGCAGAGTAACTGCCCCGACTTGGTCATTTGAGTGGATTGTAACTTCCTGAACTTCTGTGTCCTGATGACTGTTGCTACTTGCTTTCATCCAGTGCAGATGACTAACAGCTGCTTTCAGTCAGCAGACGAACCTCACCCAGCTCAGGAGCCCTCAGTCCCTACCGCTAGCCTCACTCGCCTCAAGTCAAAACATGTCACCGATTTAAGGAAGGTCAGACCGCGGGAGCCCAACAGTCACCTCCAGGTGCCCTCAAAGCTCCTCTCAAATTTACTCCCAGTTCCTGGTCATCCTCCCGCGGTCAATCCCTCAATACTCCTCCGCCGTACCCGCATGCTCCTCTTCACCACGCTTCTCAAACTCCCCTCCCTCTAGCCTCAGTCCACATCCAAAATTCCTCGGCCTCACTCCTCCCCAGTCTCAGCGCTACGCCAGGCTTAGAGTCACTCGAGCATCCTCGACCACACCCCTCAGCCCCGGGTGCGCTCCGGTGCGGGTCGTGACAGCGGTGCGCTGACGGGCACGGAAAAGAGTGTGCCGCCGCAGCTCCATCCAGTCCTGTGATGCATGTTATAGGGATAGGACGATGCGTGAAGACCTGTGAACCACAAATCACAAGGAGTTGTGTAAGGTTGTGAGCGCGACGCAATCACAGGAGTTGTAGAGACACAGGAGGTTGCCAATCACCAAGGGTTGTATATGGATGTGCTTTAGTGTGCTGCAAACAGGTGGCTGTGCTGTCTGAGTACTCTGCCAGCAGCCATCACCCTGTGTCCCATGCCCCGGTCTTGGCCCTCGCATCAAGATATGGACGTCGGTCTTTCCCGGTCCCAGGCTTCTGCCTCAGTTTGCCACGGTCAGCCAGACAATCATTCTGCCACATCACACACCCAAGCCCCTTGCACCTGCTCATGCTACACCAGGGTCTATATATAATCCCCTCCTCACACAGAGTGCCATCCTGGGTCTTTGTCACCATGCTGCCGCTCTCCGCACCACTCTCTCATCCGCGCACTACCCCTTGCATTGCCTCCCCAGCGTCCAAGCGTCATTTGTAAAGGCTTTCCATGTTTCAGCACATCGCACGCCCGGATCCGACGTCTGTCGCACTGCGCGCGCGCGTCCTGTCATCTGTCGC
Source organism: Mallotus villosus (assembly GCA_903064625.1). NCBI lineage: Eukaryota > Metazoa > Chordata > Actinopteri > Osmeriformes > Salangidae > Mallotus > Mallotus villosus. The sequence goes on from CAEFZP010001607.1 coordinate 223,925, forward strand.
GGCTGCGGCGTCTCACGGTCTCACCATATGACTTACTATCTTAGAGCCTACGCTTCCTGTTTCTCACACCAACCGGCAATACGTAACACGCGCCTGACAGTGTGCCCCAGGCCTAGAAATCCCATGAGGGAGTCGGTTTCTTTAGATCAGGAACCATGAGGAACGTCACCAAGGTTCGTGCGTGGTTGTTGTAGAAGGATGAGAGGATACTGGAAAAGTTCAAAGGTTTCTTTCTTCTCTGTGGGCAACACAAAAGTTCTGGAGGTTACTTATTGTTTCTTTACAATGCTACTTTAATATTGTGGGTGCTATGGCCGTCCACTCCAGTGTGGGCAGAGCAGTGCTCAGGCATTTGCCCAGAGAACTCCTCATCCATCTTCTCTGATGCCGCCCTGCTCCTCTCTCCTCCACACAAACCTCCCGTCGCTATTTCTCCTTTCTCCCTCTGCCCCTTTCGTCTGACCTCTAACCTCCTTTACGAGGACACGTCATATCCAGAAGCCCTCTAACGAGACAGACACACACACATTTTCACGTACACACACTCGGGGCATCTACAGTACCAGTTAGAAGTTTGGACACATTTTGGAAAAAAACAAATGGAAAATGTGTCCAAACTTTTGACTGGTACTCTATGTAGACACACACTTGGGCACCCAGGTGGCTCGCTAGGTAAGAGAGCAAATAAAAAAAGGCCAATAAATGATCTACTTAAAAGGGCACACAGAGCACCAGGACAGACAGACAGAGCACCAGGACCAGGGAGAGGACCCACCTCTTCTGCACCTTCCCCTCCACAATCCAGGTAGATGGTTCTGGGTGCGATAGGAGGATGAGCCGGACCCCATGGTGACTCTTCCACGCACTCTGTTTCCCGTCTCTCTGCCTTTCTTCCACACCGCACTCTCTCTTCCCTGCCTCTCTTTCCTGCCTCGCGTTCCCTGCCTCTTTCCCTGCTCCCTTCGTGCCTCTGTCTCTCGTTCTCTTGCTCTCTTCCCTCTCGTGCCATCTCTCTCTCCTCGTCTTTCTTCTGCTCGGTCTTCGATTCTTCAACTGGCTCTCGTCTCTCTCTCTCTCTCCTCGTCTCTCTCTCTCTCTCTCTCGTCTCCATTCTCTCTCTCTCTCTCTCTCTATCTCTCTCTCTCTCTTCTCGTCTCTCGCTCTCGTCTCTCGGTCTCTGTCTCTGTCTCTGCTCTGGTCTCTCGTCTCTCTCTGTCTCGGTCTTCTCTTCTCTCGCTCTCTCTCCCTCCTGACAGACACACAGACCACACTGTCACACAGTCATCCTACAGGGACCTGATCACCCAGCGAAGCCTCCCTGGATCAGAAGCTGCAAAGACACAGAGGTGCAGTGCTGTTCCAACAGGGTCCATCACATGACAGGAAGGAGGCATGAGGAAGCAGACACATCTGAACAGAGGAATCCATGTGGATATCCTCATAGCTGACAGTATGACACTCTAATTCATCATTGTTCTTGAAATCAAGATACTTTAAAACGCATATACAAACAGCATTGAACCACACACACCATAATGCAAGTTAAACTACCAGAGCTAAACCACATTATCACACACTAAACCAATCACTCACCATAACACACTATGCAAGTGAACACCAAAGCATGCATCCTCTCAACACTGAATTAAAAATGGATCAATGTCCACCATCGACACTCTGAAATCAATCCATCAACAATCAAGCAAATAGTCAAACAAAAACACAACAGATCAACAAACCAGCAACACAAACACAAACTGAAAAAACAACACAAACACACACAAACAAACACAAACAAACCAAGCCGTCCGCGTCGGCCCCCCGTACTCACAGTGTGGTCAGTGTGGTCCTGAGCGTGAGCGTGTGGTAAACAGCAGAACAGACAGCAGAACAGACAGCTTCTCCTCAGACTGGGGGGATGATGCTCTCTCAGACACTGCTGCTTATGCTGCTCCACGAAGCTGGGCGGAGGAGGAGCCTGGGGGGAGGAGACAAGGGGAGAGCGGGGCGATCGAGACAAACTAGAGGTGGGGAAGGATGGGGAATCGAGAGAGAGAGAGAGAGTACTAGAGAAAATGAGAAAGAGGGGCAAGAGAACGAGAGAGAGGGGAGAGAAAGAGAGAATGAGAAAGAGAGAGGGAGATAGAGAGAGGTAGGGGCACCTGGGGGTTTTGCCGTCCTCTTGAACATAATTGGTACTCTGGTCGGTTGCCAGGGGTAACTCGAGGGAGTGAATGCGGGCCGAGGTATCTTCTTCAAACCGTTTGAAGAGCCCGTGAGAGCTTCTATCTTTCAGGTCCACGAGAGCTTCAACAGAGAGGAGTTCAATCGTACAAGTTCTCTCCAGTAGCGGATTCAGATTTATCGTCGGCATCTGATTAAGGAGAGCACAATGTCCCAGGTGACCAGGTCCTCTAGCAGGAAGAATACACAGCGCACACAACCTCCTGTTCATGCCAGGTCATTATTAGAAATGACACTTTTGGTCTTTGACCTGCCTGGTTATAAATGAGAGATTCATCAAAGTGGGTGTTATCCATTCTGTGCTGTACCATCTCTGTGTGACACTACACATGTGTATGTTACAGTAATGTGTTTCACTGTCTCGGTCTATTACCCTCTGGTGAAGGCCTGGGCCTGGTGGACGACTGAAGTCAAGAGTGTGTGTGTGTGTGTGCTGTGTGTGTGAGAGCATGTGTGGAAAAATGCACAAGTGTGTCTGTGTGTGTATATGCGTGTGTATTTGTGTGTGTGTGTACTGCGTTGTATAGTGTATGCATACGTGCGTGTGCGTGTGTGTGTGTACCCTTTCCATACTGTAAGTGTGTGTGTGTGCTTCACCCTGGCTGGTCCCCATTGAGAGTGTCTGTGCCAGATGGCCTGGTCAGGAGGGCTGAGGAGGGGTCTGCAGGGATCAGGGCAGAGGGGTCTGCAGGGAGGCGGAGTGAGGAGGGGTCTGCAGGGAGGTCAGGAGGGCTGAGGAGGGGTCTGCAGGAGGTCAGGAGGGCTGAGGAGGGGTCTGCAGGGAGGTCAGGAGGGCTGAGGAGGGGTCTGCAGGGAGGTCAGGAGGGCTGAGGAGGGGCTGGGGTCAGGAGGGTGTCAGGTCGCGGGGAGGGGGCTGAGGGAGGTCAGGAGGGCGAGGGGGGGTGCAGGGAGGAGGGGGCTAGGAGGGGGCTGCAGGGAGGTCAGGAGGGCTGAGGAGGAGGGGGTCTGCATGGGAGGGTCAGGAGGGAGGGCTGAGGAGGGGTCTGCAGGGAGGTCAGGAGGGCTGAGGAGGGGTCTGCAGGGAGGTCAGGAGGGCTGAGGAGGGGTCTGCATGGAGGTCAGGAGGGCTGAGGAGGGGTCTGCAGGGAGGTCAGGAGGGCTGAGGAGGGGGGGTCTGCAGGGAGGTCAGGAGGGCTGAGGAGGGGGGGTCTGCTGGGAGGTCAGGAGGGCTGAGGAGGGGTCTGCTGGGAGGTCAGGAGCTTCAGACCCTTAAAAACACAACAGGGCCACTAATGAAGATCACAACACAAAAGTATTGACCTTGACCCTGTGACTGATCAACAAACCACTCTGATTTATTCTGAACTTTTTGAGTTGTGAATCAATCAAACGGTTGATGGATGTAATGTGGACAGCACCTCCTGTGTCAGGTGAAGTTAGCAGGGCACAGATAATACGGCCTTATTAAAGGTGATGGTGTCTGTGGTGTTTGGTATAACCACAGCCTGGATCTGACAGTGCAGTGTGAATCTGATGGCAATCAACAGCTTGAGCAGAAAACAGCTGAGACCCTGCTCTGTTGGGTGTGGTTTCTCTCTCTCTCTCTCTCTCTCTATCTCTCTCTCTCTCTCTGCTCTCTCTCTCTCGTCTCTCTCTCCCTCTCTATCCCTCTCTCTCTCTCTCTCTCTCTCTCTCTATGTGTGTGTGTTTGTAGTTGCCTTTTGTTCAATATGTTACACCAGCCGGAGGTAATTAATTAGTCTCGGAGGAAAGCTTCATCTTTTCTTACCTTGCACCAACACACACTTGCACACACACACTTGCACACACCCACACACACACATTTTCCCCACTGTGACACACCATCTATACGTAGGAGGCAGGCTTTGAGAAATAGAGAACACAAGAGAAAGAACCAAAGATCAAAGATTTTTTCCTAAATAAAGCTGACACACTGTGTGTGCGCGTGTGTGTGACTTTGTGTTGTGCGAAACGTGTGTGCATCTCTGCGGGTCTGTGTGTCTGTGGTGTGTGCGTGAGTCTATGTGTGTTTATGCATACATGTTTAGGTGTGTGTGTTTGGGCCTGGATTGTGCGTGCTCAAGTGATGTGTGTGTTCGGAGCTCTGCCAGCTTTAACATAAAACAGAGACAATAGAGCTCAGGTGAATGAGAAGGTATGCATGCTGCTTGGACAGAGCAGATGATCACACCTCATGTTATCTCTGGCTGGATGACATGACAAAGGCAACAAAGGCAGCCGTAAGGCAACGGGCAGGATGAAATCACATCTATTTTCATGATAAAAGATGAGCAGCTGGAGGAGGCTATTCTCTTACTGGGCATTAGCCTGATAATACTGACGAGAGCTCCAACAGTGCCCCTCTCGCTTTTGTCTTTCACTCTCCCCCCTCTTTCACAGTCATTTTCTTGCCCCCCGCCAATCGCTCTTGTCCCTCTCTGAGTGACTTTCTCTCTCTCTCTCTCTCTCTCTCTCTCTCTTTCTTTCTTTTTCTCTCTCCGTGTGTTTGGAAGAAGAGCCCAGGGACATTGAAGACACCTCACACTCCTTTTATCTCATTCTCTCTCTTCTTCTCTTTCTCTCCTCCGTCCCCTTGGTGTCTGTGTATGCTTCATGCTTTGTGTCACAGGATGAAAGAAGATGCATTAACCTGCTCCACCTTGAGGACCTCCCACGCATGTCTGGACGGTCAACACTCCCAGACCTCATTTGGATGAATGGATGGATAAAAGGATGCTTGTATGGGGTGACAGATGGATGGATAGATAACCAGGTTGCAGACGTAGGTGCACAGAGAAAAGGGAGAGTGACATCTGCTGGACACATGAGGAACCTTCATCCATTGTTTATTTTAGTTCAAATTTATAAAAATGTATCTTGTGCGATAAAGAAGCTGTTTTATATGAGGTGTTAAAATGTCTGCTGTGTAAAAATCCCCAAATAACCTATTTACATACCACTGGATCTCAGTACTTTACACACAAGAAGAGAGGGTTGAAATCATATGTTTGAAATACCAAAAAGGTAAATACATCCGTTCTGATAAGCAGAATTGTGTCACTGTGTGGTCAGGTCTGTCTGTCTATCTGTCAGTTAGACTGCATGTCTGTCTATCTATCTGTCTGTCTGTCTGTCTGTCTAGGATGAAGAGTGTAAAGTAAGTGTCTCAGTCTCATGCTTCCAAACAGGGCGAGCAGGAGTGCACATAAAGATCCACACAAACAAAAAGGAACGTTATACTCTCATGGTAGCTAATATCAAACATATAAAGTGATGGCATAGTGAGGGGTATTAGGAGTGAGCACTGCTAGGGGGTTACCCACACAGTCAGGCAAGCCCTCCAGCACTGCTAGGGGGTTACCCACACAGTCAGGCAGGCCCTCCAGCACTGCTAGGTGGTTACCCACACAGTCAGGCAGGCCCTCCAGCACTGCTAGGGGGTTACCCACACAGTCAGGCAAGCCCTCCAGCACTGCTAGGTGGTTACCCACACAGTCAGGCAGGCCCTCCAGCACTGCTAGGGGGTTACTCAGACAGTCAGGCAGGCCCTCCAGCACTGCTAGGTGGTTACCCAGACAGTCAGGCAGGCCCTCCAGCACTGCTAGGTGGTTACCCACACAGTCAGGCAGGCCCTCCAGCACTGCTAGGTGGTTACCCACACAGTCAGGCAGGCCCTCCAGCACTGCTAGGTGGTTACCCAGACAGTCAGGCAGGCCCTCCAGCACTGCTAGGTGGTTACCCAGACAGTCAGGCAGGCCCTCCAGCACTGCTAGGGGGTTACCCACACAGTCAGGCAGGCCCTCCAGCACTGCTAGGGGGTTACCCACACAGTCAGGCAGGCCCTCCAGCACTGCTAGGGGGTTACCCAGACAGTCAGGCAGGCCCTCCAGCACTGCTAGGGGGTTACCCAGACAGTCAGGCAGGCCCTCCAGCACTGCTAGGTGGTTACCCAGACAGTCAGGCTCTCCAGTCCCAGCCTCGGGTCATGAAGGAGGGGCAGTGGAGATGGGCGGGAACTCCGCCTCTGTGGTCTCCGTGGTTATGGCCGGCTCTGGTGTCTGCCGGTTGGTCGGAAGGCTCACAGGTGGGCGGGGTCTCCTCCCAGAGCCAGTGGCGAGTGTTGATGGTGCAGAGTATGGGCCACATGGGTGGAGGATGGGGCGCAGGGGGGTGGGCCGATGGAGTTGAGCCAGGGGGGAGGGGACAGGACTGCGAGGGTACCTGCGGAGGGAGTGGGCGTGGCCCTCAAGTGTGTGGGCGTAGTTGGGCGGGCAACTAAGCCCTGGTTGGATGTGAGGATTCCTCGAGTAGCTCTCATCAAGTTCCTGTGAAGGGGAAACAGGAAGTATGTATATGAAAACAGGAAGCAGATGTAAACAGGAAGTAGAGGTGAACTAAGGTAACACTTGAGAAACTCGAACGCGAACAATCAGCGATTATCTTACTTTGGGAATTAAATAGACATAGATTAGGCATTGATACAATTGTCCCCTTATTCCGTTTCCAGGTATTAATATAACATTGAATAGGGTGAGTAATCTGGGATCAGATATCTACTCTTCATCTGGTACACCCAACCCTGGTAGCTAAGAAGAGAGTCACTCACGTCTTCATTGAGAACATACAGAGCCAGGGGGCTCCTGCGCCCAGGATAACCCATCGGTTTAGGAACCACGTCCACTTAGAAGAAAAACAATCGGGAAAAAAACACATAAACAAGATTAGAATCCTGAACAAGCACACTCTGAAACCTGATAGGGCCTGAGCCAACAGCCTACGACTGACACAGCTGGTTGGTGAAGGTTGTGTGTTCGAGTCCCACTCCCCTGGTGTCTTACCATCATAGCCGTTCTCACTCTGCTCCATATAGACAGGGGATCTTTGGATGGAAGACTGCCGCTTCTTTCTGCAACGAGGGGAACAGAGGCACAGTGTTACACAAAGTTACAAAACAAGCAGTTACCGTGCGCTATCGTGCTACTAAATGTTACAAAAGCAAGCAGTTATACTGTAGTAACATTATGTCTACCTACACTCAGAGAAGGGAATGAGCTCCCAAGATATCCAAGAGTAAAAGTGTGTGTGTGTGTGTGTTTGTGTGCGGCAGCAGGACTATGGAGCTCTTACTTGGAGGGCTTCCAGCAAGCACACACAGTCACCAGGGTGATCAGCAAGAATATGCCCCCGGTGGACAGGATGATGTACAGCGAGCTACGCTCTGAAGAGAGAGAGGGAGAGAGGGAGATAGAGGGATGGAGGGAGATAAACAGAGATGAGAAGGAGAGAGAGTGAGAAAGAGAGGGAGAGAGAGAGAGAGCTGGTTGGTTGGTTGGCTGAAACTGGCTGGTCAGCACAGCAGCTGGATGGTCATGGATGAGCAGTAATGAAGGGAGGATCAGTGATGCCTGCAGGAAGGACGTCAGTACCTCTCTGAAGACTTCCTGTCCCTTCTACAGGCAGCAGGCTCCTCCCACACACTCTGCTCCTCTCTTTACATCTCAACAACCATCTCTTCCCTACCAACGTAATCAAGCAGTGTGATGTACTTTAAACCCCAATCTGTCCTCTGTGAGATGAACCGGCCCTCTAGTGTGTGTGTTGTGTGTGTGTGTGTGTGCTCTGGCGCCACCTACTGTAGACGGTGAGTTTGACAGGCAGGCTCCTCATGCTGCTGATGGGGTTGTCCACGACGCAGCTGTACACGTCATCGTCCGACATCACCACCCGCGAGATGGTCAGCACCTTCTGATCACGTGACAGCTGCAGCCGCGAGTCATTGGCCAGAACCTGGCCCCCCCTTCTGCCAACTGTACGTGGGCTTGGTCCCGTTGTCATGGGAACAGTGAAGATGGAAGAGCTCGCTGAGCTCCAGGACCGAGGAAGCCAACATCTGGATGTAGGGTCTGGTGACTGGAACTGGGGGGGGGAGAGAAGAGGGTGTTACTACACGACGATCTGGACGTAGCGACCAAAATGATCCGTGCGTGCCTACCATCCACGGTGAGATTGATGTTCTTCTCCCCGGGGAAGGTGTCGTCGGTGATGGAGATCTCCACCTCGTACGCCCCCTCGTCTGACATCTGCAGGCTGTGGAGCAGCAGGGAGCCGTTGTCGAACATCAGGATGCGGTCGCGGGTACTCCGGGCGCAGGTTGCCGATGACGCTGGTGCTGATGGACTGGACCACGGTGACGGGCTTCTCGCGCTCCCGCCGCAGCTGCCACTTGATGACGGGGGAGTCGGAGCTGCCGCTGGTGTAGCTGACGGACAGGAGAGCCTCGCCCCCCAGGGTGCCCCTCACCAGGGGGCTGGGGCAGCTCACGTTCACCCCCAGCACCCTGCTGCCTGGAGGGGGAGGACACAGGGGTGGACACGGTCAGACACAGGGTCAGAGGGACACGCGGAAGGACAGACAGACAGACAGACAGACAGACAGACAGACAGACCAACAGGCAGACAAACAGTCCCCTAGCCATAAACTGCTCTAAGTAAATATTGCACCTTGGAGTCCCACCAAACACTGACATCCAACATGGCTTCAATGGGGGAACTTTTATCCATCATTTTCTGACAGCCTCACCAGGTCATGATGTCCCTGATGTCACACTGTGTTGATTTGTGTTCCACTAATGTCTTCCCTCTAGCAGACATAGAGGGAAGGTTTGGACTGTACCCCCCCGTAGTGTGCTTTAAACAAAACACGAACCGAACAAATGACCGCTGTCCTGGAACGGCAGGCAAAGTCAATTCATCTCTGTCACCGTGGAGCAGCCGGTTTGTCACCACTGATACGCGTTCCAGCATCAAGAGGACGATAGGAGGACAAGAGTGAGAGAGAGAGCTATTTCTATCCTCGCTCTCCTCGCTTCATCGCTCGCGCCCTCTTGATACTCATCTTCCCCAGAATCTCCCCCCCCCCTACCCCCATCATCTCCCTTCCCTCTTCTCTCCTCTCGCTCTCTCCTCTCTCCTC